>JBBBDQ010000815.1:7787500-8122500 GCA_037127315.1 Ascarosepion bandense | reverse complement strand
TTTATTTTGGGAACTAAAATTTGAAATATAGTAAACAATTAAAAGATGTAATAACGAATTTACGAAGATTAAAAAATAAACAGAAAAAAGCATAGAACGTGGAAGTAGGACAATCTACTCCAGTAGACTAAATAAAGGGTTCGTTTGATCATTCTAAATATATCACTTGAAGAAGTGCAAAGCGTACAACAGCCAAAATGTCGTGAATATGATAAAGATGAGGAGATCAGTCCGAACAATGTAAATACTGTAATAATAAGCGATGTCCTTAAATGACAGTGTTAATAGCTAGAATTATGACTGAAAAATTAGATTTATAACATTTTTTGAGAATTTTACAATAATCCAGGTATGCATTCAAAACTAGCATGCATCATCTTGAAAATATAACATTCACTGTTTGAATTTTTGGGATGAGGTTCTATCATTATTACCATTCGAGCTATTGTCCTCGCTTTATATTATTATCAGGACATTTCAGCCGTTATGTCATCCGGCTTTCTTCGGGTGTTTGTCGATCCAATTAACATTTAAAAAGACGGCGAAAACGTTTTGATGACAACAAAGATTAAGAATCTCTCATTTTCTCTCTGTATGCGCCATATCTCTTCGAGGCGAGTGCAATTTTTAACTTCCACAACTTCAAAGTTTTCAAGAATACTTGCTCCTTTTTTTTTATCTACAAACGTGCTCCTCTAGCCATTTCATCAAATTTACCAAGTAGATTACTCGTTGTTTTTTCTACTCTTGTTTTATATACGTCCTGTGAGTGTTTAATTTTCTAATCCCTCCTTACTCATGTCTTCTAAATATTTCAGCTGTATCCTCCTGATATTTAGCAATATGTTCTATTTTCTGTTTTTCTTATATTCCCGATCCTTGTCACATAGGTTCTTCTATATTCAACATTCATAGGCTGAACTTCATTGTGGTCGTTTCAAGTTTATTTTTTATGTGCCAAAGTCGTCCTGTATTCAATGACTTATTGTGCCTGAATTCAATGTGTTTATTGCAGGAGTTACTCGATAGAACAGTCCTGTACTCATTTCTTTTGCTCTTATGCTATTCGTCGGTTTCTTATTAGATTTCCGGAAGTTTGTGGTGCAGTGGATGTCGACTCATGGAACCGAGTTCGAACTCCAGTTGAATTCCTTGCATTCACTTGTGTACACATACCCTTGGGAAAAGTATTAATCCCTCTACTTCCTCCAATTCTAGGTTAAATAACAGAACAAATTGGGTTCTATAGCCTTGATCGGCAACCGGTCTTCCGCAGAAAGCAATGGTAACCTCCTGCGGGATAATCTTCTGCCCTAAATATGCCATAAATATTGAGCACAATATCCACACTCTTGAATATTCACCTTCCTGCAGGGAGACAAAAGACAGCCATGTTGAAAGGTAAGTTATTTGACTTCTACAAGTCAGTCATGTCTCTTTCAAGACATGATCGCTCAAAGCGTGTATCACGTATGGCACTTAACTGACTGACTGTCAATTAGCCTTCATATTTTCTTCTGTGACATACATATCTTTATTACTTTACTCCTCGTCTACGGCTATATCGTGTTGAATACACCGGCTCCCGTCAGATCAACGAAGTTAAGCAACATCAAGCCTAGTTAGTAGTTAAATGGGTGAACATTTGGGAATAGCAGGTGCTGTAAACGTAAGGACCAAGAATGGTGCACCGGTTCTCCAAGATTTGAGGGTTGGGTGCAGGGCTAACAACCCTGCCCCGTAAAAAACAGTTTGTTAAAGAAACAACAATAAAAAGTTGATTCTCTATGCATCATCTGGGTGTGATGGATAAATGACGATGATTATGACTTTACTCCACCGAGAGTGAGTCTCCGAACTGTTTGAATCTGACGTCATTAATGCTAAATACTTTCTATGAAATATTCATGTCTTCTGCAAACAAATACATTACTACTTTTTACATGTATCATTAAACTTATCTTGTTGCTTTCGTCGATTACATTGTTTCATAATTCTTTCAGTTTTAAGTTATCTTCCATCACCTCAATGTCATTTTTGTAGTGGATGCAGTTAAATTAACGCCTGTCGTTAACAACTTCTGGTAGGTATTAGAGTACTCTAAGTATGATCTAGTATTACAGGTTGAAAACTTTCAAATTGTGAGTTTTGATAAATGTTGCACATATTAGCATCTGGTTTCTTTGGTAGTGCTTAAAAACATTACTTAGACCCTCCGTATATATCGCCATTATGCATTTTGTTTATAATTTCGATAACTGTTTCTTTTGAATAACAACCTTCATCACCATTAATATTTTCAGAGTATGGATTTTAATTAGGTGTTTATTCAGGAATTTCATGCCAAACAATAGAAGAATAACTTGAGTAAACAGACAATTTATTTTTAAATTTGGTCATGTGCTAGGAAAATATGCAAGTTAAATAACTGTATATCAAATTGCATCCATCATTTTTATCAAATAGTCACATCATGGTTCTATCGATATCTATCCCCAATCTATACGGTTAAATCACGCCGAAAACAACGGTTCTTGTTCGCTCACCATTGAAGTTAAGCAGCATCGATCAGTATTTTTATTGAGGTGGGAGTGGACATGACAACACCATGTTCTATAATATACGCCTACATTCCGAAATATATTTCGGCTGTACAGTGAAATGGAAATCTTTGTCAATTTTTAAGATTTTCTCTTTTTACTTTTTATTTAAATAATAATATGCATTCATACTTATGATACTTTTTGGAACATTTTGTTAAAGATGTTAATTAAAAACCTTTAACGAGGTAATAGGGGATTATCCAGGACTATTTTATAGTCGAGAAAATTGATAGTAACTTGTTTACCTTAAATTAATAATTACGATTCATCAAAAAATTAAAGAACATAAATCGTCGAATTTTCACAGGTCTTACTATAAATGATATGACTGGAAAATAATATTCAGAATTAATTTCAGACATCAAATTTAAAACAAGCATGTTACTCGGAATTGCATTCATGCATTCTAACTTCGCTTCTGCAAAGGGTAACGTGCTTAGGAAAACAATAGTCAACACAACAGGAATTTATACTTCACGAACGCAGCTACGTGGAGAAGGCAAGCGATTTAGTAAGTAATCATTAGATTCCTACTTGGGGAAACGGTCGGCCGCCATTTCTTTTCAAACAGATTACTTCACCTTTGTCGAGAGAACTGGCTGGAACGCGATTTTGTACATGATTAAAATTCCATGTCAGAAACAAAGTAGATTGACAGCTGAATATTGGCTTCAAGCCGATCCATGAAACCGTAGGTAATACAAGTAACACACACACACACATATATATATATATATATATATATATATATAAGTAGGTAGCAAAAGTATTTAGCACGTCAGCTTATAATAAATTGTGCAATAAAAATTCTTCAATTTGAATGATACTTACTCCAAATATTTGAATGAACATTGTCTAACTAAACAGAAACATTGAGAAATATTGTTTTTATATAATTTTATTGCCAATTTTCAAATTTGACAGTATGCAAATGTATTTAATACCTATACAAATAATACGGTAAAAAAGGGTATTTTAAATCTATTGTTAGTTATTTTCATATGACCTGAACTTAAAAATCAATCACAGGTTGTTTTCAATATATGTATTAACTAAGCACGTCACTAATTCGGCACATTTTGATAACAGGTTTGATAAACTACAGACACTTTTGTTATCTGAACTATTTAAAATGGTTAAAACGAAATGCTTAAACAATATGCGGCAAAAGATTATAAAGCTATGCAAAGAGGTTAAAAGGTATTGAAAAATTGCTCAAGATTTAAGTTTTTTGTGCAAGTGCCGTCCTTCGAAAGTGAAAAATATAACACGGAAAATATTCAAACGAGTAGTCGTCTGCGTAAATCAAACCAGTCTACTCAACGATATCTCGTCTGGAATGTCTAGAAATAACAAATTTCAAGAGAAAATCAAAACATCGTGAAAACTTCTGATATTGTACTAAGAAAAAATACATTTAGATGGTCACTAAATAGTAGAGACATGTATTCTAGATCACCAAGAAAGACGCCACTATTAAAACGAAGACATATGCAAATTTGAAATTTGTTAAAAAGTATGAACATCAATCAGATGAATTCTTGAATAAATTTATTTGGTTAGAAGAAATGAAACAAGCATTTCTGATGAAACATTACAACCCATTAAACACCATCCTGACAGTCAAATATGGGAGGTAAAATTGTAATGATTTGGCGTTGTTTTTTATATAAAGAAATAGGAAAAATGAAAATCATCGAATGAATAATGAATGCAGCAAAATGCAAGCAAATCTTATCAAACCATCTATTAAAATGTGCAACCATTTTGGGGCTTGACCGAGATGTTGTATTCCAACGTGACAAAGCACAGGGCTAAATCAACTCAAAACTAGTTCAATGAAAATAGAATTCATGGTCTGGAATGGCCTAATCAGTCACCGGATCTCAATCTAATAGAGAATTTATGGAAAAACTTGAAATAGAGAACACACGCAAGTGATCCAAAATACATCAAGGAACTAAAAAAAATCTGTAAAGAAGAATGGGTGAAATGGTTGCCAAAATCTTCATGCAAGAAGCTCTATGAAATCTACAGAAAGTGATTAGTGGCTGTAATGCAGAACAGCGGACTTGCTACTAAACATTAAAATTTGTATGAAATTTTTCTGCACACAGTCAAAAATTTGTATAATTTTGCTACCCAATGTGTGTGTGTATATATATATATATATATATATATATAGGTTTAGATTCGTAAATTATTGCAATTTTATATTTTTAATTCCACACTTCCGCCTTGTTTTTTTTTATTTTGTCTACTGCACAGAATAGAATAGTCTTATATATATATATATATATATATATATATATGAGTTTTTAATGGCATATCAACCACTGTCGGTTATTTAATGTCAAAAAGTTAGGTTTTAAGGTATTTTTAATATTCAGCTATAGTGTGAAGGTTGATATAGTTAGATTTTGATTAAAAAAGCTTTTTATATTTAATTTTAGAAAACTTCAAGATTTATACTCAAAAATGTATTGCTAGTAATAATGTTTTGCTTAAAAATGTATTATGGTAATATTTTTTCCTGCAAAAATGTATATTTTCCTATAAAAAATATTTTTTTTTATACTTTCATAGTATTTTGACTCAAGTCTGGGGGTTAACTATTTGCCCATACCTGGGATCATAACAGGTGCTACCACTCCGGGTCAGGGTAGACCTGGGAACAGCAATTAAGAGGTAGTTTGACGCTTCTCACAACCTTTCAATCAGAGGTCTTGCTACCGGAAGCAGTTTACCGTTATACTCAGGACTATATATATATATATATATATATATATATATATATATATATAAGGCAATAAAAGAATATCATATAACAGGAAATTATATGTCTCCTAACATTTGCATGAATGTAGTGGTGGCAAATTTAAAGTAATACCTATTTACCAAAGTACGGACTACGATACACGAATAATGCAGGAAGAAAGATTCATAAAAAAACAAGCCTTCACTCAACAAAATAACATGAAAAACACACACACATCGAAAAACAAACAGATACAGACATACACACCAAAATCAAATAATAAGCCGAAACAATAAACAAGAACAAGATGACCCATAAAAAACAATTCTAAAGCAAAGACGAAATAAAAAAAAAACGCTCCTTCTTTCCCTCTCTCTCTCACACATACACACACACACGAAATTGGAAACACCGTCAAAGCAATAAAAACAACCACCTGACCGATGAAGAGACTTGCGGATAATGAAGGAACATCAGACCAAAATCACTTCAAATTGGGTAAGCACTTGATTCATTGATCTGTTTATTTATTTACTAGCATTATAACCCGGCGTTGCTCGGGTGTAATGAAAGCTTTAAAACTAATCCATGGTCCTGGAGCTAAGACTCTTTGAACGTTGACAGGAAAGACTAAAAAGCAATAGTTGTTTCCAGCTAAACCAAAACCGTAAACTGAAAGAAAAATAAATGAATGTCAGTGAAATTTTGATTTCTTGTTATCGATATCAAATAGTTTTTTTTCGTCGTAAATTGAATTTTGAAGGCTAAATAAATTCTCTAAATAAATGGTATCATGGCTGAGACTAAGAACTACAATTACACCAAGTTAGAACCAAACCCGAAGCAAAAACTAAAATAAAATGGCTGAAAAAATACTGACATACAGGCAGATAAACAGACACACACACACAAACATCTTGCCTTATATATATATATATATATATATATATATATATATATATATATATACATACACTGTCATCCGCAGACAGATATGTTTCGCCGTCTCAAATCTCATCAGTACGGTTAGATTCCGATTGCTTTCTTACGCGGGATTGAGATATATATATATATAATCGATTTTGTGCACTATTGTAAAAAGTTCAACCTTGAAACTTCTGAATATCGTTTCTTATGTCTTTTTCTGTGAGTGTATCAAATTTGATTAAAATAGGATCACTCCTTTTATAACCCGATTTTTTCGATTATCGATATTTATCAGGGGTACTTCGACCCAAAACCTAGCTAAGAACACTCGCAGACGCTTATAGTACAACTGTGTAAATTTTCAAGAAAATCAGTTCAGCTGTTTTGGTGTCTATATGTAACGGACACACACAAAGTTCCATTTATAAATAAGTTTAGATCTGTTTATCCATTTATACACGTGCTGATGTGTGAAAACACAAACAATCCAACACGCCAACATTTGATTTATTTTAGCGTATTTTATTTTACTGATTTGATTCATTTTTTTTATTTGTCTACTTACTTATTTATAAACAACAACTTGGCCCTCAGAAACAAATGGAACTAGATACGTAAAGCCACAAATTTATTCGTCTGAAGAGAGTCAATCTTAGACACGAAACACATGTCGTATCACAAATACTATTATGGACACTTAAAGTATCATAACATGTATAACAACAACAATAAATATACACTTTAAACAAAACTTTCACGGCCTCTCACACTTATTCTACACCAATTTCTCTCGTTGGTACAACCCTATTTCTTTTTCTAATGTATATACGCTGGCTTGATTTAAAATTACAGACAAGTTATTATGTTTAAGATATTTTTGTAATTTTTAAAATTATAGATTCAAAGACTAAAACTAACCATGAATGACGGCAAAAAGAAGTTATTACATACAAAACTGTAAAAAAAAAGAAGGAAATTAACCTATATAGCTGAATATAATTACAGAAATAATTAAAAAACATATTTAAAAGTTAAAAAAATAATGATACAAAGAAAATACAGAAGATTTACAAAGGAAAATATATTCTGTTTCTACTTTTGTGTATACTAAGTTTATAACATTGTGCGCATATATGGTCATTTAGAGGCGTTTGTTTGTGTGTGGTTATATCTATTCGTGTATATGTTCTTCAACTTTTCTAACATTTCCGGTACGATTTCTACTTCAATGCTAAGCTGTATACTCGTTTGTCTTTCACTAATTCTTAATATTTCTTCCCTATGCTGACCTAAATTATTTGATATTCTGAAGTAAATTGAATTATTTGATTTTTTGGGTTTGACGAGACAGTTTGTGGTTTACAGAACTGCCGAAATATCTTCTAGATTTATAACCGTTTTATTATATGTGGAGTTTTATATATATATATATATATATATAGCAACTTTTAATTTGTGCAGGTTTTTTGAAAAAGATTTTTTTTTATTCGGTGTGGGTCATTTTCCCAGTTTCATGAGAATAAAGTTGTCCAGTATCTTCAGAAAATTTTAGAGTTTCATTTGGCATTATGAAAGGGTTGTATTTTTATATTGATAGTGTTTAATCGTATGCACTAGACTTTCTTTTATGCGAGTGCCACGTTTTTCTGTGTCGATGTTTTTGGAATACATATTCTTTAATGTATAAGAGCGTAATTACTCAGTTAATTCCTGTAATGATCAAAGCTCATACATTTATTTTATTTATTTTTTATTTTACAAGAACATTTTCAAAGAAACTCTTGTAAAATCGCTCCTTCCAGCATCCATTTCTACAAACAGAATCATGACGAAACAAATCAGAAATGACCCTAAACCAGTTAAATCCAAACCACCTAAACCCATTAACCTTTCCTTCACTAATATCCGGGGCATTCGTACTAACTTTCCTAGTGTAGAAGCGTTCCTGCACGAAAAGTCCCCTGACATCCTTGCACTCTGCGAAACTAACCTCAACTCAGCTATTCCTTCCTCTGACCTCTTCATCCCTGGTTATCTTCCCCTTTTAAGGAAGGACTCCACTGTCCACATGCATAGGCTGGGTGTCTATGTCAGCAAACACCTCCCCATAGCTAAGATGACTTCACTCGAATCTACTGACCACCAATACATATGTCTCCGCCTGTCTTTCCTCAGTTCGGTTAGTTTCCTATTCGTTCTATACCGTTCTCCCTCCTCTCCTGACTGCTCCCTACTAGATAGCATTGTTGATGACATAGATAATGCTATTTCCTATCACCCATTCGCCCACATATTTGTATTTGGAGACCTCAATGCCCATCACTCTGAGTGACTTGAAAACGCCGTTACTGATCTGGCGGGCTTTCACGCCATGAACTTTGCTATTTCCCAATCCCTTACGCAAGTGGTGGACTTCCCCACTCGCTTCCCAAGCATTCCCTCGGGTCATTCCTCACTGCTAGATATATGTTTCACCACTGCGCTTGACGCCTGACAAGTCTCGCAGCTTTGCCCTCTCGGCAACTCCAACCACGCTGTAGTCTCTCTCAGTATTTCTTTCCAATCTCACTCCCCCCCAGAAGTCCCCTACCTATAGGACATCCTACCTCTACCAAAAAGCTGACTGGGATGCTTTTCGCGATTTCCTCTGCGACGTCCCTTGGGGAAAAGTGTTCGACCTATCAGTTGCCTCTGAGGTCTCGTCATGGGTGAAAGTTGGCATTGATGCCTTCATACCCACCAGGGAGTATTGCTTAAAACCTCATTCCTCTCCGTGGTTCTCTCCGTCCTGCTCAGCCGCCATTGCCCACAGGAACCATTACTTCCGTCTATTCCGGAGACAGTCAACTGATCACAATAGGCGCTTGTTCACATCTGCTCGCAATGAGTGCAAGAGAACCCTAAATGACGCCAAACAGTTGTTTGCTGAGAGAATGCGACAGCACATAGCTGACCGCAAGTTCGGCTCCAAGGACTACTGGAGGATTTGTAAACGAGTGCTCAACAATAGGAAATCCTCAATACCTCCTTTAATCCATGGATTTGAGGTTCTCACGTCATCTGCGGACAAAGTCGAATGTTTTGCCCACAGATTATCATCCAGCTCCACATTCGACTCGTCCGGAGTACACCCATCCGACTTTCCTATTAGAACTGAGGCCAAACTGCACGACGTATATATTACCCCGACAGTAGTATCCAGAGTAATTTCAAAACTCGACCCCCATAAGGCGCGTGGAGACGATGGAATCCCGGTGTTAGTCCTTAAGAGGTGTGCTCCTGAACTTTCCCCTGTCCTCTCTAAACTATTTAACTACTGCCTTTCTGCTTCCCGCTTTCCTGCATGCTGGAAGTTCTCTTCAGTCGTTCCTGTATTTAAGAGTTAGTCTTCTACCGATATTCGGGAAAGTATTCGAGGCTTTAATCAATACTGAAATAGTTCATCATCTCACCGCCCACAAACTGTTCTCCGACATGCAATATGGATTCCGCTTTGACAGGTCCACGGTCGACCTGCTAACAACCGTAACGGAGTACATGCTACAGGCCCTTGACGTGTCTGACGAGGCTCGCGCGGTTGCTCTGGACATCTCCAAGGCTTTCGACAGGGTTTAGCACTCTGGCCTCCTATGCAAACTACGCGGTTATGGTATTAACGGTCGCCCGCTTGACCTAATCCAATCTTTCTTAAATAACCTCAAAATGAAGGTCGTTCTGAATGGGCATGCCTCTTCGTCCTACAGCACGAATGCTTGTGTCCTACAGGGCTCTATCCTGGACTCGACGCTCTTCCTTATTTTCATCAACGACCTCCCAGATGAGATCAAGTCCCAAGTAGGCATCTACGCAGATGACACTACAATATACTCCCGCACCAGTAAGAAACCTGTCGTGGCGGACAGACAATCTCGCTGCTGACCTTGAACGGGATCTACACTTTGTGATGAACTGGGACAAGAATTGGTTTGTCAACTTCAATTCATCTAAGACCAAGCTGTTGTCTGTCAACCATTTCAGGCAACCTCTCCTGCCTCCCATAAGCATGGACCAAGCGATTCTCCCGGAGAGTAATACACTACGCCTCCTCGAACTTACCCTGTCCTCAGACCTCAAATGGAACCACTATATTGAATCCATAGCAAAATCTACTGCTAAGAAGGTTGGGTCACTATCGATTCAGGATGTTTTTTCCGCCTGAATCCATCTTGCATATATACAAGTCAACCATCCGTCCGTGCACAGAGTACTGCTGCCATTTATGGTCAGGTGCCCCTGCTGTTCTCCTCAGTGTTCTTGACAGCCTCCAAAGGAGAGTCTGTAATGCGATAGGTACTGATCTGGCGGCTCGACTGCAGCCACTTCCCCATCGTTGAAATGTGGCTTCCCTTTGTCTGTTCTATAAATACTTTCATGGCTTCTGCTCAGACGAACTTAAGTCACTGATGCCTCCTCAACAGGTGTTTACTCGTGCAACCAGACTGGCAACTGGGTCCCACCCATTCACAGTCATGTTAACCAAATGCAGACGACAATTCTACTCCTGCAGCTTCTTCTCTCGCACTTTCCGCCTGTGGAACTCGCTCCCGTATTCTTGCTTTCCTGACGGCTACAACCTCCAGAAATTTAAATGCAAAGTCAATACTCATCTACTAACCACTGGACTCTAGCTCTCTCCCCACCCCCGTATAACCTTTCCTTTCTCTACACCTATGTATCTGTCATCGCACCTGCTTTCTCAACTTTCTATTGTTCTTTTCTAACTAGTTTGTACTCCTCACTCTTTTCTAATTAATCTTTTTACATTTATGTAGCCCCCTGCACATCAGTGGCGTTTCCGCCTTGCTCGGGGTGAAATGATTAAAAAAAAAATACGCCGTCCTTGATAATGTTTTATTTTGCAGAAGGATACAGAACAGACAATCATCCTAACATTTATATGGAGTATTGTAAAGTTTTTATCTCAAAACTTTAGAAAATTCCAGAAGATCGAGGCTAATATAATCCGAAAATGTGAGCGAAAAAATAAAAGAATAAAAATGTTGATCGTAAAAATATTTGAATTGTAAAAACAAATTCCTTAAGTGTGATAATATATATAAATGTTCATGTTGGGAATATGTACCTACTTTGCCATCAATTTTTAAAGACAATTTGACCCTCTTCAATATTCTAACATCACTTGACATTTTTAACCTAAAGTGCACTCCTGTCAGAGGACTTTTTAAATGTCACGAATCGGATGAAGATTGGAAGAGCTTATCGTTGATGTACACTAAGAGCGGGAAATTTGCCATCTTTATAAAATCGTTTAAGCTAATTAGTATCCGTCTCCATTTATTTCACCCGTTGTGTTTTTATTCATCTCGATAACAGAATCTGTCTTTCTACATTCATACCCCTTGGCTTCTTTCTTAACTATCTATTTTCTTTTCTAGGCATAATTCTATAAAAACGTTGCAAATGTTTTATATGTCCAAGCGTTTTCGGTTACAATATCAGCCATTATAAGGAATATTTAATTTAAACTTACTATGTAGATATAAGTATGAAAATGTTATTTTTGTTGTGAACGCGATTAGAGTTGATGTCTTGAGTCTCATTCCCCTCAAAAACACTTAATGATATCGACTATGAATGCTTCTACAATGTGCTGTGTGGGTTTTGAAAATAAAACGATTCTCTCTCTGTGTCTCTGTTTTTCTCTCTCTCTCTCTCTATATATATATATATATATAAAATAAATTTCGACGTTCAAAAGTGTTGAATGATCATTTCAACATGAAATACCTAAGAGAGATTTCACATCTCATCGGCAACTACCACATTTCAAAATGAAATAAAAAAGAAATAAAAAAATAAAGAAATTTGAAGGTTAAGAATTCACCGGCGGAAGTTACAAAATTTGCGTCACAAAAAAAACAAAAAAAAAACAGGTCAGCAATCAATGTCTATTTTTATATTTTGGACAATTTTAATTTTAGATTGAGTTGCAAGTGAAAAATTTAAAAATTTGGGAAAAGGGATTAACAGATGAAAAAGGAAGTGGTGTTTGATTGAGAAGTGGGTTAAACAACCACTTCTTATTCCATCCGTTATCCCCCTTCATGTTGAAATGATATTTCAACAGTTTTGAACATCGAAATTTATTTTATTTAATAATTGGCTCTGTAATTTTAATTACATTGAGCTCTCCTGTATGATTTTTTAATATTAAAATATTCATATTAATTAGGATTGGGTCTTTGGGATTTACCTTCCTGTTTTTCCTTTGGATTAAAGTTATTTAATATATATATATATATATATATATATATTCGGTTAAAGATATCTTTGATAATCTATAATAGAATACCCGATATCGTTGGGATATATAGCACATTTGAGCAGTTTTTACACACTTTTTGTCCAACAAACATACTAATTGTATAAATAAAATAAAAAAATAAAAACTTAATTGCATTAACTTCTTAGTTGTCTGCAATCAAATTTGTACAGAAGAGTGATTTCTGCTCATATATATATATATATATATATACACCACGCGAAATATTTCTTAATATCTATGTTAATACCTGCCATTTTTCACCCATGTTTATGGAAAGCTTCTTTCTTCATGTCTTTGTATATCTTCTACTTACGAATATTTTTTTTTAGAATATACATAACAATCTTGATATTGACATTAATTTAGATTTATCAGTGTAAATTCGTACATATCTATCTAAATTTCTTCATATCTCTCCCTGAAAAAGAAAATCTATGTTAGATATCAATTGCGCTAACATCGATTTTTCTTCCAACTGATGCAAAAAAATGTCTTCATCAAACCGGAAGAATTATTTCCGATGGAACAAATAATCTTCAGCTTATTTGAGCTTTCAATCCCATATTTCTGCTCACAACAAGACCACGCCTCTTAGACCACCCCACTCACGTGCAACTTGGCACTGGAGGGTCACCATCGACTTCCGCACGAACGTGAGCTTAGCTATTCAAGTAGATAACATTCTCAGATACATTAGCTTGTTTTTAACCAAAGATATGTATTTGAATAGTTCCCGGAGAATTTGACGTCATTGCCGAAAGCGATATCCGGACTTTAGAATATGTTTCAGTAGTTGTTTTCAGTTCATACTAACATACAAACAATTGGGAAGAAAATTGTAAGGCAGAAAGCTCTAAGAAAGACACTCTGCAGTAATCATAAATAAGGTATTTACTTTCTAGTTTAAAAATTTAACTTCTATCATTCCGTTATCGTGTTGCAAATTACCTTTTTTCAGTGTAAGTCTAACAAAACTACGGGTATTTTAATACGTTATTTCTTTATTTCTCCTTCAGTTTAAAGCTAAGGTCAAGTGGTCAGATTCACAAATAAATTGACAGATTGATTTCTTTTTGTTTGAAAATACATTTGATATGCTGCGCTTCACAGGGAAACCAAATGAAGCCTTAAAGAAGATGGCAACATTTTGAATGTTTTACACAATTTTAAACTGAAATGTTTTTTTTTTATCTATATTTGCCAATATTACTTTCTCAGTGTCAGTTACCTCTCTCTAACTCAACTCTTGAATTTTCTGTTCAGCTCTGCTGTAGTTATGTGTTGAACTCAACTCTCCGAGTCAAACCATTAGATTCAACAAAGGCTTGAACTGATTTTTTTTAATCGTTTCACCCTTAACTCGCCCGATCAGCTCCGTCGATTAAAAACTTACTTGGGCTATTAATGTTTATTGCTTTTCTCGCTCGCGGTCGATTAAAAATCTCGCAATGAATCATGTCCCTACAAATGTAGAAAAAGGAAATGTTATTCCTTTTTAATCCAAATGTATGCCATTGAAGATTGATAAGTTAATTAGAATAACCTACAATGACAAACCTTTTGGGCTATTATCGTCCCGGTCAGTGTAAACATTCGTTTAATTAACGCTTCCAGAATGGAGCCAAAACGTCTCTGTCGTCCAGATTAAAGACGCTCAAAGATTTTTAAAAACTCATTTGGAAAAATATTATCCTTGACTCAAATCTATACTTCCTCCCTGCTTACAAAAAGTAAAAACGAACATTTGAAAGAAACAAAGAAAAATTGCACATGCTTCTTTCAACCACGCACCGAAAAACAATGATACAAATAAGTCATTTTTATAGAAAATCAGATTTGTTACTTTTTTTATCATCTTTGAGATGGAGGTTGTAATCAAACAGAAGACAGAAACTACGAATTAAGATACCTTCACTCAATTGCAAAAAAACAAAAACAAAAAAAAACAAAAACACATTAAACACAGCATATCATGTTCATATTATTACAAGAGAAAAGATCGAATTTTGTTGTTATTATCTTAAAAAAATTAAATCCATTCTAGCACGTTCGAAATTTTAAGTAAAATGTAATTTTTTGATTCCGTCAGCGATTTACGCTATGCTTACGTTAGGCGACCATGAAGAAAATGGAGTCGGTCTAGTAAAATGATTTTGGGGCGAGTAAATATTTCCTCGCTCTCAAACGCTGGTCGAGTGATTTGTTTTTCAAATTTCAAAGGCTGCATAAGAGTAAAAGTTTAGTTAGAAGAAGAGTGAAGAGAAAGACGAACCAGTTACAGGAGGTGTCAGAGAAAGGGCAAGAGACGCATGAGAACACAGGTGTGAATAGTTGCAGAGGTAGAGAGAAAAGAAAAGAACAAGATATACGGGGTGAAGTAGAAAGAACTGGAATCTATTGGATATGAGATGGGAATTGACATTGCATTTAAATTCCTGGAGGTTATAGCCGTCAGGAAAGCAAATATACGCAAGGGAGTTCTACAGGCGGGAAATGCGAGAAAAGAAGCTGGTGTAGTAGAATTGCCATCTGCATTTAGTTGATCTAAATATAAATGGCTGGGATCGTGTTGCCAGTCTGGTTGCACGAGTTAATTCTTTTGGTGGGGGCACCAGTGACTTAAGTTCGTCGGAGCAGAAGCCTTCAAAATATTTGTAGAATAGACGGAGGGAGGCCACATCCCTGCGGTGAGAAAGGTGGCTGGAGACGAGCTGCCAAGTAGGAACCTATCATATTCCAGATTCTTTTTAGGAGCCTGTCGGAAACGCTGAGATGAACAGCATGGGCACCTGACCACATATGACAGCAGTTTTCTATACATAAACGGATGTTTGATTTGTATATGCGCAAGATGGATCCAGGCCGAAAAGCGTCCTGGCCTGGCACGGTGACCCAACCTTCCTAGCAGTGGCTGAAACATATGGAAGAGATATGATACGAGGAACTCAGACAATCTTCATCGATGAACGAAATAAAAGGTTATTTATAAATTCTCATAACCCTAAGAAGGCCGCACTTTACAATATGGCAACATTGATGATAACAACTGTCTGAATAATGTAAGCAATAGAAAGGTTATTTTTTGGTTGAGTAATTTCCAGTTTGGAGAACCACTAGTAATGACGGATGTATCATACTGAATATGTAGTACCCTGATAAACCAACGATAAGCATCAGCAGCCCTGGGGGTATAAAAACAAACCTTATAGTAGTTGGTTGTTATTTAGCAACATATCAACTCGTATCGATTATCTAATGCTGAAATCTAAATATGAAGAATTAATTACAAATTATGAATTAAGGAAATAACATGATTTCAAGATTAAATTTTAATGAATCATTTTTGTCCAAATAATCTTACCAAAAAAAATCAAACAGGGAATCCAATGCGCCTTTGTATGAAATGCGGTTAATCATAGAAAAAAATATTTTTGTTTTGATAATGTATGCTAGGTTCTCAAATTAACTATAAAATATATGGATTATCTTTTATCAATAATATTTATGGTTGTTAATTCTAGTATATGACGTTTTGCAATCATTTCTACCGGCATGACGTTTTGCGATCATTTCTACCGGCATGGCGTTTTGCGATCATTTCTACCGGCATGACGTTTTGCGATCATTTCTACCGGCATGGCGTTTTGCGATCATTTCTACCGGCATGGCGTTTTGCGATCATTTCTACCGGCATGGCGTTTTGCGATCATTTCTACCGGCATGGCGTTTTGCGATCATTTCTACCGGCATGGCGTTTTGCGATCATTTCTACCGGCATGGCGTTTTGCGATCATTTCTACCGGCATGGCGTTTTGCGATCATTTCTACCGGCATGGCGTTTTGCGATCATTTCTACCGGCATGGCGTTTTGCGATCATTTCTACCGGCATGGCGTTTTGCGATCATTTCTACCGGCATGGCGTTTTGCGATCATTTCTACCGGCATGGCGTTTTGCGATCATTTCTACCGGCATGGCGTTTTGCGATCATTTCTACCGGCATGGCGTTTTGCGATCATTTCTACCGGCATGACTTTTTGCAATCATTTCTACCGGCATGACTTTTTGCAATCATTTCTACCGGCATGACTTTTTGCAATCATTTCTACCGGCATGACTTTTTGCGATCATTTCTACCGGCATGACGTTTTGTGATCATTTCTGCCGTATAACGTGTTGCGATTATTCCTACTATATAATCTATTGCTGTTATTTCTGCTATATAATCTATTGTGGTCATTTCTGCTATATAAATTATTCTTTGTATTTTTGCAAAAACAGACCAACAAAAGAACATTCTCTTTGGGTTTTACTATTTGGCCATAGAAACGCCTCTAACAGGTGAAACCACCCCGGGTCAGACTGCACCTTAGATCAATAACTATTAAGAGGTAGTTCCACGCTTCTTAGAATCTCTAAATTGCCCATCAGAGATCTTACCGAGTGTACTTCATCGTCATACCCAGAATTATATCTTTTTGGTTCTTGATGGTAATGTGATAGTCTTTTTATTCTACATTGATTGCAGCTATTTATACTTTAACTGTAGTTCTTATTTTTCTGATAGAACTAATCCTATTTGTTCAGCCAATTATTTTAATTTAGCGCCATTTTTCTTCTTCGCATTTTTTTTGCTATCGTTGACCTGTCAGAACTGCTGCTTCTTCGCCACCTTTCCTATGTTATATCACTGCTATAATCTGTTGAGCGCTCCCGTATCGCGAAAGATAAACGAACTCAAATACTTGGGGTGAAGAAATTTACACGCCGACTACTCTACCACAACTGACAGCCTTTTACTGATGTCTTCGCAAAGCATGTTTGATTCTCGTTTGGTGGTGCAGTCGATTTGTTGTGTGCGAAAATGGTAAGTGGGATTCTCTTGTAAGCGAGCACTCCTTGGTCTTAGAACTAAGAAGCTAGAGACGCAGTAAAAATATATTCTTTTCTAGTGAATCCTGTTTGACATCCTAAGAATAATGAAGGCATAAGTGGGAAGATAGACATCAAAGAAAATACGTAGAAGGGATGGAAAAAAATTAAGAAGAAAGCGAAAAGAAGCAAATGAATGAAATACTGACAAAATGAGATGGGAGGGGGGTATAAATAAAACTGAGGAGACAGATAAATACTATGAAGGCGGTGTAGAAATGGAATATGATGGAGCAGGCGGGGGGACAAATATAACAGAAATAGCATTCAGAATGAGTGAAAGAAAGAAAAGGAAACGTAAAGGAAAACAATCAGCGGAAGAAAAGAAAAGATGACAGAGATAATACTGATGTAACCGATAAAGCGAAAGACACGATGATGGTGACATTTGAAGAGAATAAAGATTGAAAAGAGAAACAAAAATCCATGTTAAAGAATAATTCGAAACAGTGAAAGTGTTTGAAATTAAAGATAGAACAGTAAAAGTGAAAGTGAAAGGAGGAGAGAGAGTTATAATCATGAAATGGTGATGATGAAAAATCTTAATGAAAGAAAGATGCTATAGAACCGAAAAGTAGAAGAAAAAAGAAAAATGTAATAATGTATGCAAGAAGGCAATCAAATTTCTTGAAACTATCAAAGAAAGGAGAAAAAATGAAAATAAATAAATAAAGAAAGAAATTGCAGATGAAACTATATGGACAAGTTTGCGCAGAGTACATGTCAAGAGGAAAACTAAATACTTATCAGAACTATAGACATAAATAATGTAAAAGCCAAGGTAGCCAGTCCAGCCGAAAAAAAAAAGAAAATGCAGACAATCTGTAGAAAGAGAAGCAAAAAGTGAGACGGAGACACGAGGAAAGAGAGACGGAGACACGAGGAAAGAGAGACGGAGACACGAGGAAAGAGAGACGGAGACACGGAGGAAAGAGAGACGGAGACACGAGGAAAGAGAGACGGAGACACGAGGAAAGAGAGACGGAGACACGAGGAAAGAGAGACGGAGACACGAGGAAAGAGAGACGGAGACACGAGGAAAGAGAGACGGAGACACGAGGAAAGAGAGACGGAGACACGAGGAAAGAGAGACGGAGACACGAGGAAAGAGAGACGGAGACACGAGGAAAGAGAGACGGAGACACGAGGAAAGAGAGACGGAGACACGAGGAAAGAGAGACGGAGACACGAGGAAAGAGAGACGGAGACACGAGGAAAGAGAGACGGAGACACGAGGAAAGAGAGACGGAGACACGAGGAAAGAGAGACGGAGACACGAGGAAAGAGAGACGGAGACACGAGGAAAGAGAGACGGAGACACGAGGAAAGAGAGACGGAGACACGAGGAAAGAGAGACGGAGACACGAGGAAAGAGAGACGGAGACACGAGGAAAGAGAGACGGAGACACGAGGAAAGAGAGACGGAGACACGAGGAAAGAGAGACGGAGACACGAGGAAAGAGAGACGGAGACACGAGGAAAGAGAGACGGAGACACGAGGAAAGAGAGACGGAGACACGAGGAAAGAGAGACGGAGACACGAGGAAAGAGAGACGGAGACACGAGGAACGAGAGACGGAGACACGAGGAAAGAGAGACGGAGACACGAGGAAAGAGAGACGGAGACACGAGGAAAGAGAGACGGAGACACGAGGAAAGAGAGACGGAGACACGAGGAAAGAGAGACAGAGACACAAGGAAAGAGAGACAGAGACACAAGGAAAGAGAGACAGAGACACAAGGAAAGAGAGACAGAGATAAGGATACGAAGAAAGATATATATGGATAGATAAAAAAATTGTGAAAGAAAAAAATCAGAAGGAAATAAAAATGCATTTTAAGAAGAAGAAAGAAAGGAATGGTCATATATACATATAGAGTGAGAGAAAGTGAGAGTGGGTGGTTAGAGAGGGTGTCGAAAAGATAATCTAGATAAAAAGAAAGAAATCGATTGAGAGAAAGAAAGAAATTGGAATGAGAAAGAGAAAGAAACATTGATGTTGATAAAAAGGCGAGAGGTAGATAAATTTATATATATATATATATATATATATATATATAGAGAGAGAGAGAGAGAGAGAGAAAGAGTACCCCATTACCACTGGAATGTGCTTTTTGGGAACATATGCAACGCTCCGAATGATACATAGGACCGATTAGCCCCATGTCACTGGGCAAAAGATTAATTGATCATCGTAATCACTGGTACACGAACAAAAGCCTGATAATCGGAATATTCTGTGAGAAACATTCAAGCAGATGATCTAATCCAACCTGATGTATTTATAGTAAAGAAAGGGAAAAGAATTCGGCAGATAATGGGATTCATTGTTTTAGCAGAAACAGTGAAACTGAAAATATGTAGATCTTACCAAAGGATTAAAAAGAATTATGGAATTTGACGGTAACAGGTGTACGCATTGTTATTAGTGCTAAAAGGGAAATAATTGCAAATCTGCTGAATGAAAAACATCTAGACTGCACAGGTTTAATGAAAACTTGAGAACTGAGAAGATATTTTCTCACTCGATTCTCAACAACCACCCTAGGTATATGTAATGTGAAAATTAGGATACATAAGCAAATAAAAAATATTTTACTATTTTTCACCTAATACAAAGGCTAAGTTTTACTCAATCTAGTCAATTACTAAATGTGGATGCTGTAAGGGCGCATAGAGAAGGAGAGAGAGATACATTTGAGACTATATAGGATAGATAATTGTTTATCTACGACTTGAATATTACAATGATCAAGGAAGCATCGCTTTCAGAGCTTGTTCCACGTTGTAAAAATTCGGTCTGCGTGGAACTTACTTCTTATGAGTGCAACATGAAGCTGAGGATGATCAGTCGACAGTGTATATGACATTATGGATCGTATCTCTAAAGATCTAGACCAGTAGAACCAAGGAATATAGTAAGGTTGTACATCTGTCGTTAGATATAGATTGATTAGCAAGAGGCTTGCAACGTTTCATCTATGTAACAGAGGTCAAAGTTTGGAAAAAATCCATTATCCAAAAAGCCATTCAAACACTTCTGAACCTTATCAAGGCTAGAAAATGAGAATAGACACGCTTAAGCTCATATGCGGCAGCAATTATTCATTTGTGAGCTGATCTGGTTATTGCAGAGATACCGTGTAGCGGAAGTCAGATGTAGTAGTTATCTATCGCACTATACAAGAGAATAAAAAAGATATACTAGTAAAAGGGCTGTTTTATCAACATCATCAGCCAGTCTTATATATTATTTTAGTAAAAGTATATAACAAACGCTAAAAATTTAATAAACAGGAAACAAACAAAAAAAAAACGACTGTTACATTAATAAAAATACTAGAGATGATTAAATACGCGGATACACATTTGTAAAAAATAAAACCGAAAGTTATAAGCTTTCCGATATAAAATTGTTATGGCCACGAGTACTGGTCACATATTCGGAAAACCGGTGTCAATCTAATATTTGCAATACTATTTTAAGAAATATATTATTTTACTTAGAAATTCGGGCAAAAAGTGTTGGTAAAAGATTTGTAAAAAGTAGTAAATGATAGAAAGTAGAAATTATTCTAATAATTATCTGGCAATAAGACAAATATTTTGACGAATATGACAAATCCAAAATATCGCTCGTGAACAAGAGATGAATCGATTGGAATCTTATCTTATCCTTTCTTCGACATCTCGGTAGGTTGATTTTTTTTCACACTGTAAATCCTTGCGCACCGGTAGCGGTTCTGCCTTGCTTGGTATGAAATTATTATGAAAACATAAAATAATATTTAGATTTGAAAATAATAATAATAATATTTGGTATTTAAGGTAATTTACTGGTGAATAAAAATCGAAATAATATCAATATGCTAAACAAAAGTCAAATAAATTTTAAAGAATCCCGCATTTCCCTTTGTACCTTTCTTCAGTAAGTATGAAAGCAAATATCGTTAGCTTTAGATATGTTGTAATATTTCAGTATTAATGTTCATCAAGAATTTCAATAGTTTTCAAATCCATTTTAAGAAATTTACTGAAACAGCAATATCTTCTAAACTAGGGTTTGTTATAATTTATGTTCTGTAAAAACAAAAATGAGGAAATGACAGATTGCCGATAGGTTTGCGATGTGAATTTTAGATTATTATGAGTGAAAAATGATGGCAAAATATTTACATCGATATTTGGTCTAAAATGACGACAGCATATATATTGCTATTCTCTCTCCATGATGGTAACTATATATATATATATATATATATATATATATATATATATATACGTACATACACTACCGGCCATAATTATTAGGCTACCCCATTTCTTTTTGAGAAATGATGTATTTCATACTATTTTTAGTATTTATTGTCCAATGAAATTAAAACCAAAGACGAACTCGTCCGAATAGCCCTAAATTGTCTTCATTTTTTCATTGATGAAACTGTATTATAGGTAATTATTAAATCTTTAGAAATTCGTTTGATGCACATGTTATTTTGCAATATTAACAAAACAATCATTCTATTTTCATTTACAATTATACCCTTGGCAATAAATACTAAAAATTGTGAGAAATACATCATTTTTAAACAATGGGGTAACCTAATTATTATGACCGGTATATTCATATACTCAAATAAATATACAACGGTTTTATTTTTATGATATAATTATTTGAAATTCTCTGCTGGTCTTAGATTTTTAAAAGTGGTGATGATGGCTAAATCTCAATACCTACCAACTTCTTAAATGCACAATATAGTCCTTAGTATCTGTGCTGTTTCAAACAGCTCTGCTATAGCGCGCATCCAATGATCCAATATTATCAGTGCCTCTTCCGAGTCAAGATACTTGCAGCCTTTCTCTGTACACTACTGACAATACTTCCTGCATATTTCTAAGTGTATTCTCAGGGTTGCATTTTCATGGTGTAGTCTGTACTCTTTTGACACCAGCTGATTGCAGTCACTAACAATATATTGAACATTATTATTATTATTATCATCATTATCATTATTTCTTGATTTGATGTATGATTCTGTCATTTACCCAGTCTTTCATCTGCAACTGAATGTTTTTTCCCCAGGAAATTGTTGAAAGAATTTCTTCCCTGTATATGAGCAGTACTCATTAACACAATCTTTTTTTATTATTTCTGAAAGAATGGATGTTCACTAATTTTCTTAACGTGCATATCAGTATTCTTCTTAATCATCTCAAGTACTTCGGCAGCTATAAGGGCCGTGATTAAATGCTACATTCTCATAATTTTCATTTCTAGATCATTATTTGGAAGACATTATCACATTCTGTCACTAAAATGGTTTCATCAGACAATCTACGTTCTTTGAAGATTTGTATGACATTATCCAGTTATTGATTGCTGTGTGAGTTTAAAATCATAGAATAAAAAAGTATTACGTTCAACTTCTACAATTAGTGGTTGTTTTTCTTCATACCACTTTTCTGTATGAGTACATTATCCTTATTGTTACTGTTTTAATATACTCTTTTCACCCCAGGTAAGGCAGTACTACCACTGGTGCGCAGGGGGTTACATAAGAGGAGTGTGTTGAGAAAGAGAGACAACATGGTTAAGGAAAGGATGAGAACACGGGTGTGAAGAGAACTGCACGAGAGTAAAGTGGGCAGGAAAAAAGAACTTGATAAAAGGTTGTCATGGTAAGGATGTGAGTCAAGGAGATAGAAGATGGCAAGTGACATAGCATTTAGATTTTGGGGGATTGTATTTGTCAGGGGATCAAGTATACGGAAAGAAATTTCACAGGCGGAAGTGCGAGAAAAGAACTTCAGTAGTATAACTTGCGATTACATTTGAGTGATTTCATTGTTAGAGGGTTACACCAAGTTGTTAGTCTAGTATCTCGAGTAAAATCATTTAAACCATTTCACTACTGGTAAAGTCATAAAGAGAGGAAAAAGCACGGGACGACTGAATTTAAACCTGAGAAATGCTGCTGAAGAGAAGGGGCAATAAAAAAAAATTAAAAAGGGCAGAAGACGGCAACTGTTGATTATATATGTTTAAAGTCGGAGTTAACAGGAAAGTAAGAAGCTTGAAAAGAGTTTCACACCAGTAAAGGGCGGGGATATTTTTTTTTTAATCATATCACCCCAAGCAAGGCGGTAACGCCACTGATGTGCAGGGGGCTACGTAAGAGTGAGAAGATTAAAAAAGAGAAAACCGGAAACCACATCCTAAACAGGAAACAAGGGATAAGCCTCTTCACCTGTTCAATAGACGTGGGTGGAGTGTGAACCGGACGATAGTTTAATCTATCTACTCCAATTGAAAAAAAAAAAAAAAAAAAAAAAAAAAACAGCGAGAAGATTAGAAAAGAGAAAAACCGGAAACCGCATCCTAAACAGGAAACAAGGGATAAGCCTCTTCACCTGTTCAATAGACGTGGGTGGAGTGTGAACCGGGCGATAGTTTAGTCTATCTACTCCAATTGAAAAAAAAAAAAAAACAGCGAGAAGATTAGAAAAGAGAAAAACCGGAAACCGCATCCTAAACAGGAAACAAGGGATAAGCTTCTTCACCTGTTCAATAGACGTGGGTGGAGTGTGAACCGAGCGATAGTTTAGTCTATCTACTCCAATTAGTTTAGTCTATAAACCAAAAGAAGAAAAAGTACGCTTTACGTAGCAATAACGATGATGAAACCTAACTTTTAATCTAGTACTATACTTATATTCATGAAGTTAAGATATCAAAATAGTTATAGCAAAGGTTCAGATAATTGTGAGAGTGCTTGAAAACGAGGTACTCGGTCAGCATCAATAATATTGCATATTCTTCTTTCGTTGTTTTTTTCTTCAAGAATCGCTATGTATAGATGAGAAGGTCCAAACTAGATATGAGAAAATATTCAATCCACCAAATAATAGTAGACTTAAAATGTGCAAGACATTAAGGAGATAGAAATTAAAAACCAAATTTCTTGGTCTCAACTCGATGTAACCGTATTCATTCATACCAGTGAAAACGTTTAGTTCGAGAATTTACAATGCTTTAATCTCCTGGAGGTTAAGATTAACCATTATAATAGAAGCGATATCAAATGTTCCTGTTAACACCTCAAATCACTATATTTCTCATGCAATGGGAGCAAACCCTGGTGTAGCATCAGGGCATTTGTGATGATTATTTTTGTTTTATACAACCATCGACTCTTCTTTTTACCTCAGGCTTAAGTCATTACTATACTACAACAAAGACAAAAAACACAGCTAAAAACAAAAAACACAGCTAAAAACAAAAAAACACAGCTAAAAACAAAAAAACACAGCTAAAAACAAAAAAACTCAGCTAAAAACAAAAAAACACAGCTAAAAACAAAAAAACACAGCTAAAAACAAAAAAACACAGCTAAAAAACAAAAAAACACAGCTAAAAAAAACACGGCTAAAAACAAAAAACACGGTTAAAAACAAAAAACACGGTTAAAAACACAGCTAAAAAACAAAAAAACAGTTAAAAAACAAAAAACACAGCTAAAAAACAACAAAAATAAGATAAAAAACAACAAAAATAAGATAAAAAACAACAAAAATAAGATAAAAAACAACAAAAATAAGATAAAAAACAACAAAAATAAGATAAAAAACAGAAAACAAATAAAAATAAAAAACCGAAAAAAAATGCATGTTCTAGGGATACTTCATCCTAACAACAAGAAAATTCAAGATTATATTGTTTATTTACTTGCTTCGGAGTGAGTTATTAATTACCGAATACGAAAATAAGTAAATACTGATCATTGTATATTGACATAACGTTTATAAGTCATTTATATCCAAATTTTGATTAGTAAGTCTTTTCTGGAGAGTATCTCGTTCTTCAACAGGAGATATAATTAGCGTAGTAAAGGCCTTTTCAATAGAGCAAACAGCATTGTAAATATTTTTTTATCATTAACTGGTACCTTGACGTAGTACAATGATTATCAATTGTTGCGCTACATCGATAACGATTGAGGAGTGAGGTCGCACACACTGAGTGTGCTACCCTTTCAGTCTTGTGTCACAACTAAGCTTCATTTTCCGGTACCTGAGACATCTGCAAAAGAAGATGTGTCGAGATGTCTTAAGCAATTTTTCCACGGTATTGCTGGTAAACCCACTTCAAACTTCGAACGTGTCATATTCGGTAGCGAGGTTGTTCGAATCCTACAGAATGGCACATACTTTCATTACAAAACTTCTCAAAAATTACTCAACCGTTAGAGAGTATATATATATATATATACTGAATAATTAATGACAAGTATATATTAAAAATAATGTCCAAGTAAAGAAATTAAATGTCGGTTGATAATCCATTTCGTGAATCTCCAGAAGTTTCCGTTATATTTTTCTTTTAATCGTGTCACCCAAAGCAAGGCATTCCACTACCACTATAGCGCAGGGGGTTACATAGAGAGATTGGTATAGGAAATGTCAGATGGACGGTGATAGACGACTTAGGATGTACATAGAGGGAGAGCTGGAGAGAGTGGGTGTGAGTTAGTGTGGTAGGAGGTGTTTATTGACCCTACATTTAAACTCCTGGAGGTTGTAGCCGTCGGGGAAGCAAGCATGCAGTAGGGAATTCCACAGGCGGGAAGTGTGGGGAAAGAAGCTGTTGGAGTAGAAATTGCCGTTACATTTCATCGGTTTCACTATATCTATTCACCCTAATCAAAGAAATAAAGCCATAAGATGCAAGGAGTTACCGACTGTTAAAAAAATATGATAAATGACAGTAAAAGTACGAAAACTGAAAACAGATTAAGCAATTAATTCAATATTCTCTTTCCATATCATATCAACGGAGAACATGTATTCAAAAAGGCGCAATGAGTCACTCTAGTGCATAAAATGATATCATGTATAAATAGTTCCCCCACCCTTGAATTTTTTGGCATTAATTTTAAACCCTTCAGAAATATATCACCTGTGTATTCTGCGAAAGTTCACCGAAAATGCATGATTTAACCCTTTCTTGCATATTGGAAGAAATGTATTGTAACCAATATGCGACAAAGGGTAAGAAAACTCAAAAAGTGTGAGACCCACACTTTTGCGTAAAAAAACTAATAATAAAAAACTTGCACTATACTCGAGTCCACTTTAGTGCCACTGTTGCGCACGGGGTTACATAGGAGAAAGAGGGGTAGGTTATAGGGGATGTCAGGAGGAGGGTAATAGACGGATGCGAATACCAGTGTAATGGGGTGTAGTGGGTGGAAAAAAAGCTTGAGAAAATAGGATGCGAGTTAGTGAAATAGGAGATGTCTATTGATTTTACTTTTACATTCCTGAAGATTGTAGCTGTCGGGGAAGAAAGTATATGGAAGGGAATTTCACAGGCGGAAAGAGCAAGAAAAAAGCTGCTAGAGTAGAAATTACAGTTACATTTTATCGGTTTCACTGTAAAATGGTGGGACCTAGTTGCTAATTTAGTAGCTCGTGTAAATTCATACCTAGGGGGCAACAGTGAGCTAAGTTCATTGGAATAAAAGTTGTGAAAGTATTTGTTTAAGAGGCACAGGGAAGTCACGTGACGCCAGTGAGAAAGTGACTGCAGCTGGGCTGACAAGTCAGTATCGATCACATTACCGATTCTCCGTTGGATTTTGTCAAGATTTTTTTGATTTTCCCTTCTTGCCTGCGATTTATGTTGTCACGTACCCAGAGCACTTTCATTAGTTGTCTCAAAGGTTTAATCACTTTCTGATTTTAAATACCGTATTTTCAGGCTTGGAAGACGTACCCTAATATTGGAAAGAATTCCTAAGAAAAACCAAATTCATTCTCATACGACAAGCGCTTGAACGTGAGTCCCTTACATACTGTCACTACGTATTGTTTGCATTAATCACTCGTCCGATTTTGTTTGTATGCCAATGACATAATATTTGGAGCTTAGTAAATATACTACACATCTTTCATTTTCTGAGGGTGGTTTCATTTTCATAAAAATGAATTAAAAATTTTAAACAATGCATGTAAAATTATAAAATATTCAAAGAAATTTTGTTCTTCATCAAATCCCCAAAACTCGTTAGTGTTTGATCATGTAAAACCTCTAAATTATCATCTGCAGTTTCACCACTACTGTTAGTCATGTACATTAAATGATCCTCACCACCATCCATATCATGATGGTAACTGATACATTTGTCCTGGAAGACGAATATGTGTTTTTCAGGATATTCTTTCAGGAAAAGAATTGCGTTTGTAAGCCGGAAAATACCATGTTTCTTTATCGTTATCATGTTTCCTGAATATTCCTAGTTCTTCATATATATTTTCCATGCTATTCTTAGCATCCCTCCCTAGAATTGCACATAACTTACACTTCTCCTCTTCATCTGTGAGGTAATTTTTCAGTATTCTCTGGTATCTATTGTTATATTAGAAACACTATTGAAAAAAACCTTTCTGCAGACAAAAGCTGCAGATATTAAAAAGGTTGTTATCACTGTAGACAGAATTTAGTCAATTCTGTAGGACTTTAATTTTCTTTTTTTTTTAGTCATTGTTTTTAAATTTACAAAAAATTAATAAATAAAAAAGCAAAAACAAATAAAACATTTCACTTACCTTGCACATACAACACCACCTGTTTGATTTTGACTGGGTCGGTATTTATCTGACACATATATAATCCTTGATCGTCAGATGTTACGTCACGTATATGCAAGTTCCAGTTGGCCACATATGGCCGTTCGACACTCACACGAACATCGTCAATCACTCGACGATTTTCTAGTGTCAACAACGAGAGTTTGTTATCCATCCAAACAACCTGTAATAGTAAAAAAAAGACAACCATTTTCAATATAATTGAGGTTTAAAATGAAAATCATTCAATGCATCAAGAATAAAGAATAATGGATAGAAACAATACTAGATAAAAGAGCAAAATAGAAAAATGCGGAATCTTCTGGAAAATAGATAAAAGGAAATGAAGTTTTTACGAATGGAAATATCAAAGAGAGAAATTTGAATAAATCTTCATAATATGGGAATGTCAGAATTTGAGATAAGACGACACATTTAGGTATGCCAGACATTGTATGTAAGGAAAAGGATCACAATGACCTCGCTGGATTGACAGACGGGGAATATATGTGTTTTATTACGGCAGAACAAACTCATTAGGTCATTTAATACCTACAACATTTTTACAATAGATTCAGATGAATAAAATATGTATTCTTTTCAAGAAATCAGTTTGTATATCAAGTTTCATTGACATATTTTTGTAAAGAGGGTTTTATCGAAAGTCAGATGTTTTACCAGAATATTTTTTCTTCATAAATATATTGTTGGCAATATTTTTCTTCTTCATAAATATATTGTTGGCAATATTTTTCTTCTTCATAAATATATTGTTGGCAATATTTTTCTTCTTCATAAATATATTGTTGGCAATATTTTTCTTCTTCATAAATATATTGTTGGCAATATTTTTCTTCTTCATAAATATATTGTTGGCAATATTTTTCTTCTTCATAAATATATTGTTGGCAATATTTTTCTTCTTCATAAATATATTGTTGGCAATATTTTTCTTCTTCATAAATATATTGTTGGTAATATTTTTCTTCCTCATAAATATATTGTTGGTAATATTTTTCTTCTTCATAAATATATTGTTGGCAATATTTTTTTCTTAAAAGCTGTATTGCTAGTAATATTTTCTTCTTGAAAAAATATTGTTGTATATATATATATATATATATATATATATATATATAGCAATACTACAAATGTAAATTTTCAAGAAAATCGGTTCAGCCGTTTCGGTGTCTATATGTAACAGATACACACACAGACAAAGTTCCATTTGCAAATAAGTTTATATATATATATATATATATATATATATATATATATATATATATACTTCACTATAAAGATCTATTTTTATACTTTCGTAGTGTTTGAAACTAGTTTTGAGGGTTAACTATTTGTCCATAGATTGAACCCTAATAGATGCTATAACTGCGTGTCAGCGTGGACCTAAAAACAACAGCAATTAAGAGGTGGTTTCATACGCCTCAAAACTTCCCAATTCGAGATCTTGCTGACGGATGCAGTTCACCGTTAAACTCAGGATGCCTCACAGAGTTGGGGTGTTACATTTTTTTAAGGCCCAGCCAAAAGGATGTTGATATGTCCCAGAAAGGGATATATATATATATATATATATAATTATGTGAAGTAGGTAAGCGGTTTTATCAACTGTAACCGGGTAGGACTATCTTGTAAGTAGCCGTAATGGACCGGTGCTCGTCTTAGTCGTATGCATTAAGCTTAGGCGTAGGCTTATGCAATAGGCATTCCAAGAGCCGTAGTCATAGGTGTCCTTACCTTAGTCTGTATTTATGGCTGACATCAGCCAATCATATTACTGTGCAAAGGAACCAAGGTTTTTGCATATTCATTACAGCAGATGGTATATGTTTTCGTATAGAAAGGAAATTCAAGTGATTGTAAAATACAATATTTTAACAGTCACTGCTCATAAGAGAACGAAAACTAATTTTATACGATTTGTATAAAATGGTTAATATATTTAATATACATATATATAACTCCCATACATGTAACGCGCAGGAGGTAACACTACCTTGGAGGAAGAGGGAAAACACTGTCTGGCAAAATTCATGGCTGTCAGACAATTTCTGAGACCATAAGTCCAACTACTCAGATTGCAAAGCCCTTGATTATTGTCTGTAAGGCACAGTTGAGCGAGTGATCATCAAAATTACTTTTAACACCAAAGATGAACTCAAGGCAAATATTATGGAAGTAATCACTAACTTAAACAAGGAGACCATCCAGGAGAGTTGCGAGAGATTCCAAGTAGTTTGGTGATTTTATTGGATGAATTTACTCTTCAATATTTCAAAATACTTTTGCATACTTTCGTTAAATATATTAAAATGAGATGTCTATGTCAATTTCATTATCGCGTAATTTAGACAACATTATATGTGTGTGGCGAGTGTCGTAAAAGCACAAGTTATATATATATATATATATATATATATATATAGCTAAACATATATGTACGTGTGTATGAATACTGTGTTATAACAAAACGTGTCTTTCAAAACCACAGAATTTAGTGTGGAATTAAATCTGCGCTCGCATTTTCAACCGAAGAAAAATCCACTTCAAGGTTGTCTCAAACATTGACGTATACATCCAAAGATTTTCTGGCTTAGCATCTCAGGAAATCCTTAAATGTATCCCATTCATTCGCCCTAGTAATCCATCTCTCGTACTCTCTCTTTCTCTCTCTCTCTCTATATATATATCTAAATATATATATGCAGTACAAACAGGGGGTTTGATCGACTGACACTCTTGCCGTTAAGATTGAAAGAAGAAATCATGTATTACCCACAAATCTTTGTTTCAAATTTAAAGTGAATCTTTATTCTGATTAGTGAAATTGAAAACACATTTTTTTCTGTCTTCCCGCATCCATAAATCACAAACGTATTGTTTCTTATCTTCAAATGAAAATCATTTTCGCAACCATGAGCTAACATTGCCTGATGATGAGGTAAAATATCGAAACAGAAATTTCCGTATCGCAATGTAAACTGTATAAATTTTAAATAAAAAACAAATAATATTATGGTGAGTTTCTAAGCATAGCTTAGATGTGGCACAAGGGCGAAAGTACGGGACACCCAGTGAGAATCGAAGTCACTACTCAGTTGCAATGATTTAAGTGAGACAAGCTTTCTAACCATTACATCACATCGAGGTGCCAAATAATCATATTATGCTCTACAATATTTGTTGTATTGAGCAGTTTTTTTAAAAAGTAAAAGCTGGAGGACCCGAAATTCTAAAACTGTTGGTTCTTTTCACCTAGAGATTTTATATATATATATATATATATATATATATATATGTATCAGTGCGTGTATCTCTAAAGAATGTTGAAATACCAGTCATTTGAGATTGTTCTTGAAAGGTTTTAATTATATCGACTATTACTTTCTGATATCTATCTTAATTTTTTTCACCCACTACATATCGGACGAGCTACTCAATATAGTGGGTTTCTGAATGAGTTGCATGATATGAATAAAATAATAAGGGGTGGAAAGTGAGAGCCGTGAGGATAAAGAAGAGAGAGTGACTCATGAACAGGTTATAATTGAAGCATTCAACAAAGCATCTCCGTGAATATGTCTGTTCCACAAAGCTGAAAATATTGAAAAAAAAAAACTCTTTGGAATATAAAAGCTTTTTACAGTTCAAATACGGAGTGAATGAAGGTGATTTGGGTCTATCGAAGTAACATGGACAAAGTATTGATTAAAAATGTAAGGCAATTCAAAAATAATAATGTTAAGAAAAACTGTGAAGAGACAAAAGCGCTTACATCCTGAATAGACATGACATCACTCATATCCGTTTTTCATTAAATTCTGCATATTAACAATAGTTTTATTGAATTTCCTAGTCATTTCATTAAAAATACATTTTTAACATACAACTTTTTAGCATTGTGTCGTTTTATCGTCACCAATTTAATAATCAATATCTGAATGAGTATATACAATTTTCGAATAGTTAAAAGAAAAATATCAACATAATGATTTCGTAAGGAAGATGCTGCAGATAGCTGCAAACAATAGCGATATAGACTGACAGTATCAAAGAAAATAAGTATAAAAAGAAATTCTTAAATCTCAAATATAAGATTTTTCTCTTAGTTCAGAGCACTCTTTATATTGCAAGGAGTGTTTGCGCAAGTTAGGCGCATGCGTACTTAGCAAAATAAGCATCTAAGTAGAAAAAAAAGACAAATGTTGTCATTTTCTTTACTTAAAACAAAAAACTTACTTTTACGTCTGCCATTTTCAAATTTTGATGATTCATATATATTAATATTCAATTTATAATCTTTAATTCTTAAGGATATTCCAGAAAATGTATTCTACGTGAAATTCATTCGGATAAAATGTTTGAAGACATAATCAATTCGTTCCTGCTTTGTCATTTTCGTATACTTTTACTTCGACAGCTTGTTTTTCTCCGTCATTTTCAAACCAACGTTCGTCGTTTTTTTACAATAACTGCTTCTTACACTCACTTTTATGTTATTGTAAATCTACTTTTCATTTTCTTTTTCACATTATATCAGCATTTTAAAATTTATTTCGTTCACATGCAACTTATTTTTAAAAATCTTTTTCTTACCGTTTATTTCTCTTTTCATCATACATTCTTTATATTTTTCAGCTTCTCTGTTTAATTTTCTTTCTCTTTTGGTCTTGCGTTTTTTTTCCCCGGGATATCAGTCTCCGTATTCTATCAAATAATTGCTTAGGATTGTTATTTGTTTAATTCTGTTTTATTCTTTAGTTTCTTTCGTCGATTTTACTCTTCTGCTTTCTCTTTTCGTATATTTTTTCTGCTTTATGATCACATCATTTATACAAAAAAAAGAAAAATTAAAATATTTTCTCCGCAAAATTTTTCTTTATTTCTTTCATAAACGACCTGCCGGCTCTTATTGCAGCGATCCTTTCAAACGACCTCACGGCTCTTATTGCCGCGATCCTTTCAAACGACCCCACGACTCTTATTGCCGCGATCCTGTCAAACGTTCTGACGACTCTTATTGCCGCGATCATTTCAAACGACCTGCCGGCTCATTTTGCCGCGATCCTTTCAAACGACCTGCCGGCTCATTTTGCCGCGATCCTTTCAAACGACCCCACGACTCTTATTGCCGCGATCATTTCAAACGACCTGCCGGCTCTTATTGGCGCGATCTTTTCAAACGACCTGCCGGCTCTTACTGGCGCGATCTTTTCAAACGACCTGCCGGCTCTTATTGGCGCGATCTTTTCAAACGACCTGCCGGCTCTTATTGGCGCGATCTTTTCAAACGACCTGCCGGCTCTTATTGGCGCGATCTTTTCAAACGACCTGCCGGCTCTTATTGGCGCGATCTTTTCAAACGACCTGCCGGCTCTTATTGGCGCGATCTTTTCAAACGACCTGCCGGCTCTTATTGGCGCGATCTTTTCAAACGACCTGCCGGCTCTTATTGGCGCGATCTTTTCAAACGACCTGCCGGCTCTTATTGGCGCGATCTTTTCAAACGACCTGCCGGCTCTTATTGGCGCGATCTTTTCAAACGACCTGCCGGCTCTTATTGGCGCGATCTTTTCAAACGACCTGCCGGCTCTTATTGGCGCGATCTTTTCAAACGACCTGCCGGCTCTTATTGGCGCGATCTTTTCAAACGACCTGCCGGCTCTTATTGGCGCGATCTTTTCAAACGACCTGCCGGCTCTTATTGGCGCGATCTTTTCAAACGACCTGCCGGCTCTTATTGGCGCGATCTTTTCAAACGACCTGCCGGCTCTTATTGCCGCGATCTTTTCAAACGACCTGCCGGCTCTTATTGCCACGATCTTTTCAAACGACCTGCCGGCTCTTATTGCCGCGATCCTTTCAAACGACCCCACGACACTTATTGCCGCGATCCTGTCAAACGTTCTCACGGCTCTTTTTGCCGCGATCCTGTCAAACGACCTCACAGCTCTTTTTGCCGCGATCCTGTCAAACGACCTCACGGCTCTTTTTGCCGCGATCCTGTCAAACGACCTTACGGCTCTTTTTGCCGCGATCCTGTCAAACGACCTCACGGCTCATTTTGCCGCGATCCGTTCAAACGACCTGCCGGCACTTATTGGCGCGATCCTTATAAATGTTTTCTTCGTTGTCCTTTACTTGTTTCTTCATGGTGTGCATAAAAGCATACCATTTTATATATGTATGTATTTATACAAGATTAAATTAAATAGGAATCTAAGATGTTTCATCTCAATTTTTGTGTGGTCTGCTAGCACAGTAGAGTTTTATCCAACTTTTATTTTGGACTTTTCTTATGTTCGTAATATTTAAATTGAATAGATATAGGTTATATTCCTTAAGAACAGATTCAAATAAGGATGGTGATGTAATGTTTTAGATGTGTTTATATTTTGGATTAATGTAATTAAGCTTTCAACGTATATTCTCAAAAGTGTGTACTTTTTTTAATGGAGGTGGCTTTATAGAAATTAAAGTCATCTCTAGTATCGTTCTAAGCAATGTAACGGAATTAGATACTTCCTTTTAAAGCAATCTCTCCTGTGTTCGTAGATGCGTGTATTTAGATCACGTGATGTCGCCCTTGTATCAACATTTTGGTGTTGTAAACAATTTATTTGATAAATCCTGGCATTTGAATTGGTGTTGAGTTTAATATTTTTTCTAATGATATCTTTGATTGTCTTAGAAGTGATGTTAATAATATTAGTATTGGCAATGACTAATTGGTTTCGCAGTTTAGTAGAAAGTGTATTGCTAGGATTATCGATTTTTGTTAGAAAGGTTATTTGTGGTGTCTGAATGGAAATAAAATACATATAGAATTATCTATGATTTTAATGCAGGTGATACAAGACTGGCCAATGAAAATTGACCCAATCACAATATAAATTACCAAATTTCTCCTAAGTTTTAACGAAACTTTAATAAAAAAAGGGAAATGATAGATGGATTTACGTTCAACATTTGTTATCTTATTAACTTGACGGTTTTCTGTATAAATTTTGTCTTTAACTCATGTCAATTCTACTTACCTACTCTACTCTTATGTATAATTAAATATCATTTCTACCTATATATCACGAACGCTTACAAGGTTTTGAGAATGAGTTTTTGGAAATCATTAACACCATCTCCTTCCATAAACAAAATTTCTAGAGACAATTCGAATAGTTTTAAAGGAAATTAACTCATCGGCCAAAGTTTTAGTCAAATCGGACAGAAAAGCAAACTTCTACAAAATCCGTATTAAAGATTTCTACACTTTATTATAAAAAACTTAACCAAAAAGATAGAAAAGTAGATAATAAGATAGGGAAATAAATTGAACTTATCTCTGAAAAATTAAAATCAGCGACAGAGTTAGTAAACTCCATACTATAGAATCCTGTTACAATTAAGGACCACAAACCTGATTTTGAAACTACTTGCCCTACCTGTATTATCGGTCCTACCAGACTAGAGATAGATAGAATTAGCAAAGTTATCTTAAATAAAATTAATAATTAAAAACATTAGATTGCCACAATGGATTATTACTACAGATATCATCAATTGGTTTAACCATATTAATAATAAAACTAATTGTTTTTTATCCAGTTCGATTTTGTATATTACTACCTATCAATATCTAGTTTGGCGTTGGAGTTCACCACCGTGTAATCCAAACTTTCAAAGAAGGAACTAGTCATCATTATGAACACAAAAAATCCGTTTTTATTCACAACACAGACCAGTGGATTAAAACCAAATCCGAGAACCAGTTCGATATTACCATGGAATCGGTAGATTGTTCAGTCTCAGATCTTGGTTTGTTTATTTTGTATTACTGCCCACAATGATATCAATATTGACATAGGGTTATATAGAGATGGTGGCTCTATGGTGGCGAAAAAGATTAAAACCGACAAGATTAGAAATTTAAAACAGATAATTTAAAAGTCCCGACCTTAAAGTTAAGATTAACACAAATCCAAAACAACAAAAAACAAAAAAAAAAAAACAAAAACAATAAAAACGAGATAACCTTGATGTTAGACTCAACCTGGTTAATAATTCATACAAACCCCACAGGAACTCAAAAGCGAATCCAACACATATCCACCTAAAAATCTAATCACCTGCCATTCATTGAACATTATTTTTAATCGAAAAACAAATCATTTCAAATTGTCCGTTATTTAAAGACAATTTCGTTAATCTTAGTTATTTTCCGTAACATGTTTACATTTGTTGACCTTACAATACATTTCAGAGCAGATAAGATTATTGCGATGAATCGAAAATTGTGTCATATAGGCTTGATTTAACTTTGTTTAGACTGTTGTTCATTCGTGGTCGAGTGGTCTAAGACGCACCAGATCAATTGGTGGCTCTTCCTATATGGATAGTGGTTGCAGTTTTGAATCTTGCCGACTGACACACATTTTCGTAACAAAATTATCGTAAATATTCAGGACTATAAAAATAAATATATACTGCTTGATTATAAAACAGAATATCGACTTAAATACGAATATCGATTAAAACTAATGTTCAAAGAAATCATTTCAAATTGTCGGTTTTTTTAAAGATCAGTTCGTTAATCTTCGGTAATTTCCCTAATATATGTGCGTGTGTGTGTGTGCACGCACGCGTGTGTGTAGTATTGAGTTGTGATAGTTCTTGTCGACAACGTTGTTGCATTGTCTGTATTTTTAATAATAAAAGATAATTTAGCAAGCAGGCATTTTATTCTAAAGTACTCGATATCGAGGTGGGGGATACAGCGTTGATAGTTTTAGTGCAAAGTATATGCATTTTAATTGTGCAGGTTCATGCCCACTTTGAAGTTTCGTGAGGAAACCATTATGATGAACGTGCTCAAGTAAGGGGTTACATTCTTTGCAATAAAACTATATATATATATATATATATATATATACGAGAAAAAATCGCAAGATCGCCAAGACCTACCGCGGTTTCGCAAAACGGCTCGTCAGGGCAAAGGCAGACCAAGGAAATAAATAAATCTATTAAAGACTAACCCAATTGGGGAAGGGGGTGTTCGAAGGAAAAAAAAAATTGGGGGGAGGGGGTTCACATTAAGGTCCGGTACACTAAGCAAGAAATTTAGTTTTGTGGATTCTACACTTATTTAGTATTTCTGTTTTAGCGTTAATAAGTTTGTTGGCAGGTTCAAATTTAGCTATTGCTAGCTTCTCCTCGTCACATACCCTACAAAATTTATTGTTTTTGTTATCGTTAGGGCACTTTTTTATTATTTCCCATTTCAAAATGTGGTCCTTTTTAATTTTGGTTTTTATTTCCCATACATAGGTAGATAACGCTGTGCTATGCTTATACTTCTCGTTTTTAAAAGAAGTTTTATGGTTGTAAAACCTAATTTTAAAATTATCGTGTGTGGATCCTATGTATGTTTTAGGGCTTTTGTCATTTTCGTTAACGTAAACTTTAACTTTATACACTACGTTTGCCTGATTGCAATTACCTCTAATAGAATACAAAATAATGATTGCAATTACCTCTAATAGAATACTCATGAGATATATATATATATATATATATATATATATATATATATCATGAGTAGCGACTATTCTATCAAGCATTTTTTTTTACTAAAACCAACCGACAAGGAACACATTTCTTATTTAATTTTTCTAACATTCTAAAAGTATTTTTTGCTAAAGATAAGGAACGTAATTTGTTTGTAATTCTTTCCCAATCGCTTCCAGTCACTTTCCTGTCTCTTCTCAAGGATGTTATGTTTCCGCTGTTGCATATAGATATTATAAATTATATTTTGGAGCATGTACATAATATTTCTATATATATCCACGACAAAGGTACGTTTGTTTCGACATTGAAACTTCAATGTCTCATCAGACGGTAAAAAATTATGTACATGTTCTAAAATATAATTTATTATAAATATTCACAGCTCTATATATTATATATCGAGCACTGTTTTAAATTAATGTTTTGGACGTTGTAAGAATTATTTCTTTATTTTGTATTCATTCGAATATATCTATGGGTAGAAATAATACGTGGTATATAGGCGGACTTGTGTGAAGGTAACTAGGAATAGTGAAGTGACAAATACGGCACAAGTAAAAACTGAATGAGTTTGACAGATTCCCATAGGTTAAAATCGACATGTGTCCATCATCGTTATATATATATATATATATATATATATATATATAGATAGATAGATAGATAGATAGATAGATAGATAGATAGATATACCATATGCATATAGATAGATAAGAAGATGGAAACTTTATATTAATATACATATTATCTTACGTCTACAGTACGACTCGAAGTTTTATGAACTATGACATCATCAGGCGCTTATCATCAAAGATAGATAGATAGATAGATAGATAGAGAGAGAGAAACTGAATTGATGGAAAGGAAATTTTTGTCTCCACACAAATTTATATATATATATATATATACAGAGAGAGAGAGAGAGAGAGAGAGAGAGAGAGAGGTGGGGGGGAAATAATAAGAAAAAAACGGGATATATAAATTAATGAAACGATTATTCCGCAAACCTTTTTACAGTTTTAAAGACTTTTTGCAATTTTTCCTCGTCCTGCTTTCACCGCACAATATTGTGTGTTAATGAACGTATGTTTCAATGTACATTTGTATGAATCATCCGATATATTTAATGACTAAATATATTTTTTTCATAATTCTTTTCTTTTCAAATTTATCTCGTGCTTTTTTCTGATCTATTTTACGCATGATTTAGTTTTTCAGTCAAGCGTGTCTTTCCCATCACTTCTTCCCCAGGGCAATTTGCACGGATTACTGGGATTCTTGTGTCGGCCATTTTTGCCAAATTGCAAGCCTCGCTCTCACTTTCAGTTGGGAAGTTAGCAATCACTTGCATGGTTTAAGGGGAATGGCATTAAGATATTCTCATACTTTTTTGCATTTATTTCAACTGTTACCTCATTGATATTAATATACAGGAAGAATGAATAGGAATAAAAAGGAAGGGAATTGAACTGAAGAAGCAGAAGCGATGGAAAAAGAATATGGAGATAAGTCAGAGTATTAAATGAAAGCAAGCGAGTTAGAAATGAACGGCGATGAACAAATGAATGATAAAAAAAGGAATTGAAAATGACAAAAAAAAAAAGAAAGAAACCTTGAAAATGAAGAAATTATAAAAGAAAAAAGGAGAGGAATCTAATGAAATAAATTTTTGGAGAAAACCAAATTCAGTGAATAAGAAAAGTATGGTGTAAAACCAAAAGCAGAAACAAATTCCTTAAAAATAAAACAACAACAACAAAAAAAAATAAAGAGAACTAATGTGAAAAATCTGTTGAAGAAAAACGAAAAAATTGTCAGAAAAGCGAAACAAAGACGATCAGTATTTACACTATCCACATTTTTATTGTCCCATTCATGATGTTTCGGGCACGCAGCGCTCTGGCCTTCTTTAGGTGATATACCATGGGATTTTGAACCAAACTTCAATTGGTAAATCGTTCAAATTCTACGTGCAATATTTTTCCTAGAAATATGTTTGTTATTTCCCTTTTGTAACAAAACTCTTCAATTTTTTGTTTACCTCTGCTGTAGCAAGTTATTGATCACACAGCAGTTTGGGTTAAATCTATGAATTACCTCAAAAACGCTTTCATCAATTGGACTATGTGTCCTTGGAGAATATGACAACAAAAATGCAGACAACAGTCTGAACAAATATTTACAATACCGCATCTTACAAATATAGAGAAAGACAAGAAGAATGCGTCTATATTTCTGAGATGAAGTAGTATTTACCGTATTTAAATTATTCAGACTAATGCCCTCATCTTTGTTGCTATTTGTACGACGTTTCAGCCGCTGTACGCTCCGGCCTTCTTCCGGTCATAGGAATTTCTAACCGAACCGTTTATTACAAACACTGGGGTATCATCCTCATTCCTTGCGTAAAGCCTTGATTGGAAGTCATGTTATCTCCCTCTAACCCTGCATGTTACTTGTTCACCACTGCTGTAAACTGGTATCGAACTCACAACTAAGAGTCAAGTCAGGAACTAACCAATGTCAATATCCACCAGGCCATGTGTCCTTACCTACATGACTAACTGGATTTTTTGGAATTATAAACCTAATGTCCAGTAACCATTTTTTTTTTACAAGGGTTCATATTGCAATTTTTGATGTTAATAGTTTTCTCTAGTATTTTTACCAGAGCTCATATTGAAACCAAGATGAGGACAATAGACCGAATAATGTAAATACTGTAAAGACGAGAAGAGTAGACTATTTTGAAGTAGAGCAAGAACGAGAAAAAATATCATACTGAATATATTATGAGAATTATTAGAGACAATATAAGAATAGAAAAAAAAAGAAAATGAAAAACATGCGAAACTAGACTATGTATAAACAAACACAGCTTTAGTAAAGCATAAAGAAGCAGAAAATGTTAACAAAAGAGAAGGAGGTACTAAATTGTTAGAATTCGTCTCTCACACAGTATCCTGAAAGTTGGAAGGACAGAAGAATGCAGGGAACTATATATCTAATGATTTTGAACAAATATTTGTCAAAAAGTGGATTGGGAGTGATGATGAAATTACAAATCTTACTAAGATCTACAAAGTATAAAATTTTGAGGAGAGCAGATATGCATATCCTCAAGGCACACACCACATAGGAGAAATATATGAAAGGCACCTACAAAAATTAAAACAGATGAATGAAGAAAGATCGAGAAGAAAATGGAAAGGATTATTTTTGATAAAGATGCAGAAAAAGCAAAGGCCAAGAGAAAGAAAAATAGGAAAGAGAAAGAAAAATAGGAAAGAGAAAGAAAAATAGGAAAGAGAAACAAAAAAAATGGAAGTAAACAATAGATAAAAAAAACTAGAAAAAAGGTAAGAAAGAAAACTGATTATTGAGTAAAACGAAGAAAGGAAAAAATGGAAGAAAAGCGAGGAGGAATAGAAGAAGTACAAGAAAACAAGGCGAAAATGAAGAAAACTAAGGATGATGGGAAGGAAATAACAGAAAGAAAAAAATAAAAAAAGGTAGAAAAAAGAATAAAATAAATCAAGGAAGATAGAAAGAAAAACAGAACGGAAGAACAGAATGAATAAGGAAAAGAAACAACCAACAAATTTATACGAAAACAAAAGAAATTAAAAAAAAGAGACCAATCGGGGAAAAAAGTAAAAAATATGCAAGTTAAAGTTAGGCAAGAAGAAAATTAAATTCAAAAATTAAATAGAGAAAGTTATGTAAAAGAAAAATGAAAATGAGGTTAATATTAATAATTATTAGCATTAAAGAATAAACTAATACAGTAAAAGAAAGCAAATAAAAAATGAATAAAGAAAAAAAGAACACGGTAACAAAAACAGATACAATGGAACGTGACAGAAGGAATCCCCAACAGATGAATGAATAAAAGAACGAAGTAAGGACTGGGAATAAGAATAGATATAAATGAAATAGATGGGAATAAAATGAAATAATGAAAAGGAAAAAAAACGAGAAAATAAGGAAATATCAGAAAAAGAGAAATAAGGAAATATCAGAAAAAAAGAGAAATAAGGAAATATCAGAAAAAGAGAAATAAGGAAATATCAGAAAAAAAGAGAAATAAGGAAATATCAGAAAAAAAAGAGAAATAAGGAAATATCAGAAAAAAAGAGAAATAAGGAAATATCAGAAAAAAGAGAAATAAGGAAATATCAGAAAAAAAGAGAAATAAGGAAATATCAGAAAAAAAGAGAAATAAGGAAATATCAGAAAAAAGAGAAATAAGGAAATATCAGAAAAAAGAGAAATAAGGAAATATCAGAAAAAAGAGAAATAAGGAAATATCAGAAAAAAAGAGAAATAAGGAAATATCAGAAAAAAAGAGAAATAAGGAAATATCAGAAAAAAAGAGAAATAAGGAAATATCAGAAAAAAGAGAAATAAGGAAATATCAGAAAAAAAGAGAAATAAGGAAATATCAGAAAAAGAGAAATAAGGAAATATCAGAAAAAAAGAGAAATAAGGAAAATATCAGAAAAAAAGAGAAATAAGGAAATATCAGAAAAAAAGAGAAATAAGGAAATATCAGAAAAAAAGAGAAATAAGGAAATATCAGAAAAAAAGAGAAATAAGGAAATATCAGAAAAAAGAGAAATAAGGAAATATCAGAAAAAAAGAGAAATAAGGAAATATCAGAAAAAAAGAGAAATAAGGAAATATCAGAAAAAAAGAGAAATAAGGAAATATCAGAAAAAAAGAGAAATAAGGAAATATCAGAAAAAGAGAAATAAGGAAATATCAGAAAAAAAGAGAAATAAGGAAATATCAGAAAAAAAAGAGAAAATAAGGAAATATCAGAAAAAAAGAGAAATAAGGAAATATCAGAAAAAAAGAGAAATAAGGAAATATCAGAAAAAAAGAGAAATAAGGAAATATCAGAAAAAAAGAGAAATAAGGAAATATCAGAAAAAAAAAGAGAAATAAGGAAATATCAGAAAAAAAGAGAAATAAGGAAATATCAGAAAAAAAGAGAGAAATAAGGAAATATCAGAAAAAAAGAGAAATAAGGAAATATCAGAAAAAAAGAGAAATAAGGAAATATCAGAAAAAAAGAGAAATAAGGAAATATCAGAAAAAAAGAGAAATAAGGAAATATCAGAAAAACAGAGAAATAAGGAAATATCAGAAAAACAGAGAAATAAGGAAATATCAGAAAAAAGAGAAATAAGGAAATATCAGAAAAAAGAGAAATAAGGAAATATCAGAAAAAAAGAGAAATAAGGAAATATCAGAAAAAAAGAGAAATAAGGAAATATCAGAAAAAAGAGAAATAAGGAAATATCAGAAAAACAGAGAAATAAGGAAATATCAGAAAAACAGAGAAATAAGGAAATATCAGAAAAACAGAGAAATAAGGAAATATCAGAAAAAAAGAGAAATAAGGAAATATCAGAAAAAAAGAGAAATAAGGAAATATCAGAAAAAAAGAGAAATAAGGAAATATCAGAAAAAAAGATATATAGAAAAAAGAGAACAAAAGATATATAGAAAAAAAGAGAACAAAAGATATATAGAAAAAAAAAAGAGAAAAAAAGAATAATAGAAAAAAAGAGAAAAAAGAATAATAGAAAAAAAAGAGAAAAAAAGAATAATAGAAAAAAGAGAAAAAAAAGAATAATAGAAAAAAAGAGAAAAAAGAATAATAGAAAAAAAGAGAAAAAGAATAATAGAAAAAAAGAGAAAAAAGAATAATAGAAAAAAAGAGAAAAAAAGAATAATAGAAAAAAGAGAAAAAAAGAATAATAGAAAAATTAGAAAAAAGAATAGAAAAAAAGAGAAAACGAATAATAGAAAAAAGAGAAAAAACGAATAATAGAAAAAGAGAAAAAAACGAATAATAGAAAAAAGAGAAAAACGAATAATAGAAAAAAAGAAAAAAAACCAATAATAGAAAAAAAAAGAAAAAAGGAATAATAGAAAAATGAAAAAAAGGAATAATCTAAAAAAGAGAAAAAAACGAATAATAGAAAAAAAGAGAAAAAAGGAATAATAGAAAAAAAGAAAAAAAGGAATAATAGAAAAAAGAAAAAAGGAATAATAGAAAAAAAGAAAAAAAGGAATAATAGAAAAAAAGAAAAAAGGAATAATAGAAAAAAAGAAAAATGGAATAATAGAAAAAAAGAAAAAAGGAAAATAGAAAAAAAAAGAAAAAAGGAATAATAGAAAAAAAAGAAAAAAGGAATAATAGAAAAAAAGAAAAAAAGGAATAATAGAAAAAAGAAAAAAAGGAAAAAATAATAGAAAAAAAGAGCAATAATAGAAAAAAGAGAAAAAAGGAATAATAGAAAAAAGAGAAAAAAGGAATAATAGAAAAAAAGAGAAAAAACGGAATAATAGAAAAAAGAGAAAAACGAATAATAGAAAAAAGAGAAAAAACGAATAATAGAAAAAAGAGAAAAAACGAATAATAGAAAAAAAGAGAAAAAAGGAATAATAGAAAAAAGAGAAAAAAAGGAAGAAAAGAAAAAAGGAATAATAGAAAAAAAAGAAAAAAGGAATAATAGAAAAAAAAGAAAAAAGGAATAATAGAAAAAAAAGAAAAAAGGAATAATAGAAAAAAAAAGAAAAAAAAGGAATAATAGAAAAAAAAGAAAAAAAGGAATAATAGAAAAAAAGAAAAAAGGAATAATAGAAAAAAAAAGAAAAAAGGAATAATAGAAAAAAAAAGAAAAAATGGAATAATAGAAAAAAAAGAAAAAAAGGAAATATAAGAAAAAAGTGAAGAAAGGAAATATGAGAAAAAAGAAATATATAGTAAAAAGAGAAAAAATGGAAGATTGTGAAGAATAGATATGTAGAAAAATATAGACGGTAGACGAGGAAACGAAAAGGCGGAAAGTAATGGACAAAGGCGGAAAGTGATGGAGTTGATTTTCTAAGCGCCGCTTAGATGTGGCACAAGGCCGAAAGTATGGGGTACCCAGCGAGAATCGGACTCACTACTCAGTTGTAATAGGTACAAGCGTGACAACCTTTCTAACCATTACAGCACGTTGAGGTGCCCAGGCGGAAAATAATGGAGAAATGGCGAAAAATAATGGAGAAATGACAGAAAATAAAGGAAATGGTGGAAAAATAATGGGAATTTAAATAAATAAAATAGATGAATTATATTCCCCGATGAGTTCTGCGTTTAACTAATAAAAAAATAATTTGCAGCGATTAAAATTCATTATAATTTCATGAATTTATGTGGAGGGACCACTTCTTCTATAACCCGATTTTTTTGAGTATCGATTTTTCGATATTTATCGGGGTTACCTCGATAAAACCCTAGCTAAGAACAATCGCAGACGCTTATAATACAACTGTAAGTTTTCAAGAAAATCAGTTCAGCCGTTTCGGAGTCTATAGGTAACGGACACACACACACACACACACACACACACACACACACACAAAGTTCCAGTTATAAAATAAGTTTAGATAATTATTTTATAAGCAAATATACAGTTAATTGTATCTTGTGGTAAAATTAGGTTCACCCAAAAATTGTCCGAAAACTATCCAGATGCTTTTTTGTAGATCTTGAAATTGAAAAACAAAACAAAAAACAATATTTTTTCTATGATCAATCGTCTGTTGGCGTCGAAAGTTTCATACAACTACAGGTTCAAACGTGGACGTTGCTTTCATTTTCTACTTAACCTTTCTAATCTAAATTTTCATCTCCACCAAAATCTTAACTTCACTTTCCAAGCTTCCAGCCGATCTTAGTTTGATTAAGAGAATTCATCCCACTGTTCGGAAAGATCTCGCATCATTACAATAAGAAAGCGATTAGAACTGAATCGATTTGAGCTCTGACAGTGGCTTAGCGGAGATTTCTGAATAAATTGCTATCATTTACATGAAGCGAAACGTGATTATTATCTCTCTCCTCATTTCCTTCACGTTCTTGAATAGTTCAACCCAGTCGGCCATTACCTAGTTTAGCATAAGTTTTCATATTCGTTTCTATTCGTACAATCTTTGATACGACTCTAATTTGTCCAACTCGTATGAATAGTTCACGAAGAAACTCTCGATAATGTATGTCAGTAGTGCATTTATGTACTGGCAAATTCTATCAAGCCTGGATATGGATTTATCAATCAATTTATCCATTGGGGTTATTCTCATATAGCTTCGAGTGTTCAGCCAAAAAGTAGTTAGAGGGCGCTGTTAAGCAGTTATAAAAATGAGACACTTTCTATTCTCACTCACTGTTCTTTCTCCGTTGCTTGAATATATCTTCCTCAGTGACACAATTCTTTTCATGCTTCTAAAATTTAGAATCGAACTCGTGTAAAATGTTGGATTACCACGTGCTGTCAGCTTATATGTAAAAATAGAGAATGGCGCGGAAATGTTAATCGGAGAGCCGAGTTCGAATTCCAGCTGGATTCGTTGCATTCAATTTCGTGCAAATACACTTGGAAAATGACTCCATATATAATCTCCCCCAAGTTGGAGGCTAATTAGTAAGATTTGTATCACGAAAAAAAAACAAAAAAAAACAAAAAACAAATGTCTACAAATTAAAGTTTTGTACAAAATATTTATTTCGGCATTAAATAACCCATATATATATATATATATATATATATATATGCTGCAAAATAAAAACAAATAACAAACATATTCTTATATAGTCTATGCTTTGTTACATATATATATATATGTGTATATATATATATATATATATATATATAGATATGCTTTGCTGATATTGTCTTCCACTGCCCTACATTCGTCATTTACATGTGGCCACTTTTTCAGTATAACTAAGGGCAATACCGGTCACACTATAGTTCTATCTTATTTTCCTGACTTATCTACTTTCCTATATATATATATATATATATATATATACATACACACACAAAAATCTAGAGTGAGCCAAAACCTACCGCGGTTTCACACTACGGATCGTCAGGGCAAAGGCTGAAACACTAAAGATAAAAGCAAATAAATAGATATACACTAAGGTAGGGGGGGAATCATACCAACACAAGAAGGGGGGGGGGTAAGAACAAAAGAAGCAAAACAAATATATATATATATATATATATATATATATATTCATAACTAAATCAGTGATTAGAGATGTATCCATTTATAACCAACTTCCTTGGCGAATAATTCCTTTTTAATTCAATTGAGTCATATATCTTTCATTAAAACGAAGGGTCGTCTACATGTGTTTCTTATACGAATTTAATAGATGTTTAAAAAATTCAAGGAATAAAAGAAAACAAAATTATGAAAATACTGTCAATAAGACTGATGAAGTTTATAATACACGTTAAAAGTAGACAGTAAAATATTTATAACGATATATTATCTAAAATGACGGCAACATATATTAATGTACTTACATTACTGATATGAAAACATATGGAAAACATATGAAAAACAAAATAATCCAAACTCCATGAGCGTGATAGGAGGAAAATAAAATAAATAACTGGCCACCCGTGCTCGAGGATACCAGTCTACCAGGATTCCCGTCCTTACTAGTGCCTTTTTGCAACTTTGTACAACACCCTCAGAGCTCTGTAGTTTATACTACGAATCGGCTGAGCGGACATTAGTTAGTTTCTGAGAGAGAGTGCGTTTTTAGCAGTCTGAAAAAGGTCAGGATGTTCAAAACCTCGGTCATGGTGAATTGAAACTAGGTAGCACAAACATTGACAACATCTCAAAGGTCCATCTACCCAATTTCAGTCACAAGGTTTAGGTCAAATGTGCTGCATCCTGGGATCGCTTACGCCAGACCGATAAGAAGTCACCTTTTTAACTAATTGACCATGGTGATATTCAAATCTAGGCTTTATAGTTATATATATATATATATATACATACATATATTAGTTCACAACTCGACGACATAATTATTGAAAAAAAAGAAATCACTATTAAAGAGAAAACACGCGGTAAGTGCCCTCATATATGGTAATAAACTGAATGAATTGAACCAGGAGGGGTTTATATATATATATATATATTTATATTTATATATTTATATATATATATAGAGAGAGAGAGACAACGGGCTTTATTATAATGTACAGGATTAGTAGGTCCTTTGTCTTAGCCAAAACACGGAGAGAAATATTTTAAAATCGGTATGTTCGGACTTGCCTCTATTCTTTTTCAACAAGACAATAAACAAACAAAATAAGAAACATTCTTCCGATGATTATTTTAATGTTTTGTATTAGTGTAATAAATCTGATTTTAGCCAGTAGTTTGCCCCGATTAGTGTTGGGAGTGTTTGTAGAAGGCTCTCTGGAAATTTTATTCTTTAAGTAAACCTAAATCCCTTTTTAATCCTTTCATGTGTGATTCTATTTTGAAAGCATCATTTAACTCCGATTTACGTCTTTCATGTTTGCTCTTAAAGGAAGTCGGTAAAAGCACGCATCTCATATTATTAATGCGATGGTCCGGTTGGTTGAAGTGTGCAACGACAGGGAAATTGTATATATGAGACGAACACAGCGTGCAGTACGTTAAAACCATGCCACGTGTTCATCCAAGCTTTGCGGGGGACAGACAAAACTTTTCAGAAGTCGTCAAAAGCCCAGCTTCCGCGAAATTACAAGTCATCGTAATCGAATGTCTAACGTACATGTTTTTTTTCTCAATTTACTGATCAGACCAAACAACGCTCTCTCTGCGAGAATGTGCAATTAAGGACTACTCATTTTTGTTTCAGTATCAACCGTAGGTTCAGTCTATACTTTTGCATGAGAATTATTTTAGTATATGCCAAAGTAGATACCGACAACTGAAATTAGCTGGCGACTCGATCAGACTCAAGTACTCAGAAATAAAGAGTCAATAAGGTTTAGCAGTTACATATGATGTCACACTGAAGTGATTCCAATTATAGCAATCCAAATTTATAATAATTTATTCAGTAAATATTGTTTAGCATAATGAAAATATCCTTTCTCATCAATGACTGAAATAGACTATATTTACTTGAACAAAGCAGGGGAACAAAAATGTTTAAACCGTTTCTTCAGAATTTCAATGCAGATATTAGAAAATATAATTAAAATTATATATATATATATATATATATATATATATATATATATATATACATACACTATTTATATTATTCGGACAATTTTACATTTGTACGACGTTTCAGCTGTTGTATGCTCCGGCTTTCTTCAGGAGCTAAGTATTTGGAACCGAGCCTTTTATTATTCTCATTCCTTGTGCGAAGCCTCTTTTGGTAGTAATGTGTTATCTACTTTCTAAGGTATTTGCTCACAACTTCTGTAGCCTGATATTGAACTCACAATTCTTGGGTCAAGCAACTAGAACTAATCAACATCTACATCTACATCATTAAGGATACCAACAACTGAATTACTGGGATTTATAAACCTGATATTCAGTAATCATTTTTTTGCCAGAGTTCATATTTCAATTTTTGACATTAATAATTTTCTCTGGCACTCCGTATTACTGGTTACCGTATTGTATTTATCTCTAAGCTTTTTTGTCTAAGGAAGTTTTTGAATCCTAGAATATGTGCTGATTCCTTAAGTTTATATAGTTTTCAGTAGCGTTCTCTATTATTTCCACTTAATCGCATACAGAGTGGTCATCCGCTTTCCATATGTGGTAAGCTACATCTGTTTTTTCTATCTTTTTTCGTGTCACGGCCTTGGGATGTGTGTGGAGAGAAAGTGGTAGCCTGGACATTGCGTTATAGTATAAAAGACTGTTGCTGCTCTGTGTTGACATCAGTGTGCACATTTATATATACATGCGCTCTGTCTTGGATATTAAGAAAAGTTTAACGAAGAAAAAAATCAATTAAAGACAAGACTTTACGAAAAAAGCAGATAATTTTAATTCTTGGGACCCTAACAGGTGCTACCATTCGGGTCAGGGTGGACCTGGGAACAGCAGCAATTAAGAGGTTGTTCCATGCTCCTCACAACCTCTCAATCAGAGGCCTTGTTGCCAGATGCAGTTAACGCTGTACCCAGGACCACGGTTCACAAGAGTTTTAGAAAATTCCGAAGTCGTCTGGGAACTGTGATTGAAGCGCATGTACTTTTCGGCATTTCAAGATATCTTGTGTAATTTTGGTAAATATATCTGTTAAATGATGTCAGCGTTATCTATGTTTTTTGCATAATTTGGACAATTTATTCATCGCACCTGTATAGTATATATATATATATATATATATATATATATACACACACACACTCCAGCAGCTTCTTTTCTAGCACTTCCCGCTTGTGGAATTCTCTTCCGCATACTTGCTTTCCAGACAGCTACAATCTTCAACGGTTCAAAATGTAAAGTCAATAGTCACCTCCTTTCTCTAACTTACATCCTCACTCTCATGCTTTTTTCTCCGTTCACCTCATTCATTAGTATTCTCTTCCTTCTCATACTCTCTTCCTGACACCCTCTGTAACCTCTTTCTCATAACATTCCTCCTATGTAACCCCCTGAACAACAGTAGCAGTAAAATGACTTGTTTGGGGTCACACACACACTCATTATCGTGTGGCCCCAAACAAGACAATTCGGTCGGGTTTCAATCCTGAGTAAAAAGTAACCGTACTGATGATCTGTGATACAGCGAAACAGATCTGTCTGCGGATGACTATATATATATATATATATATATATATATATACAGAACTACATAGTATCTCTCAGCGATTGTGCTATTATGAAGTCAAAAGTCATCATGAGTAAGCGTACTGGCCTTGTCCCCCATAGAATTACCGTAGATTATGATATCTCTGACAGAAACATTATGGTCTGTGCAGAAATTTTGCAGTATAAACCGCAGGTGGGCTATGTGAATGTAGAATCAATAGAAATTTCAATATGTTTCACAGGGATTGTAATAATGCGCTCTCTGAAACTTGCAGACAGACACTATTATGTACATAGGATGTATGATATTATCTATTCGTTTATATTGACTATATTCGAAGTACTTAATAGGTTTATATATATATATATATATATATATATATATATATATATGCGCATACGTACTGATTTATCAGCTGACATAACAGAATAATTTTATGCCACCTCAGCTATAGCCTAACAATATATGCTTTTCTTTTTCTCTTTCGTGGGATTAGCATCCAATAAATCTTTATCGCGCATGCGTGAAACAAACCTATTAGCCTAATCTTTCTTGATTCAATCAGCGTTCGAGTGAATACCATATGATATTAATAGCATTGGCAATAGATCACTACTGCATATTTCATGTCGAATTTAGTTATACGCGCCGACGTTTCTCTTTATTTGATATCAATTGCATTCTTATGCTACGCACACGTATATCTCCTGAAAATCTAGCCAGGATGTACAGATAAACACAAAATCTACCTACCTATCTTCGGTAGACTAAACGTATACTATACACCATGATCTCATGCTGACAATAACACAATTGAACTTATTCTCAATAAATCAAATAGTCTTTTCTAAATTATTTACCTAGTGAGCTTTATATAGTGTTTGAAAATTAGTCTTCACATATTAACCTACTTTTAAAACCTAGTGCTAACCACAATTATGTAACAGATTTGAACGACTGCTGTAGACTAATGGTGTCTTCTTCAATGTGCCGTTGCTGATCATGGAGTTGTACAATGTCCTGTTCATTGTAACTTTTTAAAAGATTTCTTCTACATCCTGTTATGCCATCACTTTAGACAAGCTCGCTAAGTAGGCAATGTGTCGTTTACCTGTCTCTCTTGCCTTCAATGTGTACTGAGAGTATAATATTTTGCAAGCTCTCTTTCCTCATTTTATGCCATAGAAATTTCAACTCTTATTTTGATGTTAAGTATAGGGTTCTTTTTATTCCTATTTTCTTTAAAACTTCGTTGTTACTAATATGCCTGACCCATGGTATATCCACCATCCTTCTGTAGAGGCACATTTCTGTTGCATCAATTAATTTATTCATTTGTAAGGATAAGAGTTCAACACTTCTATTCTTGTTTCTAAAGGAATTTTTTCCATTTCTAAAACCTTTGCTTAGCTTTCGAAAAGCCTCTTTTGCTATCCCAATGTGCCTTCGGATTTTAGTGTTACATTGTGCTTTTTTTGGAAGTCGTACCAGCGTTGGTGTGCAGTGGATATCAGCTCGGAACGAGAAATTGGAGAGCCGAGTTCGAATTCCAGTTGAATGCCTTACACTCACTTACGCGCAAATACGCTTGGAAAAGGTATTAATCCGTCTCTTCTCTCCAGTTATTAGTTAAATAATAGAACAGACTGGGTTCTATAGCCTTGGCTGGCAACCAGTCTACCACAGAAAGTAATGGTAACCTACTGCGGGATAATCTTCAGCCCAGTCAGTCATATCTATTTCGAGACATGATCACCCAAGCGTGTATCACTTATGGCACTTACTGACTGACCAAATATTTAAATTGTTATAATTCTTTGATTTTGGTATCACCCATTTGTTATTTGCATTTTGGTATGTGCCTTTTGCTAACATTCTAGAGTTTTCACTTTACTATTTATGTTTAGTTTTCTATTCTTTCTTTCCTTCACTAAACTCTGTACGAGATTTTTTTCAATTTCCTTTCTGCGTCAATTCTTACACTTAACAACATAATATTTACTGTTATGTTCGCCAAAAATGAATCCTAGCAGGACTTCAAATTCTCTCTGAATTGTTTCACAGCGTAAGTTGACTAAGCCCAGTAAGAAGTCACATACTTGCTTTTCAATTTTTGCATAATTATTGAAACATTTTCTATCCGTATGCAGACGGTCTACTGTAAATATAATTTCAAGTTTCTTCAAATGTCCTTCCAACTATGTCATGGTTAACTAGCAGTTTCAATTGTTCTTTGGACGTGTTTGTCCAAGCTCTTTTGTACGATCTTGTAAAAATAGACAAGAAGTAATATTTGTTGGATTTTTTTTTATACATATATACTGGTGAGGCCCCCAGGAGTCAAACCAATTTTATAGTTCACCAATAGAAGACTTAACCAATCAGGAAGCTCAAAGTATTCAATGCTATATGTATAAAAGGCAGCCATTTTTTTCCGATTATTGGTCATCAAATCCGATGCTGAAGAGTGTCTGATTCCAGAGTGATGATCATTGACGTTGTCTCATTGAACAGATTACGTGCCAAGAGGATACTCTATATCCAGGAACATTGTCAACATTACCTTCAATCCCTTAATTTGTGACCATCATGGACTGTTGTTGCTATATAATATACATTCGGGAGATTGATTCTCTATTATAATCAATACATAAATTAATCCCTGCGCTTTATCCATAAATTATGGCGAATTTTACCAACAATGTTAACTTCGTCCATTTTTAGATACTTAATAAAGAATCAAAAGAAGATTAAACCACGCAACCATTTTTTCTTCCTGTGACATGAGATTGTGGATTTGGAAAACTATAATTCATTACAACCTGCTATCATTTGTTAGATCATCCAAATTCAACCATTTATAATATCATTTGCCTTCCACGAGGGGAGGTCGATCTCTGACCCATGATATTGCACTGAATCTGAAAATTAGGATTTGATATGATAAATAATGGCATAAAATATATTTCAAAATCATTACCTTTTTTTGAGAAAAAAGCGTGAAGTTTAAGTTAAACCTTATAACAGTCTCCTACAATCATAACTTTCTGAATCTTTATAAATTTTTATAAAATATGACTACATAATACAATCTCTTATACAATACAATAGTTTTAGTGTTATTTTCAATAAACAATTCAAATTTAAATCATTTTGTCATATAACTTGTGCTCGGGTGTATTACAGTGTCATATAAACTTTTATCTAGTTTTTGTTTTAGTTAATTATGATCTAACAAATATTAATTAGATAGCATTTTTGTAATCTTTTACATTATTTTTCTACAGTTTTTACTCATCAATTACAGTAAAAACACTATTTTTCTTGTGGTGATTCATAATTACAATTACTGTTTGAAGGTATTTTCTATTCAATTTATCTTTTAAAAAGATAACTTATTTGATTTTATGCTTGAAGCAGTACAAGTTTAAAGTAACTTTGTAAGCAAGTTTCTGATAAATTAGCTATATCTCTATATTTTACAGACAATAATTAAAACTAAATGTTTAAAATTTGTTAAAATCTATGAATACTATTTCTAATGTCAGTGCTTATCACATCAAAATCCAGCTTTCACACCAAATGCAATGTTTTCTAAAAAGAGAAAAAACTACCTGCCATAGTGTTATATATCTCTTGTGAGTTTTACATATTCTAGAACCGTATTTCTTGTTATTATGAGAAAAATGTTAACTGCTACATTCCGGTTTAAGTATCAATACCGTTGTAATTCTTATTACTCGTATATTTCTATTATATTAGTCTCCGTTTTCGTTGATAGACTCACAAGTCTGTGACTTCAAGTATCGTACCATCTGTTTACCTTTCATTAATTGCCATTGTTTACGATTTTTTTGATACTTTCGTATGCCATCATACATTGGTTAGCATTTGAAAAACATTTTTCTCTCAATCTTTGCTCATTTAAATAAGTAATTGTAACGCGTTTATTATTGTCTGATACAACACGCATAATTCAGTTTCAATACATATTGATTTTGTGTCCTCAATATTATTCTATACACAAGCTAGTCTATTTTCCTGACGGATCAAGTATAGTAATTTTAAGGACATCCCAACCAAACAATATCAATGTGTGCCAGCTCTGCAAAGAGGCGAATGATTTGGCATGTCTTGATAGAAAATTATTAGCAAAAAACAAAAAAAGCTTTCCTTGATTACTACATTTAATGGGTCAACACGAAACAATACTTAAGATTATTTCAAGGACCTGTTAGATCACAGCGTATACTAATTTTTCAGGTTCAAGAGAGTGGCTTTACATATTACCTTACAAATATTAGAAAGGAAGTAATCAGAACTAGAATGTGCAGTAACAATTGTTGAATATGAGAAGTATATTTTCATGAAAAATACTTAGATAAAATCTTTAATGTAATTCAACAAACAATAACGCAAACTGTTCGCTCAATTAATGTTTCTTGTATAGAAACATTATATTCCACCATTTTGATCTTGAATCTTTCATTATTTGACATCATGCCAGACAAAAATAAATTTGTAAAAATCTACTACGATATCAACTGTCAGCATAATGCATTTATTGTATCGACATCAGTATGTTTGAAATAGAAAATAAATAATTTACAGAAGACTGAGTCTTTGAAATTGCAACCAGTCCTTGGAGAAAGAACACTAAATGGTAATCCCCTGCCAAATGATCATGAGCCAAACAGGCAGGGGAAGGCACATTACTCATCATGTCTGACAGACCGTTGTGGAAGGCTGGGGTCTCGCAGCGGAAAAAATAGAATAGATTGCACAAGTTTAGTATAAATATGTATCTCGAGCTTTCATTGCACTTCCTAACGACGATTCGACACTATTGACGTGAATAACCTTAAAATGGTCCGATCTATTAATGATTCTATTTGAATACAATACATATTACGGTTTTCAAAGATAAAGAATACAGGAAAAAATTCTTAGTGACAAAATAGTGTAAAACGGTTAAGGCTCTATGCAAGACATAACGTAAAACAAGACATAATATTCTCTCTCTCTCTCTATATATATATATATATATTTATTCCATTTGTAAACGAGTTATTACGCGACCAAGGTTTCTACCATGAATGGTGTCTTCAGGCGATTTGCAATAACTTATTAAAAATTGACTTATAACACCACTCATTTTCGAAAGCTGAGTTGCGTAATAACCCGTTTACAAATGGAAAATATTCGAATAATTGTATTGAACACTTTAATACAAATTTGCAGTTGTATAATCTTATTATGACCAAGATCTAAGTAATTAAACTTATATATATATATATATATAAGGGATTGTCTGCTGCTGCCTAAAACATCGAGCAAAAGAGTTAAGCGGCGATCCAGAGATAAATTGTCGGTATAAGTAGTACCCTACAACGTAACAACTACCCAGTGTACAGAGGAACAGCTTGTACGCCATTGCATATAGCTGTGAAAATAAATATGAGAAACAGATCGCCTCCTTATGGTAAGGCTGCAAGAACATTGCAAGGCCGTAACAAGAGGAGAGAAAATAATTCGGCGAGGCTGACCACGTATAGAGAGAGAAGAGCGATCAACATCCCCTATGAAAAGAAGTTGAAACTTAATAGGGAACGCCATTAGAAACTACGTAAACTCCTCTAAGCACATATGCTAGCCCCCAAAAATGTCCTAAGCTTGCCATGCACAGAAATTAATATTATATGGGAACAAGAAATACGGAGTGATTTAGAAAATCATTAGCTTCAGAATTGCAATATGAGCTCTGATAAAAAAAAGAAAAAGGTTATTGAGTCATGACGTTTAAAGTTCCAAAATTTTTTACAGCGATATTCTGAATGATAGGTATTATCTAGTTAGTGATTTTCACCTAAAGAGTTGTGAGATTAATACCTAGCTACAGCAATGTTAACAAATAAGTAGCTATATATATATATATATATATATATTTGTGATTTAGTGGGCATTTTTAATTTTAATAGAATTATTGAATCGGAATAGATCGGACTATATTTGGAGATGAATGGCTTATTGTCATATCTAATAATAATTATTCTTTATCCTCTAAAATACAAAAGAAATTAATCAGCACATTTAAATTACTTGGATATAAAATACGAAATTTCTTCAAACCCTGAAATTTTTAAATTTTGATATTACTTTAAACCATATCATGAAAATTAGGGAGCCTGTACTATACATTATTGTTAATTGTAAACATTCCCATTAAGTAATAAAACAAATTTCAACTACTATTAATACTAGGATAAATAAATAATCCTTCCATAGTAAAGTATTTAATCATGATATCATCAATTATAATAACCCACTCAAAAAGTGAATTTCCTCCAAAAGACATTAGTATTAATAAATCTAAAAATAGAAAGAAAGTTATACGTTTAAACCCCCTTTTTATTCATCTATCTAACAATAATATAGGTCAATACTCTTTTAAATTTATCGATAAACACTTAAAGTTTAACATCCCACTAAGTCCGATATTTAATAGAAAGTATTAAAAATACTTTTTCTTGAACTAGCAATGTCCATAGCATCATTCTTATGATAATAAGAATACTATATAAACTTTATAATCATCACCAAATATATTCAAATTTCTCCCGTAATTGTAGACTTAAAGATAATTGTCGATTTGGAGGAATATGTATGTCTGAAAAGGTTATATACCAAGCATCTATTTTCTCTATAGTATATGATAAAGAATGTGAAGTGTATTTTGAAAGTACTGTCAGATCTTGGAAACAGAGATTTTATAATCCTAAGTATTCCATCTCTATGCCCCACCGTAAATTGCAGACCGCTCAGTTCAAATGTTTCTGAAACTTAAAGGTATCTTTTCGCAGACAATGGAAAATTAAAATTATCTGAAGATCATAAATTCTTATTAGCTTTAGAAATGCTTGTATCTGATGATTAGATGAAAAATAAAAAATGATTAAATTTTGTGAAAACAGAATGAATTAAAATTTTTAAACGCCGACACAAAAACAGATTTAAATTACCTGTTCAGTAGGACTGTTATCTATTGTGAATTTCTTTTTATTTTGTTAATTCATTGTGATTTTAATCATATTCGGCTATAAATGGTTATTTTGTATTTTTAGGTTTGCATTTTTTTGTCTTTATATTGTTTTTTTTTTCAAGTTTCGTGTATATTGGGTGAGTATATTGCTTGCATATATGGGCCTCTTAAACGTGTGCCTGTGTGGATATTTTGTGTGTAGTTTTATCTATTCACATGTGTAGTCTTTGTATATTAGATTGTTTTTCTTTTCCGATTTCTTTTTTGTATATATGTGGGTTCGTGTATGTGTTTTTTGTAATATTTCTGATATGATCACTATGTTGTAAGCCGTTCATTTCCTTACACTCTACTAAACCTCAATATATTTTCTCTGTGCTAAGACACACACCCACTATATATATTTGTGTTTTTAGGCAGCAAATGTTCTTTTAGACAGGTCACATTAAATAAATTACAAAAACCGTATCTGCTTATATTTAATAAAATCCATTCATACTTACGAATAATGTTGTAGAAGTCTAGAAATAGACAAATGTAATGTAAGAAGTCTAGTTATATGGAAGTACTATATAGAAATGTAGAATAAATAACAAATCTCCAAAAGAATTTTCAAAAGTCCTCACGTTTACATACGAACTTAAAGATAACAAAATCCCTTTCCTTGACATTTCAATAGAAACAAACAATAACACATTTACTACCTCCCCATATAAAAAAAGCAACCAGCAAAAACTTATACACTATCAAATATAAGAGTGAATTCCCTGACTACTACAAAATAGCACTTATACACAACTTAATTAAACGAGCACAAATCAACTCCGCCACAAAAAAAATATATTTTACTCTGAACTAAAAACTATTATACAGACTCATTAATAATGACTTCCCAAACCACATTGTAGATGAATAAATAAGACGATACTTCAGAAACCTCAGTACACATCAAACAAATTATGGTACTTCCACAAAAGACTCTAAATATATGAAACACTTCTATTGCAACCAAATGCACAATAACTACAAACAGGATGAAAAAAATATCTCATTCGTACTACTATATCTGCCGTTGATCCTAATAAAGAATTAAAAGTAATATTATATTATAAAAGGTACAATATCACTAATTATTCACAATAATTTCTCCCCGTTACATAAAACCCACATTATAAATCAATTCAAATGTCCGTTGGGAAAATGTATCGCCGCCAAAAAATAAAAATATATGTTGAATGTACATTAACTAGACGCCTTACATTACATTTGCTTGACCATTCGTCCATTTCTAGACATCTACAACAACATTCCTGTCTACATTCACAATATAAAAAATAATGATCGATAACACAACTATCCTACACCAAGAAAACAACAAAAGCAAACTAGAGATTCTCGAGGCAATATTCATTAAAACACATAAGCCGTTAATAGAATCAGTTATGATTGCTGTAGTAATTTTTTAAAATGTTTCCAAAATGAACAGTTTTTTTATGCTTTAACACGTGCATGACCATGACATTACAACATATAAAAATATCATTTCGGATAATTTTCAGTTCTAATAAACGCTAGCGATTTGTCAACCGTTATATTTGAACCAGAAAAAAAATATAGTAAATTTTATCAGCACAGTTTAGCGGTTATTTTTGTTGTCATAACTCACACCACTGAAAATGATCGAGGAAAGAGATTGAAAGTACTTGAGTATTTTGAGAAATGAATGATAACATCTGTTATCGTTACAGTTCGTTTCTGAAATCTTTCAATTATAATACGCGAAAGATTATCCGTGAGTATGAACGGATTTTATTAAATATAAGCAGACACAATGTTTGCAAACGATCTCCCTGATGTAATAAGATCCCAAGTGGCTACATATGCTGACGACACTACAGTTTACTCTCGTCTCGATCAAAAATCTACCAAGGTTGACAAAGGAAACCTCGCTGCCGAGCTTGAAAAGGACCTCCAATCCGTGGTGGACTAAGATAAGAAATGGATCGTTAAATTTAATGTTTCCAAACAAAGCGGCTATCTAATAACCCCCACAGACAATCGCTCCTCCCGCCCATTAACATGGATAAGGCTTCTCTCCTGGAAAGTAAAACGCTGCGTCTCCCCGGATTAACTCCCACATCAGAACTCAAGTAGAATAACTATATAGAATCCATAGCTAAATCCGCTGCCCGGAAGGTCGGCTCTATGTGTAGGGCCAGGAAGTTTTTCTCGTCTGAAACAATCCTGGATATACAAATCTACCATCCGCCCGTGCATTAAATATTGCTGCCATATCTGGTCGGGTGCTCCTGCTATCCACTTAGGAGTCCTCGACCAAATCCATCGGAGAATCTGTAATGTGATCGATCCCGATTTGGCAACTAGGATACAGTCGCTTTCTCACAGACGCTGTGTGGCTTCCCTGTGTCTCTTCTACAAATACTTTCACGGCTTCTGCTCCGATGAACTTAGCTCACTGGTACCTTCTATGTATAAATTTCCTCGAGCCACAAGATTAGCAACTAGGTCCCACCCTTTTACTGTAAAACCAATAAATTGTAAACGCAAATTCTACTCCAGGAGCTTCTTTTCTCTCACTTCCTGTTTGTGGAATTTTCTTCCGCATACTTGCTTTCCCGACAGCTATAATCTGCAAGAATTTAAATGTAAAATCAATAGTCATCTCCTGTCTCTCTAACTTACATCCTATCTCCTGCTTTTTCTTCGTCCACTCCACTCTCATCAGTATTCTCTTCCTTCACCTACTCTCTTCCTGACACCCTCTGCAACCTCTCATTGCTCCTATGTAACCCCTGCACATCAGTGTCAGTAAAATACCTTGCTTGGGGCGACACGATTATAAAATATATATATATATACACAATATAACACACACATACATATATATATATATATATAATTTTTTAAATCTAAAATTAAATTAGACTATTTTATTTTTCGAGTCTGAGGAGACAGGCGTAATTTATATGGGTTTAGTTTATATATATATATATATATATATATATATATATATATAAGCACCCAAGCGCGCGCGCGCACACACATATATATATATATATATATATATAAGTCAAGTGGACGCTGGGGTCCATGGACGAAACTGTAGAGACGGAATATTGAAGTTAAACTCAAACTAAACGACAAACCTTTTAGTTCGTCTATTTCGCTCTATCATAGCTCATCCGTGTGGCTAAACATCGAACTGGTTCCAGCCGGGATCAAAACTCAATTTGATTTACAAAGAGCCTACCCCTAAGCTATCGGCGCGTGTCTGAGACAGGGGGCGATTTTAAAGTGCTATATATACGCTGTGTATACACACGCCAGCTGAAATCAGTTCATGACTTAAGTGTAATGCGCAAACACACACACACATATATATATATAAATTGTGTACTTGTTTCGTTGAATAATATAAATATTTTATGCATTTTTATACTGAGTCTTTCTAGTCCTCTAATCTGTTTCTTGATAAAATAAAATTCGCCAAGAAAGGCGACAGTTTTTTTTTAACCCTATGTACTTTTGAATGTTTTCAAGCTCATCTTCAGGTGTAAATGTTTCTCAGTTACAATAAGATGGCTTCAATTATATATTTGTCTATGGAATTAATCCGTCTTTGATTAATTTCACGTTAACATCAAGAAACTGATAAGATAATGGATGGGATAAAATGAATCGACACAATATATTTATATTATTCAATGAAACATGTTTGAATGAAACCACCATTTCTTAGCATGCACTTTATATATACTGTTATAAAATCTTTAATATCAAGTATAGAGCATATGTAATCATAAAATTGTTCATTGAATTCAATACCCGCGGCGACAGTATTTCATAAGCCGTCTGTATCGTAGAATCAAGAAACAGACTCGCCGTCGGGTGCTGACTTCAATGTCTGCTTACTAATATATGTAAGTGATGTATATATAATATACCAAAGTCTTATAGGATGCTGGGAAATTGTGAAACTTGTTTTCCTTGTTCCTTTGTTAGGGTTCATCATCTTCGAGTATTATCTAACTTTTTGTGCTTAACTTATTTTGATTATGTTTATATTATTTCATTTAAACATTTATTTCATTTAAATATATTTAAATGAAATAAATGTTTATTTCATTTAAACATTTACTTCATAACAAGAAACACTAAAGTTGCAGTGGACAAAACATGATCTAGTTTTAAATTAATTTTCTTAGAATTAAGCAAATCCACTCGAATTTACAAGACCTTGCATAGCACACAGGCAATGGCGAATCCACAACAAAACCTCTTTACATTTCACAACTGCATGCGAAATGTTTTTCGGCCAATATAAAACATCTAAAAACGAAACTCAAATAATTTTCAATTATCAGAATTAAATTATTTTACAGACACTTTTCTTGAGCCGACCCGGGGTTTGTTCATCGTTAAATGTAAAGGCCAGCTTTACATCCGGGAGTGAATCTTCAAATGACCTTTTCGAGCCCCACAAACGAAATAAAAGACGGAGCAAATTCGACTGTTGCCAGGGAGAAGAAAACGAGCGTAATTAACACGTAAGTATGACAAATGTTGAGCGGTCGCTATAATTATCTCCATCTTGCTCTCTTACCTACTTCCTTCAGATCGTTCACCCGTCTGTCTCTTTTTGTACTTGATAACCGTAAGGATTCCTCTAAGACTGAGTGAATACTTCAAAGACAATCTTACCCCACAATAACCACTCCTAAATACTTCCTACATACACATAAAGCCACTCTTGCAAGGACTACTAGGAACTCTTGATAACCTTAATTTAATACTGTTTCTCATTGAACATTAACTTCTACCAATTCATATTCTTTTCTATTAATAAAATTCTATTTCAAAATTCAAAGGTATACTTTAATTCTTCCACAAATCGACCTGCTGATAACCTAATAATTCTGTATAAAACCTGTAAGTTGTGGAAAGTTTGGTTATGTTTCACACAAGGCTAATTCAAAAAAACATTAACCATCAACTTACTTCTGCAAAGTTAATATTTATATAACAAGTGGGCACTTACTGTCAAAATATATATATCGTTATGCTATCTAAAATGACGGCAACATATATATTGATGTACCAATTATTGAGTGTTTTAATACAAAGACTCTAAACCCCTGAGCAAGACAGGAAGGGTATATATATATATATATATATATATATTCAGGTATGGAAGTCAGCTGGTTACGATATTGCAAAAGTTCCTTGACGAGAGGAAAAAACAGATTAGAAAAGAAACTTTACAAAAAAAAAAAAAAACGGACATAAAAGCAAATCGGCGTATAAACTCCAAACAAATGAACAAAGAAGAATACATGAAAACTTAATATCATTTGATTTCACCCGCTTTTTAATTCAGAAGTTAGGTCCAAAATAGGAAAAAAAAATTCAGACTGATTAAAATACACTTCCCGAAAATCTCCGAGTAACACAAAATATTTCGTAGAAATACGTTTAAATTAAGTTAGAGCTGTATTTCTAATTTAGAATATCGCATAAAAGGCAAAATACTAAAAATTTAAGAAGCAACGTACTGCAAAATAAGTTAATGAAAAATGTAACTGCAGAGATAAAAAATACATTTTCCTTTGAAGTAGTTTGTAAAATTGAAAGAGTCATCTACACAGCTGAAATAAAAGAAATATACTAAGAATGTACTGAAGGCAGTTTTAAAACACGATGGAATAATCACAAGTTCACATTTAAACTGGAAAATTTTAAAGCAGCATCAAATTGGCCAACTACGGACGGAAATTAAAAGAAAACGATGGCGAAAACTTCACGTAACGCAGAAACTATTTTAAAAAGCCAAAACCTGCAACGGTGGTGAATTCTGCAGATTGCACCAAAAAGGAAAGATGGTTACAGCATTTTTTGCAGAACGACAACTGCTACTAATTGAAAGTTACGAAATAATATATGGATGTAGACACATTGAAAAAATAGTTTCTAGGCTAGTACATACCCGGATGAATAAATTCCCAGTGAAAACCACTCCCTTACTTTGAAATTCTGGTTATGAACATATAAGAACCGTTATGCCGCCAGTTAAAACAAATCGCCAAACGAAACCATGTTAGCGTAACCGGCTGATTTTTCCTACCTAAATATCTTTATATCTTGATTCTTTATCTCCCTTCAAACATGTATTGAACACTTTTTAATGCTACTGTTTACTGATCTAATTTAAAACAGACCTTTAACGATTTAGTGTGTGTATGTATGTGTGTACACACACACACACACACACACACACACACACACACAACAGCTATATTACAAGGGGGATAACCCACGATTATAAAACGATATAAATACATGGAATTATTTTTGTTAAATGAAAATATATAATGCACCAAGGTATATTTTGAAAATGATAATATCATGTCAAGCAGTTTTTGTAAATACAGTTAGGACTATCAAGAGATACTTCATTAATAATAATTACATCCACTGGTCAGCAAAATTGATTTTACAATTAAGTCTCCTGAGAATGGGATGGCATCTCCACAAAATATAGAATAGCGACAAATGTATATTTAATTTTTATTTATTACTCTCTTTATCTCACTCGCTTATATATATATATATATATATATATATATATATATACACGTGTGTGTGTGTGTGTGCACGCGCGCGTGTTTGTAACTAACACAAGTGCTGCACAATTAAATAATTTTCTACATTTCAAGCCCCTTCGACCCAAAACGAGAAATCAGATTCCAATTCAAGCCTGGTTTGATACTTTAATTTATACGCAAATATCATTAGGAAAGGTATGACTGCCCCAAGCTATGGGTTAAACCATAATGTATCATTATTAATCTGAAAATATTGTAAACAAAAAAAAAAAAAGAAGATAACTAACAAATGTTTTATAATCCGTAATATGTATCGTCTAACAACGGGTTCCTACAATAAAACGTCACTATCTGTACGGTATTTTTTGGTTAGACACGATTACTATCTTTTAAAATGCAATCAAAGTGGCATGCTCATTTTATGATATGAAATGTTTCGACAGGGATATATAATCCGGACTGTAGTCATATGTATGAAAGATTGTTTTTTGGTTTTTAAAATTGTAATTTTTCTGTCTACGTATACAAGTAATATATATCCTCTCTATTATAATAATGATCGTTTACTTTGTGTATATATATACTGTTACGCTCATGGAGAGAGAAAGAATATCGAGGAAATGTTGGTTCAGTTAATGAGAGCCAGTTATGAAAACTGCCGCGTGTTTACTCTTTAAAAATACGTTATTTTATTAATCTATTTAATAATTATGTCGTTCAGTAGTGCTTGCTATTGGGCGTGTTTATATGCGCTAAAAAGCCTACCTTCTTCTAACGGATGCTCGTGGCCTAGGGGTAGAATCGCCGACTGACGCCGATTCGGTCGGGTTTCGATCCTGGGTTAAGAAGCGAACGGAGTCTAAGCAGTACTGATGAGCTGTAATACAGCGAAACAGATCTGTATGAGGATGACTATAGTAGATATATATATATTTTCACGCTTGGGGTGGGTGATTTTGTTTTATGTCTTAATGTAAACTGCTCAATAGCAGGTGCATCAATATATATGTTGCCATCATTTTAGACGGCACTCACCTACAAGTTTATACAGATTGATTATATATATGTTTAATCGTTTCATTCCGAGCAAGGCAGTGCCGCCACTGATGCTCAGGGGGCTACATAAAAGAGTAAAAGTTTAGGCAGGAAGAGAGTGGAGGGAAGGCGAACCAGTTACTGGGGGTGTCAAGGAAAGAGTAAGAGAAGGTTAGGAACACATGTGTGAAGACAGTTTGTGAAGTTAGAGAGAAAGGAAAAAGAACAAGTTACACGAAGTGATGTAAAAAAGGACTGGAGTCAAGTAGATAAGAGATGGGAATTGACATTGCATTTAAATTCCTGGAGAGTGTAGCCGTTAGGAAAGCAAATATGCACGAGCGGGAAGTGCGAGAAAAGAAGCCGTTGGAGTAGAATATTCTGCTGCATTTGGTTGATGTAACTGTAAAAAAGTGTGTGTGTGTGTGTGTGTGTGTGTGTGTGTGTGTGTATATATATATATATATATATATACACACACACACACACAAAATAAGCTCTCAGGATTTCCACTGCATTTTGAAAATCGAGGAAAAAGTGAACGTTGCGTACTTTTTTTAAATTAATTCATAATTCCCATTGGACCAGAGGGACTTTTTCTTCCAGAATTGTTTTATATATTAAAAAATAATAATAACGACGACAATGTTACTTAGTTTTCTTAAACTGCTAGCTTCTAGTGCCTAATCTGCAATGCGGTTTACTTTTAATCTGATTTTAAGTATTGGGCAGCATGCTTCCTAATTAATAAATCGGACACTACACACTATTTCGTTAAATAGTCTTAGCATTCTAGTCCTTATGTAAAATCATGTGCACCAGTTATCTGTATTTGACTTTGCGCAAAACTGGTTGATTCTGCACAAGCTTGGTGTGGTTTCCCCTTTACCTTCAACAGGTTTGGAGTTCAGAGAAATCGACGATTTGCCAAAGTTTTGTGAGTTGAAGCTATCCTACTATTTAACCCATAGTTGATAGAAAAAGAAACGAATTGATATTATACTTTTTTCAATCGCATTTATAACAAAGTGAACGTATCTGACTAGGCTAGTGCTATACACAATGAAATAATATGTTGAGGAGAAAATCTATAATGAAGAATATAAGAATACAGTTAGATGTAAAATTCGGTAGCGGGCATAATCGTTAAGTTGCTGTCTATATCAAATAAGCCTCAGGGATACATGATGAGAATTGATATTCTGTCGGGACGTATTCTTTATTTTTCGATCAACGTACTTTGCTAAACTGTCACATAAATTAATAAAGACTTTAGCGTTGTGAGAAAAAGATGTGTTCTGCCTTGGACCAGCACCTGATTAGATTTTGGTTGCAGTTTCTTGCGTCTTGATGCAGAAAAATAGTGTGATGGAAAATTGAGATACAATGAAAGAGAGTTGAAGGAATAATTAAGGTTTATTCCTACAGTTGGTTCAACAGCGAGAATCTCCGACGGCGAAACGAAGAGCGTTATATAGGGTTTTCACTGTTAAGGTTAGACTGACAACAGGCAAGCAGATTGAGCCATTATGGAATATGGGTTACATTTTTATCAGCTGGTGTTAGAAATTTCCTTGTTCCCATCCTAAAGCCCACATCCCAATTTTTCGTCGATTCTCGAAAATAATCATTGCGATAACTTAAGATGCTTTCCAAAAGTTAAGGCAAGTATCAACCAAGAAACAAACATTCTTAGAAAAAGAAAACAGTACTGAAATATAATATCAGTTTTCTTATATGGCAGTAAATGCTGGTCAGTCTCCTCGCAAGACCACAAATGATCGCCAATTTCTTGAAGGAGCAAAGCACAAAGATAGATAAATCTAAGATAATGTACTTAGAGTTTAAGGTTTGTTTAATGGCATATCAACCTCTGTGAGTTATTAATTCCAAAAAGGTAGGGTCTTATATATAACTTTAAGGTTCGGTTATAGTGAGAAGGTTGATTTAGTCAGATTTTAATAAAAATTTTTGTTTTAATTCTTTTTTTTATTTTAGAAAACTGAAAATGTCTTTTAGTTTGTATTCAAACATTTTCTGCTGATAATAATTTTTTCCTTCAAAACTGTGTTACGGTAATAATTTTTTCTTCAAAAATGATTTGCTGGTAATATATTTCCTTCAAAAATGTATTTTTTCTAAAAAAATGTCTATATGTATATATTTCTATAAAAGTGTATTTTTATACTTTCATAGTATTTTGATCACCAGTTTGGGTGTTAACTATTTACCCATAGCTGAAACCCTAACAGGTGGTACTACTCCGGTTCAGGGTGGACCTTGAAACAACAGCAATCAAGGTGTGGTTCGATGCTCGCTCCTCACAACCTTCCAATCAGAGTTCTTGCTGCTGGATGCAGTTTACTGTCATGCCCAGGAACTATAATATAGTTTCAGCTGTTACGTCTAATTAAAAGGTCAGTTATCTAACTCCAAGTTGGTTTAAAGTGCATCATTGCATATTGTTACAAATGTAACGCATTTAAAATGATAGTTACTTAACGAGAAATAAAACATCTTCAATTTATAAAAAGAAATTAACCTTGTTGATGAAGCCTTTGAAAATTTTACTTGAAAAATATTTTAGGCCTGCAAGAAAAAAACGAAAAGCAACAAAACAGTTTAAACGTAGTCTTTCGAACGATGAAAAGGTGTCCTGTATATAATAGAGTACAAACGATTTTAGAATCTCCACAGAACATAATGGATGGAAACAAAAGAACTGCCATTGTAATTATTCCGAGTACAGAATAGAAAAGCTGTGCACTGTGTATGAAATTATCTCCTTCATACCTGGTTTAGTAATATCAGCACAGGACAGAAGATGGACACTTGACCCTCAAGCCTAAATGGACTTAAGCAATTATCAGATGTTATTATTCTTGTTTCATTTCGTGCTGTACAGGTGGATGTCGTCGTGTGGCAAGAACAAAGACAGCTGAAAGCCAGTTTCCAAAACAATTCGCATCTCAGCAAGAAGACGAAGAATTGACCAGCAGTAGACGCTGGCAGCTGTACAACAGATAATGAAGGAAAACCGCGTTGCAAGTTTAGCATTTGCCGATAGATTCTTTATAAATCGATCAAAATCTGTAGAACATTCTGCAGTAGAGATGTCTCCAAAATCAAAATTATGGAAAGGGAATATTATCATTTACGGAATAAAGGTAATTAACTTTAATAGGAAATAATTTCTCTGTCAATATAAATATATATCAAATTTGTATTTCCTTGAGAGAACGAAAAAGCGTTTCATGGGAAAGGGTTAAATCAAACCAATAAAAGGTATCTGAATTTCTGGGATGAGGAGTTATTAATATTTACATACGAAATATCGTCCTCGTCTTTGTTATCAGAAACCTTTAGTCGTTGTACCCAGTTGTCTTTATCAGGTGTATATGTATCTGGGTAATCTACAGAGTATTTCGAAAACTCTTTATTTAATCTACGGCAGTTCTCGTTCTACTGCCATGTTTATGGATATTTCATTTACCCCTTATTTAGTAATACGCAGTTATTGCTCGCCTGATTTTCATTGAGTTCACAACACAAGGCTCGATCCAGTATAAATGAAAAAAAGACATAGGAGACGTCGAGCTACATGCGTTGGACTGCCGGAAGACTGACAGTATGTGTTGTTTAATAGCTTGAGGTAATTCTTAAGCCATGAAATTTCGGATATAAAGTGCTATAACAGGAAATGAGAAATTACCTCGTAGTCTTATATTTTCATTTGCGTAATTTAGACGCCCATTTATCCATCAGATAACACACAATATATATATATATATATATATATATAATTTCATAATTGTCTGACTCTCTTCCGCACTTTTTGCCCAAATATTAAGTGATTTGATTGTAGGAGGTATTTTTTGTGTATTAGCCCCTTTACTTTGTATATATACGGGTATGCTTATATAACATTATTGAATACTCTTAAAATTAATCCACACTGCTATACGTGAATATTATCAGTGTTTTTCTTTTTTCGATATAAACTGACAATCATGGAAAGTAGTAATACATCAGAATTACTCAGAATGACCTGATTATCATCTGTGATATTATTAATATAAAAAGCATTAAAATCAATGGTCATCTTTTGAATCAAAATCGGAACATTCTATGAAAAAATAAGCATATAGTAGGAATAAAAAGTTACGTTAAATTTTATAACAGATTTAATGTTTTACCTATGCGAAAAGCAGAAGAAAATATATGAAAATAAATCATTCCATCATGAAAACGCTTAAATATTTGTATACTTTTGATAAATATAGCCGAAGACTAAGATTTAAGTGGTTAATATATATATATATGTGTGTGTGTACATGACTAAAACATTGCCCAATATTAAGAAACTTCTATGAAAATTAAATTAAATATATTTCATAATTATAAAGAAAGCACTGAATGATGTGATGTATTAAAAAATATAAAATTGACATGCATCACGCTATATGCATATAGTCACAACATGATAAATAAAACATTTTCATATTAACTTTGTTTAATCGCGACTACTCATAAATCGTACAAATTATATACATTTTTTCAAAAGATACCAGAAGAATAGACAGAATTCTTAAAAAATATCCTTGGAAATAATATTAAATTTTATCCCCCAAATCGTATAAATTTAATATTGCTTATATAATTCAGTGAGTAAATCTTCATACAAGTTTTATTAAAAACGAACAAGATTTCGTAGTTTAAGATAATTTTTCTCCGTTCTATTGTTTTCAAAGAATATTGGACTTTTACAGATCATCCAACGCCGCAAATTGCTACGGAACAAAATCATAAAATTGAAAGACCGAGTCATGTCCTTAACTAGCCTCGTTATATCGAGACTTTCATGTAGATGCCATGCAATACGATGCGAGAACCCAGTTCAGAAATATTTAAAATGTCACCATACAACCGCCTCCTAAAATCATTAGTGAACAAAGATTGTATGCGAGTAAAACCTGAAGGTCTTAGCAAAGATCATCATTCTTTGAACATTTTAGATAGGATATATGCGATCATAAAAAACTGCACCAAATAATAGAAATCATATTCATTGAGGATAGCCAACAGTAGTAACAACTGAAATGGATAGCACAGAAAAAATCGAAGTGAATATGATGACATCAAAATGTTAGCGTTTAACACTACTTAAAGTTAGGAAAGAAACACACATCGATACTGGATTTGAGATAGGCGTTTATCTAAAATAATCATCTTTAAAAGGAAGATTTTTCAAGTTTCAATCAAAGACATTACTGGATGCTCGGTCAGTGAATGCCATATATTCTTTTATTGAGTTATATCAACGAAAAATCTTTCGTCGTACGTTCATACTTTGCATATAAATATAAATTATTAGTTTGCTGGTTTGTAAGTATCTTACTACATTGTGGAGTGCCATATTTATTTTTTGTTTTAATTTGGTAAGTATCAAAATTTTATGCGCCAGTTTGTAATGTAGTGTCATTGTTTTCTATTATCTAATCTGAAAAAAATCTATGATTGTTGGGTCGTTTTTCATGGTAAAATATTATATATAACGTGCGTAGCCCTGTCTTAAAAATGATAACAACATCTTTGAGGGTATATATATATATACATACTTCACTACACGATGACATAATTGTTTAAAAACTAAAATAAGGCAGTGCTAAAGAGGAAACACGCGGCAAGTGCTTTTATAACTGGTAATATAAACAATAAACTTAGCTGACTGCGCTTCTCCTTTCTATGAGCGTTACAAGAGAGAAATATATATATATATATATAAATGTATATATACACACACACACTCGCAACGGTCATTATTATTATAAAGAATGTAGTTTTATGATTTTCTATCGGTAAGTCTGGCGTAGCCAGAAGGTAGAATTTTTTTTATGACAATAGACATCTTACACTTGAAACTGAAGCAACTGGAAAAATTTTACAGGCTCACATAAAATTCTTGTAATAATAATGATTTCTCAAAATCTGTTTCATATATGCCACCTGTTATGAAGGCCCGAATAGAAATTATATGTATATTGTGGATAAGAATAAATAAAATATATTTGAATATTAACACAATTCTTTTAGAAAAACAGTGTGAAATGTAAACTTGAAAGTTTCCCTGTGAAATTCCACAATATTTAATTAACCCGCCCGAAAGAAAAGAAAAAAAAAATGAGGATAAACGAAATTGTTTTCAACAGGCTGAATTATCATCTTGATTATATTCACAGATATTTTATTGATCACTGAAGTCAAGAAAAGTCGAGCCCGGGGATTACTTACGTTTAGAAACATCGGATACTGTGAGCAAACTCTTAAAATTTGAAATATATTTCGGCCTAGCCGTAAAAAAATAAATCAATCTTCCTCTATATCTGATACATGGGCAAAGGCAAATAAAGTCAACTGGTTCTGTATGGCAATATTAGTCATGCGGGGTTTATATTTCAAAGCTTGCTTTTTCAGAAAAATAAATACAAAAACTAACACAGTGAACGAATGAAACAGATGTATTTTGAGGTGTATAGGTGATAAGAGTTGAAATAAACGGCTGCTCTTTTTCAATAAGTCATTTGAAATAACCTAGTCTTTTCTTTACTAGTTGGTCATTTTTCGCATTGTTGTAAATTTGCAAGATAATTATATTGGTGGAAAAGTAAGGCCTACCTCAGCCGATTAAGTGGCTTACGTGATACACGCTTGGGCGATAATGTCTCAAAGGACACATTACTGACTGGGCAGAAGATTTTCCCGCAGTATGTTACCATTTCTTTCTTTGATAGATCGGTTGCAATCCAAGGTTATAGAACCGAATCTGTCCTGCTATGTAACCCATAGCTGTATGAAGAAACCATTCCCAAGGATATTTGCGTGTAAGTGAATGCAACAAACGCAACTAGAATTCGAACTCCGATTTCTTGTTCCTAACTGATGTCTACAGCACCACAACGCAAGTTGCTGTTTAGACAAAATAAATCAGTTCAGTTTTTCGACAATGAACTTATAGGACCTCATCCCAGCTGGTAAAGTGACTTGTATCAAGAGTGATATAGTTCTTCAAACGAATAATGATGATAGCATTCACTGAGCTTTATTTTATTCTACTCCTGTAGATTAAATAAACGGTTCAGTTCCGAATCACCAGTAGGTTACTTAGATTGATATACGCTTGAATAACGCCGGAGAGCTCAATGGCCGAAACGTGATTAAAAAACAAGAAAGTTAGAGACAATATTCAGAACATAAATAGTGTAAATTATGACAACACCTCATCTACAAATTGCATGCATTATTCTTGAGAATTTACAACAAAAATGATAAACAGTAATTATTTATTAGATTGTTTATTTACACTGTTTTATTCGAATGGTTGGCAGAACATTGGCTAATTTCCAATTGATTCAAACTTTATAAAATATTAAATAACGATATGTTAACATATTTTAATAATTTAGTAAATGTTTATAAATTTATGAACAAAAATTCTTTTTTTATTCATTTTTGTATAGATTGGTAACTGATAGATATTGCATTCGTTTTAATAACAAAATATTATTCGTGTAAATAAACTAATAAATTGTGCGTAATATTGTCGTTAAAAAATCTTTTTATATGATTAGATTTTATTACAATCTTATAATTATAATGTATTTCTAACAAAATAAACATTGCCAAAAATTGAAAGTAGTTAAAGTAATAATAGTGTCAAAAGGAGAGTTTTTCACTTGATACTGTATCGAGTGATAAACTTCTTTTGACAGTTTTTTTAAGCCACAAATATGTCGAGGAAAATGTGGAAATAATTACCAAAAAATAGAGTTATCATTTTATAGTTAATATTCGAAAATTGTTTATGAAAATTGTAATTTGTGTTGCACAAAACAGTTTAAGTTTTCTTTATTAGAAATATTGGCGCAGTATACCGTCTATCATCAATTTCAGTCAGTCAGTTAAGTGCCATACGTGAAACACGCTTGGGCGATCATGTCTCGAAAGAGACATGATTGACTGGGCAGAAGATTATCCCGCAGTAGGTTGCCATTGATTTCTGCAGTAGACTGGTTGCCAGCCAAGGCTATAGAACCCAACCTGTCCTGTTATTTAACCCATAACTGGAAGGAAGAGACGGATTAATACATTTCCCAAGGGTATTAGCGCGTAAGTCATCAATTTCACTTAGTCATAAAAAAGTGTGACATCGAAATTCGAGTGTACATTCGTAGAACGAATTATTCTTTTTTCAAAAGCAAAAAATACATAGAAAACAGGAAAATGTCGTTCAGAACAAAATAAGAAACATTGCTAATCTATCATTTAACACTTTTTTCTATATGCCGTGTCATTCAAAACGCAAGAGATCATGGTCTTCTACATCTACCTGTACCTTGTAGCGCTTAACACCGTTTCTCTTGCTACTCTTCCTAAATCCAGCTCCTCCAACCATTTTTTCAAGCCCATCAAGTATTTATGCGTTGCTTTCTCCTGTCTATCTCTATATCTGTCCCATGAGTATTAGATTCCTCATTACATGTAACAGAAACTTCAGGCACTAGTCCTTTTCCTACACGTCTTATGTAGAAGAGAGTAGATGCAACTGAGATGTGGTTCTACAAAAGGAAACAGGTTATACCAAGTGCCGAACAGACGAGTAACAATGTTCTTTAAGATAAATAAAGAGAAAACAAGGCTTATACTTAGAATTAGGAAAACGGTTCTGGGACATATGAGAAGAGAGAACAGGGTTTGCCGTATTCGATACCGGCAGGGTATATTGATGGCTAGACTGTAAGAGGAAAGCAAAAAAAAAATAACCGAGCTAAAAAGATCGTGAATGTAAAGGCAACGGAACGTAAGAGAAAGAACCAAAGATTCATTTTATATGAGAAAGGAATTTGTTTCCTCGTAAAATTAAATCATTTAATGTTTTGTTTTGTTATTAAACACTTTATTACAGCTGATAATTTGACTAGAGATTTTGATAAATGAGTATTTCTAAACGTTATTAATCCAAAGATATTAAAATTATTCTGATCTAATTTATGCCTATTTATTCTAACTAGTTGTTTTAGAAGTAGTTCAGTCAAAATTTTATTATTAATTAATGTTGCTGAAATCTTTATGGCTTGAATAACTAGTTTTATTTTATGAGAGTACAACGGCATAATAACAGCGACAATTCATTTTTCTAATTTATGAATGGAAATAGAAAAATCCTTATATATAACGCATGGTGACAATGTAATTGTCTCGTCCGAAATTATGAATGGAAGCCATATAAAGTCATTAGACATAATCACTTTACAGAGTCCGCATTAAATATTTGTGATAGAAAAATGAGTTTATTATTTATGTGAAAATATTTGTTTGGTATTCGTGATAAGCAAGACGAAACATTTTACAAGGACATTTAATTTAAAAAGAACAATATCAAATAAGAATCATGACTGAAACTTAAACCAAGACAAATATACTAAGCATTCATGATTACTAAATAAACGAAAGTTCTCGTCATAGCTACAAATAACTCATTGGTCAAGTTTGTGCCTTACTGTATTCGTTTTTATTTTTTGTATTTCAGAAGATGTTTATTCTACATTTAAGTTTTAATTAATCTTTAAATAATTATCTAATTTTTTAGAGTAACGTTAAATATGACCATTTCTACATAAGATATTTCTAGGTGTTCTAGAGCAAGAAATCTAAAGATAATGGTGGGACGAATATTATTTTGGACTACGGCACTGGAGGATTAACCAAAACTTTGCCATGCACCATTTCAATTTACTAAGTCTGTGTGATCTGTCCTCAATAAAAAAAAGGAGATAAATTGGTAAACTTGAAAACCGCCAATTGGCACTATTAGAAAAATCGGTATTCCCTGACAGAGTTCAGTATTATGATAAAGTGTTGACCGAAAGAATGTTCAGGGTTTTCTTAATTGTTTCCCTTTTTCAAAATTATATGTGTTTATGTTGTATATAATTCATATTCATCTACCGAGCCCCCATAGTTCAGATATAGAATCGCCGGCTAATGTCAATTGGGTCGGGTTTCAATCCTGGTTAGAAGCAATCGGGTGTCTAACCGTACTGATGAGCTGTGATACAGCGAAACAGATCTGTCTGCGGATGACTAAATATGTATCGGTAAAATTTGTTTATTATCAAAAAGGATTGCTGGTGTTCTTATATTTTCATAACATTTTGACTTCAGTTATTTTTTTAAAGGGAGATTAGCTATTTGCCCATAGCTGAAGATTGTATTAGGTGCTACCAAAACATGGTGAACATGGGAGCAACGTCAATTAAGAGGTGGTTCTACGCTTCTCAAAACCTACAGATCAGAGGCCTTGCTATCGTATAAAATTTATCATACACAATTAGGCCTAGTGTTTATCCAAAACGCGAAACTGTAACATAAAAAAATCAAAAGGTGCGCTAGAATAGCAGAACTTCCTTTCAAAATGTAAGAAACATTAAAATTTCTGGGACACAATATAAAGAAAAGAGGGTTTCAATGGTCTGACAGAGGACAAGCTGAATGCAACAAGAACATGGGTAGAGTGAGTAATCTACCTGAAAAACAAATATACAGCAGAACATGGATTGAATGTTATAAAAAGAAAAAATGCTTAGAACTATAAGGAAAAGAAAATGTGGAGAGAGAAGTTGGCCACGTTCAGAACTGACAGTACAGATAAAAGATCAGACAATATAGAACGTTTTTGTACCTTCATCCCAAACTGTCCTCTCTCTCTCTAAAACGTCATTGTATTGAAGAATCCTATTTCCTTCAGTACCAATAACGAAACTGGGAAAGAATATATATATATATATATATATATATATATATATATATATATATAAGAGAAAGATAGTGTCTCGGCACTATTTTTTATTCAGTCATCTGTTGACAGACATCAATAGATCGATATTCTAATCACGCTTTACACAAAGCGATTCACACTTTCTTGGGTAATCAATGACAGCCTTACGGATTATTAGTTCGATTCTCCCTCCCATGACTTGTCTGATATCGACGTTTTCTCGGTGGTGTTATATGTGTGTGTGTGTGTGTGGAGTCATCAGAAATGTGTGCGCAGAAAGGTTCGTAAGGCGCACTAAGTTGAACTTCATATTTTGGCAGCTCTCACTGACCCCTGGTCTGTCAGTGATTAATTAAACAAACTTTCTAATTAATTTAGTAGCCTTTAATTAACATTGCTTTTAAGTGACTAATACTGGGGGTATTGATTCAAGCTTAGAGAACTTTAGGATAATGAAGACATCTACAAATTCTGATTCGTGAATTGGTAAAGGGTTGGCACTTAATTTATCATAACCTTTCGGAAAGTAGACAACCATTGCTTTCAGAAACAGTTTACTCTTTACTATCATTATGTCACTGATATTCCAGCAATTCACAGAAAAAATTTAAAGTAGGTTACTCCGTTCATGCACACAATATGTCCTGTGAGTTATAGATTCTCCAGACCTGCTTATTTCATTATGTGACCAAATATTTTTTTTCATTTCATGTATAATTCTCTTTGCAGTTTCTTTTTTCTGTAAAAATGTCTCGTTCATCCAATGCTTTATTGATAATACATGGTGTAGTTACAGCAAGGCTCATTCATATTTCATATTTTCTATGTAATCATAAATAGAAATTCAGAAAAGGGAATATCTATGTATCGTAGACTACAAAACATCAAGACAAAGATCTGTTTGTAGAGTAAATTAAATACAGCACAAGGCCCAGTGTATAGAGCACCCAGTGAAAATCGAACTAATTACTCATTTGTAAATGTTCCAGCGAGACAAGGTTGTTAACCATTACCCAAAACTAAGTATTCATTAATAAGTAAGAAGGCTGAACTTTTTGGCAATCAGTCAGTCAGTTAAGTGCCATACGTGATACACTCTTTGGGCGATCATGTCTCGAAAGAGACATGACTGACTGCGCAGAAGATTATCCCGCAGAAGTTTGCCATTGCTTTCTGCGGTAGACTGGTTGCCGACCAAGGCTACAGAACCTAATCTGTCCTATTATTTAACCCATAACTGGAAGGAAGAGACGGATTAATACCTTTCCCAAGGGTATTTGTGCGTATGTGAATGCAAAGAATTCAACTGGAATTCGAACTAGGCACCCCCGATTTGCCGTTCCGAGTCGATATCCACTGTACCACAACGCACATCCCAATGCAGGTATACCTCGAGTTAAGTCGTTCTTGATTATACGTCGTTTTTCAAAAATATATACAAATGAAAAAATAAAGTTTAAGCCGTTTCATTTGACTTTACTTCTGTTCATCACAAATACTGAAGTCGTAATATCCTTAGAAGTTACTTTACAACAAATATAAGTATATGAAATGCTGACAATCCACAGCCATTTACGCCCGCAATCTAAAACAAATTGAATGTAAATATTAGTATATGTAACATAAATTTAATTTATTTTCTACTATCGAAAAATAATTTTAATAATTGTATACGTTATTTAACTTTACAAAATCATTTTATAGCCACTTTTACCAATAATAAGTCCACGATGTCCTGTAAAGATCGTCAAATTGTAAACATCTCCATTTACCGTTACATGTCTACGTAAATTTAGATATGTTTTTTTGTGCTTTATTAATTTGTTTATTTATCAGCTTAAAATAGATTCTTATTGCCCATATATGATTAAAAATGCACTTATAAATAAAATACAGAACTGGGAATGATTATTTGTGGTTTAACCGAGTGATAAAATAATTCGACTTAAGCCGCCTCTTCTTGAACCAATTACCGACGTAAGGTGCGGTAGAGCTGTACATGAAAACCAATGCGGGATAATTTCCTCACAGATGAAGAAGAAACTAGAAGTCAGAAAAACATGGTTAAGCAACAGGATGCTTCGAGTACCATTTACAGGGTTTGTGAACAGCGAGGAAGTTTTATGAATAATGAAAAGATCAAGAACATTCATATTTATGATAGGAAAGAGTACAATTTTTTGGACACATGAGGAAAAAATGCTTACATTGAAAGTTTACAATATATATTGCATGCAGTTGCGACAGAAGGATTGTTTGCTTGTCTGTTTTTTTTCTACTATATGTGGGTCATCATTTTATTTAGGAATGTTTCAAAATGTTTGTGATTTTATTTTGAAATTGTTTTCAAAATATCACAAATCGTATAGTTCGAGACTATTTCAAAACATAAGTTATATAGTTCAAAATCCAAGAGTTATTTTCCTTAGAATTTGGAAGTATTTTAATTTCTTTAGATATCCTATTATTTGGGTAGTAGACTAAACTATCGCCCGGTTCACACTCCACCCAAGTCTATTGAACAGGTGTAGAGGCTCATCCCTTGTTCTCTGTTTAGAATGTGGTTTCCGGTTTTCTCTTTTCCAATCTTTTCACTTTTATTTTTTTTTCTCAACTGGAGTAGATAGACTAAACTATCGCCCGGTTCACACTCCACCCACGTCTATTGAACAGGGTTAGAGGCTCATCCTTGTTCCCTGTTTAGGATGTGGTTTCCGGCTTTCTCTCTTCTAATCTTTTCACTCTTACATAGCCCCCTGCACATCAGTGGCGTTACCGCCTTGCCCGGGGTGATATGATTAAAAAAAAAAGTAGATCCATTTTTGATGTTAAGATTTTGTGCTTGGCATTAGTTGCTACGTATTTTCTGTGCTTCTTGCATTCTATCAAGATATGCTTGATGGCGAGAAATTGGTTGGAATTCCTGCCGTGTGTGTGTGTATTTGTCTAGTTCTTATGCTGAGCACTATGTCTTGTCTACGGTCAGCCAATGGCTCTATATTCCCCTTATAGTCAGAGTTTATTGTTTGGAAATATGTTCCACATTGCTTGTCAGTTATTTATTTTTTATGCATGATAGTTCATTGGAGTCTTGACGCTTTTTCTTAATTCTGAATGGGGTAAATTTGGTGTGTTTAAATTTTATACTTTTTTCTTTTTGCCAGGTTTCGCAGTCCCAGAAAGTAGTCCTATGACATTTTTATCTTTACAATGAAGGTATTTGGTTACATTTAGACATGGGATCTGTCTGTTAGGATCATTCTCCCCACATTTTCCTCATAAAACATACTTGTACATTTTTTCTTACCCTGTCAATAACTTGGCACTTTGAGGTGGGGTAATGGTTAGCAATCTTGTCTCGTTAGAATCATTACAATTGAGCACTGAGTTCAATCCTCACTAGGTTCTCCCATACTTTCGACCTTGTGCCAACTCTAAGCTATGCTTAGAAAATCACCTTAGTCTGTCAACATCTTTTGACAGTTGAAACATCTTAATTGGTTTGGAACATATGTTTCTACTTTGGAACCGTATCCCGTTTGTTTTATTTCTGCGATGGTTCTGTTACACCAAAAGCATGTATTGATATCAGTAATTCTATCATTTTTAATGAATATTCTTCTTATGCCTGAGTGTTTTTTAATAGAATTATTTGTTCTTAATTTCCTCTAGTGTACACGCTGAAAGTTTGGTGCTTCTCACCATGCCTTTGGGGGAATTTAAAAATTCGTGTCGGTAGACCCTTAATTTCCCATCATTAAAAATGGTTATCCCTAATAGAGTTTCAGCGTCATATTTTTCTTTTGACTTCTATTTTAAAACTGTTTTTGTAGTTATCAGGTAATAAGTTTTTTTATTTATTTTATTACAAAAGGATACACTTTCGTTATTGGTTTGTCTTCTATTAGTTTTATTACTATGAATTTTACAATTTTTTATTTAATTGAATTTCTGTGTCTATATCAGTGTGTAGTGACTTGTTTTTAGTGCTCTACTTTCATGGCTTCTGGTCTGATAAACTTAAATCACTGGTGCCTCCTAGGTGTGAGTTCGCACGAGATACTAGATTGGCAACTAGGTCCCACCCCTTTACAGTGAAACCGATGAAATGTAACCGCAATTTTTACTCCAACAGCTTCTTTTCTCACACTTTCCGCCCGTGGAATTCCCTTCCGCATGCTTGCTTCCCTGACGACTATAACCTCCAGGAGTTTAAATGTAAGGTCAATAGACACCTCCTAACAAACAAACTCTCCCATTCTCCCCAACTCTCCCCCTATGTACATCCTAACTCGTCTATCGCCCTGTGTAACCCCCTGCGCTATAGTGGCAGTGGAAGGCCTTGCTTGGGGTGAAATTATTATTCATCAGTCATTAGCCCCACCCACCTCGGAATCCCATGTGTGGTAAATGAAGAGTGAAATCCCGTTCTTCTCGTTCCTCCAGAGCTACATGACTGGTATTCTTAAACGTGTTTACGGTCATATGTTGAATACACCGGTTCTCATTTGAGCCTGGTCAGTACTTAGATGGGTGACCAGGTGCTGTAAGCGTTTCTTGGCGGATGTGCGTTATGGTGCAGTGGATATCGGCACGGAAAGAGAAATCGGTGAGCCGAGTTCACTTAGGCGCTAATACCCTTGGGCAAGGTATTAATCCGTTCCTTCCATCCAGTTATGGGTTAAATAACATAACAGATTGGGTTCTATAGCCTTGTCAACCTGATGTGGGGCAATGAAAAAAATAGGTGAGGTCTATACAGGGTAGGACTTGGGTCCCTGCCCTTAAAGCAAATCCCAACGAATCTTTCTCCATCGCTTGGGTAGAAGCCGGTTCAACCTGACCAGGGTGAATGCCGAAACAGGTAGAGGTATTTTAACTGTGGGAGGGTTCCAATGATCTCTTTTATCTGGTATCCTCAACCCTTATGTAAGCTTTCCTCAGAGGTTGAAACAACGATGATATATACCTTTCTTCCCAATCTGATTAATCCTAGAGCCACCGCTTACTAAGGTTAATATTGATATGGTAAATGGGAGTGCATTTTGTTTTGTGACAAGCCGGCTGATTGGATTAGGCCTCTCCAACCAACCGTCTATCTCAAGTAGTCTATTGAAGTTAAGCAGCATATATATCCCAACTTAGACCCTCAACTACCACGATTTCATTCTAGAAGAATCACGGATCGATATCCACGGAAAACCGGTGGCTTTTCTTTGGCAATTTTTACTCCCCGCAGAGGTGCAGTCGGTGTATTTTGAAGGCCCGTCAAGAGGGTGACTGACAGAAAAAAATAGAATAATCTGTTTAACAATCTTGTGTAAACCGATGTCTCAACAGTGAGGGACGATAGTAAAAAAAAAATTCCAACGACGAAGCTACGAAAGATAGGAAGTTGGAGAGAGCTAAAATTACCCGCATTCTAAAGTCATGATCCATAAATGAAGAAATTACTGTACTATTTATTTAAATGTCCATACCTGCTTGATGATATCCCGATAAGTGGTCACCGATTCAAGTCTTCTGTCTCTGGTACAGGAATGCATAGTCTTGTTTTAGTTAATGTGTAATTCTTTCTTAGTCATGGACAAGACTTTACTACGATCATGGCTCTCCATCTTTTACCGATTTTTGTAGTTCTTAATAAATTATCTTTTTGATAGTCTTGTTTTGCTATCCATTTACACAAGATCGCAAAGTAGGTTAGGCGCTATTTTCCTCTGCCTCGTTTTTCTTCAATCTGTCCTGTTAGTATCAAATTTTTCAAACCTTCCTTCCTCATATGTTTTAGAAGTTTAATTATCTTTTTTTAATGTTAAATATATATCCTTTTTGTGATATTTTTCTCTAAACCGTTTAAAAATGTGTACATACTGTGCTTTAGAGTGCTTGGAAAATACTCTTCACTAAGTTACCTACTTTTAGGGTGCGTGCTAAAATGTTTCGAAACATTTTGGAACGGCTCCTGTAGTCTAATTGTGTCTTGAAGATGTTAATGATTATGGCACTTCACTATTTCCTGTCCTTTTTTAACTCTTAGTAACGTTTAAAAATTTCTACTAAACCCTGTTCTGTCATACATTTACACATGCGTTGTTTACCTGTTTCTCTTGCCTTCAGTGTGCAGCAACAATATATTTTTTGCTCTTTTTTTTTCTCTTTATATGCCATAGAAGTTTTATCTGTCTCTTCCTGATGTTAAGGTAAGTGACGTTTTGGTTTCATTTTCTCTTAAACTGTCTTCTTTCACAAGTTCAGTCCATGATATTCTACGATTCCGGACAGGAGAACTGATATTACGTAACAGTTGTGCATTCTTTATTTCTAACAAATTTTAAGCTGTTTCGTAATGTTTTCCTGAGGTTTCGAAACTCATCATTCGATATCCCAATAAACCTTCAGATTTCAGTGTTGCACTTTCGTCACCTGTTAAAAATAGAATTTTAATTCATTTTTTTTGTTGTTTAATTTTGGTATTTCCAGTTTGTAAGTTGGGTTGTTCAACCATAGCTAACAACCATTTACAATTGATGTGTACTGCTTTCTTCTCACTAAGATTTGTAGGAATATTTGTAGTTTCCTTTCTGTGTCTGGTATCAACATTGTGTCATCTGCATATCTTATGTTGATAAGATTGTGGCCGACAATGACGCATCTTAATAGGACATCAAATTCTCTCAGAATCGCCTCACATTATATATTGAATGAGTTCGGTGAGAAGACAGTTCTATATTGTATATATCCTGAACTCATTTTATAATTGTATGCAGGAAGTTTGCTGCCAGTATATATTCTGTGTCATTTTCATGATCTTCCCAAATTTGTTGTGTTTATCTAACTGTTCTCACAATCTTTTGTAACGTACTTTATGAAACGCTTTTGCATAATTTATAAAATTATAGATATCCATCATTTTGGATTTTTATTGTAATTTTGGAGATCACTGCTTGCACTAATATCGTATTCCTTGTTCCAGTGTCCAGGTATTGTTCTTGTCGTATATCCGGTCAAAATCTATTGCACTCTATTAATTTGAATTCTGTTGATAATTTTAATCATATGGCTCATTTGGCTGATTGTACGATAGATTTCACATTCGTTTGAATCTGGCCTTTTAGCGGTACTCTGAAAATGGATCTAATCGTAAATACTGTGTGTGTATACTTCTGAGATGAGGCAGTATTTACATTGTCGGGATAGTTTTCCTCATTTTATTGCCATGTTTACGACGTTTCGGCCGTTGTACGCTCCGGCCTACTTCGGGTCCTAGGACACATGGCTCAGTGGATAAAACGTTGGTTAGATCCAGTGACTTAACCCAAAGAAATGCGAGTTCGATTCCTGGCTACTGTCCTGGTGAACAAATAACTTATAGTCGAATTAAAGAGAGATAACTGCATAAAATCCGGAAGTGGCATCGCACATAGAATGAGAATGCTTTACTCTAGTGATCAAAATAAAGAGTTCGATTCGAAATTTCTAGAACATGAAGAAGGCCAGACCGTACAACGTTCGAACCTTCATAAACGTGGCAATAGAGATGAGGACAACAGTCCGAATAATGAAAACAATATAATTGCAAATACTTGTTTCGCTCTGATATCCATATTATTATGTCAGTTAAATTCCCACTGGAAAACTTGCTACCAAGCAATGCGTTTTATTTTACTCCTGAGGATAACCTATATTTTGTTCATCATATGATGATTAATGCTTTCAACACTATTCCCGTCTCGTTCATGTTTTATTCTGTTGTTTCTATCTGTTTTAATATAGCTTTTTCCATAAATGTTTTAAGATGCAATTAATTCTTACTGTGTAAACTTCCCTCTGAAGTTTACAGCGGTATTTATGTTTGTGGCCCTGGTTTCTGTAGAAAGTAAGTTGCATACAGGCGATATCCTGTTTCTGAATTGATATTTGTATATATTTTATCAAGCAAAACACAAAAAACCCAGTCTTCACTGCTATTAGTTCTTCGAAGTATAGACCATTCAAGAAAACTAAAAAGACACGAAGAAACCTGGATACGCAACAGCTATATATTAAAAAATAACAGGATGAGCAGTTATTATTTATGTTATTTATATTTAAACTATTGTTCTTATCTTTATCACAACGTTTTGACCTCTGGTCTTTTTCAGGTGTGAATTGACGTAAGTAACATAGAAAGATTTCTGAACTCCGGCTTCTTGTAGTTAATCGTTTATTACTTTAAGGCCTTAAAACAAATGGTGAACAATTTAAATTACATTTTCTTTTATCGCGCTTCCCGCCTGTGGAATTCCCTTCCATTTACTTGCTTTCCCTACAGCTACAATGTCCAAGAATTTAAATGTAAAGTCAATAGTCACCTCCTATCTCACTAACCTGCATCCTCTTTTTCATGCTCCCTTCTCCGCCCAGTCCACTCTCATGAGTATTCTCATCCTTCTCTTACACACTTCCTGACACCCCCTATAACCTGTCACTCTTTCTCATAACTTTCCTTCTATGTAACCCCCTGCAAAATAATAAAATGATTTGCTTGGGGTGATATAATTATAAGAAAAAATATTTTAATTCATGGGAGCGGAAATATCATTAGCATCATTTCTTGGCTGAAGCGCGCACACGCGAGAAAGTGTGTTGAGGCGGGGAAAGGGAGAATGGATGTTAACTTAAGGAATCTGGGAATGGCGTGTCTTCTTCACATATATATTACTACCACCGTATTGCACGCGATTTTTTATTTTGAATAACTTTACGAAAGATTATACTTAACTCTCAGAATTGCAACGCCCACAACTTTCAAACCACTTGCACTCAGTTCGGTGAGCAAACGCGTCCTTGTCTTACTAGGAATTTTTTCTTGTGTATCTCCTGAATTCGTTTTTTTATCGATACGCGGACTGTTTGTTCAGATTTTATTTAAATTATCAACAAATATTATTAAAGACGAATGAGGATTTACTTTGTGCGTACCAAAAACGCCTTGAACGGAAAAATCGAATTTGTTACGCTTTATTTAATATATTGTTTACTGGTTTTATTTAATATAATGGTTACGTGTCTTGATTTTCTTTTCAGATGCAAAAAAAAAAAAAGAAAAAAAAGAAAAGTATAATAAAAATATAAATATTGTCTACAACTCTTTTGGGTTAATTTTAGTTTAGCAAAGTTGTTTATTTATTCAGAATTTAGAAAGGAGAATTTTTTAACTGGAGTTAGGTTTGACTAAATATTATGTTCATGTGAATGAGAAATCTTTCACTTTCGAAGAGTTACGTTTCAAAATTGAAGTGAATTTAATCGATAAAATGAGGATGCGACATGAAAACAGCTTTAGGCAAAATGTTAAACCGTATCCGGGTTTATGACAGCACACTCTTAATATATGATATATACACAACAAGAATTCGGACCCAGAGATTTTTGTTTTTAACCCTCTAGGGCCATTCGTATCATATTTGATTTGGTATTTCCCTATAAGGAAACATTTGGTATTCATTGACTGAGCAGTCAGTACTGCTTTCATTTGAAATTTATAAAATATTTCTCTTAAAAAATTTTTCAGGAAAATATTTCTTTTAAGGCTTGTTTTCATACTGTATCAAATATGATACGAATGGCCCTAGAGGGTTAAATTTGGCAACAAAAAAAAATTGTTTTTCATACGCTCTTTGTGGTAAACTTCCTAGTAAATGTCATTATTAACGATTTTGTCTAATGCAACCCAGCATTTTTGTTAGTATTTTCACACACAAACACACTCAAGCATTTTAATATTTTTATGAATATTCACCCAATAAATCGTTCACGGACCACTCAGAATAGTGGGTTACCAAGATAGTGATTAGTATGAACGAAAGAAAATAAAATAAGTGTTATCTAGGTATAGAGAATAGATACCGAATGACCATGCATTTTGAAGAGGTCGAGATTGCAGTATTCGTGAAAGTATTCTCACAGGAGGCTCATCCACGACACGATGTATTGTTTATTACACACAAAAAGCACACCAACAATATATATATATATATATATATATATATTATCCTACCTTTTACGCACGACCGAGTTTCATGCATTTCAGCAATATTCGGATGTTTATAACATATTAGCCTTTTCTCGATTTGAATTATTAGCGTTCCCTTCATAAAGCTTATGTGTATTAAACCGGATGTGCAAATATCTTATTTATTAAATATATAACCAAGAGAAGTTCATAGCAAAACGTTAAAATGAAATGGGATATTAAAACTGTGGTGTCAGAAAAAAAGAACTGATTTATAATTATAAACAGACAAAATTAAGGCCCATTTAAGCCCGATGTGCATGGGCCGTAATTAGTTTGTCGATATTTACATTTTTTTTTAAAGAAAAAAGCTTAAAAATAAGGATAAGTAATACGCTCAGATTTCTAAATCTAACGTTGTAACACAGTTGAATCTATATAATTGTTAACCAAAATGTCAAAACTGAATTCACGTACATACAGATAGATATTTACGATTTTTATCCCTCTTTCAATGTAGTTCTACCAAAAACCGCCTTAGACTTAGCAAACGTTTATTGTTCAATCAGCAACCAAGACTTAAATATTATCATGCAAGCACAAAAATCCATCCTATTTCATGAAGGCTGCCTATGGACCAAAAAGACAACAGAGATTTCAGCATTACTATGGGTTAATACGATTCAGCAGAATATTTTGGGAACTGAGGTATCTTAAAAAAAGACTAAAAAACAACTCTGGATTATCCCGAGACGATGGATTGGTACAAAGCTCACAACAAAACGACAGACAAAACAAAATGCCTGAGAGTATTTTTCTAAAACTACAAACTTAAAATCAACTTCCTTGATGTAACTTTTTGATCTTAATAATGGAATAAACAAACCATATACAAAGGTTTTTAGATTATCTAACTCTCGTAATAAGACTATTTTTGATAACTCTAAAATTAAATATATTACGACCCTAGCTAAATGGAACTACTATGCTAGTTTATAGAACTCTGACAAAATAACACAACCGTAACATGTGGTTCAAACTACCTTTTTGTATTAACGTTAAAACCAACATCGGCAAAAATTTTCTTAAATTTAATTCACAAACAGTACAGCAATTCCCCTACACTGAAAAAGATCTTCAATAAATTCAATGTTAAGATTAGTTATAGTTGCGAAAAAGCTTTGATAAATACATCTCTCAATATAAGTTATTAAATAAAAACATGTCCAACATACCAAATAGTTGTAATTCCACTAAAAATTAAAGTAACGCTATCATAAATAATTGTAACTGCCGCAAAACACGACCTGCCCACTTAACGGCCAGTGCATGACTAAAATCTAAATTCAATAACCATAAAACGACTTTGCACAAGATTGAATACAAGAATGGTACTCCTCCCTCCAAATAATTTTGGTTTTCAAAAATAAATTCCCAATTATTTCTTGAGAAATTATTGCTAAAATCAAACCTTATAATGAAATAAAAAATAAATGTAATTTTTTGCCTTCTGGAAAAGCTTATAATACAAAATCAATTTAATAACATATTAAACAGAAGAAGTGAACTGATGATAACATGCAGCCTTAGGAAAAATAGTTAAATCCTGACTAAATATTATAGCCCCCACATCCCTCCGTTTTCTATGCAATACTCACTTCCTCTGTTATGTTTGTTTGAACATTACTAAAACTTTACCAAACTTATATATATATATATATATATATAATCACGTATCTCTGTATGAATACGCATGTTTTATATTAATAATATTATTAATTCTCGTTTTTATGTTTTAGTTTTTTGTGTTTGTAAATGTATGTTTATTTTGTCTTTACTTATTCTATATATATATATATATATATATATATGAAACTATTTGTTTGAACATTATTTTTGATTGATTCTCGTATTTAAGTAGATATTCTGTTTTTATAATTAAACCGTATATATATTTATTTATTTCTACCGACATGATTATTTACGAGAATCATCGTAAATAATCAGGCCGGTAGAAATTTCTTTTGTACAAAAATGTGTCATTCGGTAAGATTCGAACCTGCGACCCCTATCCACACAGGGGAAGCCACCAATTTATCTGACGCATCTTAGACCTCTCGACCACGAATGACGAAGTCAAATCAAGCTTATATAACAATTTTCGATTCACGCAAATAACCATATCTTCATTGAAATGTATCGTAATGTCAACAAATGTAAACATGCTAAGATTAAACAACCGACAATTTGAAATTATTTGTTTGAATATCTACAATTTAAATGCAATGTCTATTTCCCATCTCGTGTCCACTTGACTCCAGTCCTTCCTTCGTTCTTTCCTATCACCTCGTGTATCTTGTTCATTCCTTCCTCACTCTATCCTCATAACTGTCTTCCCATCCTTCTCTTGCCTTTTCTCCAACACCCACTTTAAGCATAAAAAAGACGAACCAGTTAATCTTTCATTTTTCTCTTGCGTACACCCCCTCCCGCGCACTAGTGGCGGTACCGCCTTACTTGAGGGTGAAACGATTAAAGAATAAAAAGTGTATGTGTGTATACACATTTATTTTTTTTTACATATATCATCTGTTGTCTAAGTGATATTATTTTTATGTATGTACATGTTTACAATTGTATCTTATATTTTGTTTGTGCATTGTATATTTTTGCTTTTATTTCAAATATGTTTTTACTGTGCTCACTACATGCCTCTATCACCTTTAGTTTTTATTTGATACCAAGCCTAATTTATACTTTAATTTTAATCTATTTAATTAATTACAAAAATGATTATTAAATTGTTTAATTAAATATACTGAATCGATTATCAAACTGAATTAATTGCCGCACTCGATAAATTGAATTTGCTGCCGCACTCGATAAATTGAATTTGCTGCCGCACTCGATAAATTGAATTTGCTGCCGCACTCGATAAATTGAATTTGCTGCCGCACTCGATAAATTGAATTTGCTGCCGCACTCGATAAATTGAATTTGCTGCCGCACTCGATAAATTGAATTTGCTGCCGCACTCGATAAATTGAATTTGCTGCCGCACTCGATAAATTGAATTTGCTGCCGCACTCGATAAATTGAATTTGCTGCCGCACTCGATAAATTGAATTTGCTGCCGCACTCGATAAATTGAATTTGCTGCCGCACTCGATAAATTGAATTTGCTGCCGCACTCGATAAATTGAATTTGCTGCCGCACTCGATAAATTGAATTTGCTGCCGCACTCGATAAATTGAATTTGCTGCCGCACTCGATAAATTGAATTTGCTGCCGCACTCGATAAATTGAATTTGCTGCCGCACTCGATAAATTGAATTTGCTGCCGCACTCGATAAATTGAATTGTTGTACTCGATAAATTGAATTAATTGTTGTACTCGATAAATTGAATTAATTGTTGTACTTGATAAATTGAATTAATTGTTGTACTTGATAAATTGAATTGTACTCGATGAATTGATTTACTCGATAAATTGAATTGTCGTACTCAATAAATTGAATTCAATGAAATTGCCTTGTATTATACATCTTAATAATATTTTTATTTTTACTTTACATTAACCGAGAAACTATCGTTTATTTATCCAAGTAATACAATAATTATACCATTATATCATTCAAATTGAGCCCTTAATTATGTATATCTCTCTAAATATTTGCATATAAATGAATGCGTAAATCTGTGCGTTTTAGTTATCCATGTGTTTTACGCTATGGATTTTTAAATGTAAACAAAATAGTTACGGCCCTTGCACCCTGAGCTTAATCACAATAGGCCTTAATTTTATTCATAATAAAATCATAAATCTGTTTTTTCTTCCTATCATGTTTGTTTTATCCTATATCATTTTTTACGTTTTACTATAACCTAAATTGCTTTAACATTTAATAAAAATATTCACACATCCGATTTAATACCCAAACGAACTTTAAGAATGGAACACCTTGAATAATTCAAATCGGAAAAAGGCCTGTATGATAAAATAAGCATCCGAAGATTGCTGAAATGCATGAAATTCAGAGTTGTGCGTAAAATGTACGATAGTATGTATATTTATTAATATAAATGTTGCTCTGTTATACAACAGTGAGCACTCTTCTATTCACGCACTTATATATTGATGCGTATATACCTATATATATTTTACCTCTTTACCTATAAAGATATATATAGACATGTGAATATACTTTATGGGAATACATACATAAAAATATTATGCATGTGTTAATAAAACAATGCTCAATGTAGTTCAATCCGAGCTATTGATTATATATTAATAGATATATATATATATCTCACGTCGATTGCACGACTGCGTTACACATTCTATTGCATATTAGACTTAATAGATTTAAATTTAAGTTGATTGGATGTTTGTAGGTGTTAAATGTTGTATTAGTGTACTTCTTTAATTTATTAAGAATAGGATTTAAATTGTGTCATCCGCAGACAGACCTGATTCGCTGCAACACATCGAATCAGTAAGGTTAGACATCCGATTTCTTTTAGCCAGGATTGAATATATATATATATATATATATATATATATATATATATATATAGGGGGAAACAAAAGGTCGCAAATGATAGGGGTAAATCATTTATGTTTAAAATGTCTAAACTGCTTTGATATTTTCTTATTTTGCAGAAACAATTTTGGCAAATTAAGAAGGCTGAAATAGTAACAAATATGAATGAGTTACCTTGATGTTAACGTATGGCAAAGCATATATTGAAGAACTTAAATAAAAATTATATATCAGTTTAGTAAAATGACAGAAGAAACACCATGATCTGTTAATGAATCTTGCAGAAACTGAATTGAAATGGGTTTTGAGAAAAATAAGACATTTTGATTAGCACATATGACAAATAACGAGCAAATAAAATTTTCATGTGTAATTATACATTTAATAAATTAACCCTATGTTTCGTGGTTTTTGCCTCTCTCGTATATATATATATATATATATATATATATATGTTATTCAACAGTGTATCACCCTAAAAGTAGACTGGTTTCAACGCTTTTCTAAGAATTGATGCCTTTTTTTGTAGAATGATTAGTCTTTGACCCCAAAATAGACCTCAGTTTCCGATATCACTTCTTCACTAGAGCCAAACCTCTTTCCCTGGAGCATTCTTCTGATGTTTGCAAACAGCCAGTAGTTGCTGGGAGCCAGATCTGAAGTATAAAATAGATGAGGATTCAATTCTAAGTGCAATTCATGCATTTTTGCCATCGTTAATATCCACTTGTGACAAGATGCGTTGTCTTGGCGAAAGATCACCTTTTTCTTCATTTGTTTGTCAGCTTTTTGGCGACTTCTTTCTAGAAACGCACCAATAATGCTGTTTAATATTCTCTATTGATGGTTCTTCCCTTTTCAAGGTAATCGAGGAACAAAATACTTTGCCCATCCCAAAATACGAAGTTCAAAATCTTGCCTGTTGATATTGACATCTTTGGTTGCTGTAGATGCCTTTCACCTGCTCCTGTCTACTCAGCTGACTGCTGGTTTGGCTTCTAACTGAAGTAGTGGATTCATGTTTTAACCATTGTCACATTTACGCAAAAACTCTTTGCTGCGTTGAAACAGTTGCAAACAACGCTTTGAATCATCGATGTGTTGATTTTGAGCGACTATGAGCAAACGTAACACTCACTTTGAACACAACTTTCTCATTAAGAAATGTTCATGCAAAATGATTTATATGCTGCCTTCTGAAGTGTTCACCTCCTCTGCTATCTCACGCAACTACAATTTAGGATCGAGAAAACGGGTTCATGATATTTTTTTGTGTTTTCCAGGACAACTGTTGATTTGGGGGCGACCATGGCTTTCAGCCTCATTTGTGTCTGTACGACGGCGTTTAAAGTCTGCATACCACCTCTTAACCGTTTTTTTCGACAAAGCAGAGTCTGAATAACACGTATCAATTCATTCTGTCACATGTCATTTAAAGGTTAGTGTTTCATAAAAATCATACAGTTTTTTTATTAGGGCCTCCATCTATATGTCAGGTAAAATATTTATTGAGTGATGCATTATATGATTTTGGCAGCATATATATTGTTTATTAAATACGGTTGAAGGAAAGATTTAGTTAATTTTTTTTTTTGTTATTTTTCCCAGCAAGCTCACGTTCTCAATTTTTTAGAAGTAAGGAGGTATACAAATTTTACATAATTTCTATTGCTCCAAGCACTTTTGACACATTTTATAGCCATTTTCAAAGGTGTATTTCCTATGGTGTTATTTCCTCATGTTTTGACTGTCATTATATATATATATAAAACGGAATTTAACGGACATTTACGAAATTGGCATTAGCCAACATATTTGGATTTTTATTTATTTAATATTTTTTAATGGATACTCGTATTTGAGTGGAAATTTATATAAGTTATATGTTAATTTATATAAATATATATCTCCTACCAATCTTTGGCAAAGTGTTCAAAGCCGTTATCAACGCCGAGGTAGTTCAAAATCTAACAGCGAACAGACATTTCTCGGACAAACAGTACAGTTTCCGCTTCACCAGGTCTACTGCTGATATGCTAACGAACATCCCTGAGTATATACACCAGGCTCTCGAGCAGAATGGCGAATCTCGAACTGTTGTCCTGGATATTTTCAAAGCATTTGACATAGTCTGGCATGCTGGCCTTCTACGCAAGCTGCAGAGCTATGATATAACTGGACAATTGTTTGACCTAATCCAGTCATTCCTCTCTAATCGCACAATGAAGGTAATATTAAACCTACATGCCTGCCAAAACTACCATACGAACGCAGGTGGCCCTCTACGCCTTTTCTGATCTATATTAACGATATCACATATGTAATAAGATCCCAAGTAGGCATGTACGCTAACGACACCACCGTTTACACTCGCCTCGATGAAAAATCTGCTTAGGTTGACAAAGCGAATCTCGCTTCCGAGCTTGAGAAGGATCTCAATGGTTCGTAAATTTTATTGCTTCTAAAACGAAGCTGCTATTTATTAACCATCATAGACAATCGCTCCTACCTCCCATTAGCATGGAACAGTTAGCCTCCCTGAGAGTAAAACACCACGCCTCCTTGGTCTCACACTCTCAGCGGACCTCAAGTGGAATGGCACTATCGAATCCATCGCTTAATCCGCCGCTAAGAAGGTCGGTTCACTATGCAGGGCCAGAAAATTTTTCCTGTCTGAGTTTATCCTGCACATAACTAAATCTACCACCCGCCAGTGTATTGACTACTGCTGTCACACCTGGTCGGGTGCCCCTGCAATTCAACTCGGGGTTCTTGAAGAAAATCCAACGAAGAGTCTGTAATGTGATCGATACCGACTTGGCAACTCGGCTGCAGTCGCTATCTCAAGCTCCAATGAACTTAAATCACTGGTGCACCCTAGGTATGAATTTGCATGAGCTACTAGATTGGCCAGTTAGTCCCACCCTTTTACAGTGACACCGATAAAATTTAACCGCAATTTCTACCCTAACATCTTTTTATTCACTTTACACCTGTGGAATTCCCTTCCATATACTTGCTTTTCCGACAGCTACAATCTCCAGGAATTTAAATGTAAGGAAAATAGACATCTATCTCACTAACTTGCATCCATTCTCAAGCTCTTTTTTTATCTACTCCACCACCACCCTCGGTATTATTACCCGTCTATTAACTTCCTCCTGACATTTCCTACAACTAACCCCTCTTTGTCATCACTTTCCCTATGTAACGCCCTGTGCAACAGTGGCAGTAGAATACCTTGCTTGGAGTGAGATGATTAAAAAAATATTTTATATATATATATATATATATATATATGTAAACTGTACATTAGAATTTTCCACTGGCCTTAATCGTTTGAGAAATATTTTGGAAAATATATATCTTCCGGCAAACTCCCATGCCAGAGAGATGTGGTCTATAAATCAGGCGTGTCTTTATCAATCGACCCACAGAATATATCATGAATGACAAACTTAAATTTCACCTTTATAGCGGCATTCTCATGATTTTCAAGGAAAGATTAATATCTGCTCAGATAGTATCCGGATGTAAACAAACTCAACCGAAGTCAACATTACGGAATTTAACGGAAATCTACTAAATTGGCCAACTTAGAAGCTTGCATGGTAAAATTTAAAACTTGTAACATTTGTTTCGCCATAAATTAAATATTTTACGTTCTTAAGATTACATTGATCATTCGAATAATTACAAATATAAATAAAAAAGTTAAGCATACGTGGTACGATCACTACTACAACTAATAAAGATTGATCACTGGAAACGTGTTTCATTATATTGAGGGTATACAATAGCGAGGAATAGGGGTTGATCAAAACAAGAATAAAACTGGGAAAGAATAAAACTGGGAAAGAATAAAACTGGGAAAGAATAAAACTGGGAAAGAATAAAACTGGGAAAGAATAAAACTGGGAAAGAATAAAACTGGGAAAGAATAAAACTGGGAAAGAATAAAACTGGGAAAGAATAAAACTGGGAAAGAATAAAACTGGGAAAGAATAAAACTGGGAAAGAATAAAACTGGGAAAGAATAAAACTGGGAAAGAATAAAACTGGGAAAGAATAAAACTGGGAAAGAATAAAACTGGGAAAGAATAAAACTGGGAAAGAAAGAATAAAACTGCAAGCAAGATTGTATTAGTGTATACTGATCACATACACAGAAAATATGCTTCAATTTAAAATTTTCAGTACCTACCAAAGGAAAACTTACATTTACCTTAAATTTCAGATTAAAAAAATGGTTAATGACTATCAAATCGCAAAACGAAAGAAATTAATAATGATGCAACAAGCATGGCTCGGGTAGTTCCTCATTTTAATAGATTGGAGGTTTGTCATGTCAAATGTTCCCGTTGGTCTATTATGATAGACTTCTGTAAATTAGCTTTCCTTTCGAGAGTACGGGAGATTAGCAGCGAGGAGCAGGAGAAGGAGGAGATAAGCAACGAGGAGCAGGAGAAGGAGGAGATAAGCAACGAGGAGCAGGAGAAGGAGGAGATAAGCAACGAGGAGAAGGAGAAGGAGGAGATAAGCAACGAGGAGCAGGAGAAGGAGGAGATAAGCAACGAGGAGCAGGAGAAGGAGGAGATAAGCAACGAGGAGCAGGAGAAGGAGGAGATAAGCAACGAGGAGCAGGAGAAGGAGGAGATAAGCAACGAGGAGCAGGAGAAGGAGGAGATAAGCAACGAGGAGCAGGAGAAGGAGGAGATAAGCAACGAGGAGCAGGAGAAGGAGGAGATAAGCAACGAGGAGCAGGAGAAGGAGGAGATAAGGCAACGAGGAGCAGGAGAAGGAGGAGATAAGCAACGAGGAGCAGGAGAAGGAGAAAACAGCATAGGAGCAGGAGAAGGAGAAAACAGCATAGGAGCAGGAGAAGGGGAAAACAGCATAGGAGCAGGAGAAGGGGAAAACAGCATAGGAGCAGCAGAAGGGGAAAACAGCATAGGAGCAGCAGAAGGGGAAAACAACATAGGAGCAGGAGAAGGGGAAAACAACATAGGAGCAGGAGAAGGGGAAAACAACATAGGAGGAGGAGAAGGGGAAAACAACATAGGAGGAGGAGGAGGAGAAGGAGAAAAACCCAAGGAGGAGGAGAAGGAGAAAAACCCGAGGAGGAGTAGAAGGAGAAAAAACCCAAGGAGGAGGAGAAGGAGAAGAAAAATTACAAATATAATTTTGCTGAGATGAGTACCCTTTTTGAATTTCCTAATCATCACCATCAGGAAAATTAAAAGAAATAATAGAATTGATCAACTTGCCCACAGGATTCCAATGTTCGTAAAAAATAGAATTTCAAATACTCTTAAATTATAAGTACATGAAGATCGAACAAAACTCTGGAAACCTACTATAAATACACTTTTTGTTAGAGGGTTTTTAAAAACAGGTACCGATAATCAATTAAGCAAAATCCTTGCAAAAACCAACATGACATCCCATAGCGACGAAAGATTACTTTGTTCGGAATTGCATATAACATCCGAAAAGCTCTCTGCAAAATGAAATGCCCCAAATGTGCATAGATGACTCTCTTACAGTGTTCTTTTTATTGATAGATCCCAGGAGGAGATACATGGTAATTATGCACTTAAAATTACTCTGTCCTGATGATGATAATGAGCTGCCGCCTCCGCCATTAACAACAACAAAAATAGAAATATGATGTGATTTGATTAAGAACGAATTTTTTACCATGATATGTTGCTTCAGAATATAAGCAATGATGGTCAGCACAACTTGCATTTCTTCATTACTTTTGAATGATGATGACTTCTTGGCAAAAATAGTTGGGTGGTTCCCTTTTACGGTCTCTGTATTTGTTAACTCAGCGTAAATTTTCTTAGATTGAGTGTCACTTAATACTTGAGATCCAAACCTACTCTGCTAATTTCAGGAATCGCTCGAATAAAAGAGACGGATTTACGCAATGTGTGTGAAAGTGAATGCCATAGACGCGACTGGTACTTGAACTCAGCTCATAGATTCACTTTTCCGAACCGATTAACGTTACGCTACCCGATTCTCTTTTGGACATAAATTCAATCAGAATTTATCAAGCGAATTTATTGAGCAGATCACCATGGAGATTTATTGAGTAATCTTTCCAACAACCTACCAATTAACGCTGAAATTTACGATAGTTAATAATAAATAGAAAAACAAATAATAACAATCAAAGTTTCTAAGATAATTGATTCTGTTTTTGATTGGTTTTAAAGCAATTAGTCCTTTCCCGTCTTCTTGACTGAAATTCTTCAGGCAAAGATACAGAAATGAATTCAGTCAATGCTAACCTAAGGCAACTTTATGAGTTTGTTACATATTATTTTCCTGCTCTTTTTGTGCTCCTCCATCTTGGCGCGATCTGCTTTCACTCAGCCAAGAGGAACAGTAGGAAGCATTAGTACTATGAACTAATGAGACAAAAAAAAAAGAAAGGAAGACGGTAGATGAATCATTTCTAAATGCATCAATTTATTATTTTTACGAATTATAAGATAGAAATTGAACAGGTGGAAGACTATGACGAAGATTAAAAAGAAAAAGATTATGATGAGTAAGAGAATGAAGATAATGAAATTGAAAAAAAAAGATGGGAAAGACGAAAAAAGAAGAAAACAAAAAATGAAAAGTTACGAAAGATGAGGAAAAAGAATAAAATTGAAAGATGAATAGAAAGGAAATTACAGAAGATAACGATGACGAAAAACAAAGATGCGGAAATGAAAGAAAAGTCAGAGGGAAGAATAAAGGAGAAGAATAAGAATATGAAAAAAAAGATATTGATTAAAAGTAAAACATGAAAAGAAGAGTGAAGAAGACGCCCCCACCCTAAATAAATAAATGAATGAAAAAGAAATAAAAGTTTCAAAGAATAGGGAAAAGGACACACACAAATTAACACAAAAAGAAATAACGATAAAAAAGTTGAAGATATGGTATGAATAAGAAAAGAGAGAGAAAATGGTAGGAGAAGGTTGAAGAGATAAAATACAGAAAATAAAAATGAACGAAAAGTAGCAAGACAAAACGAAATAGAATAATGCAATTGAATATTTCAAGAATCGAATAAATGGACGCCGTAAGAAAAGAAAGCGTAATGTTTATCTAAAGAAATGAAATTGAATTAAATTGAAATAAAATATACTTGGAGCGGTGAATCAATTAATAATCAACTTTTCCATAATGTTTCGAATTTTATTGCCTAGTGGTTACAATGTTGAGCGAGTGGTTTATTGCTGACTATATATATATATACACACACACACACACACACATATATATATATATATTCAGATAACATGGATATGTTATCTGAATATTATATATATAATATAACTGAATATTATATAATCTATATATATTATAACATGGATATGTTATAATATCGCTACAAAAGTAGCTATTTTGTTTCGACATTTCTTGTGTCTTGTCAAGTGAAAGTGAGTTTTCTTAAAATATTGCAGATAAAAATAATTAATATTTTATTCTTAGCTGCAATATTTTAAGTAATCATTTTTTTCTTCAGTAGAATATCTTGTCCTTTACTTGTCCTATTTATTTGTCCTATTTATTTGCATGTAGAAAATAATCTGAAGAATATTACTTTTCATATACGCATTTTTCTGTGTAATCCATGATTTTCCAGGCATTGCTATTAATATGAATTTAATACTCAAAACATCATTCAAAAATATAAAAAAATATATATACAATTGATTAAAAAAAACATAAAACATGATTATGATTTATTCTGATAAAATCAGAAGTGATAAGCAAAGTTTGATTGACAAAAATGATAAAATATATCACAATTTAATTGCTGAAAACTGCATGCAAAAATATTAAACAGAAAAAAAGTATAAAGAAGACTTATTATTAGAAGCGCTGGCCTCTCACTTATGTACTTAAGTAGTTAGTTTCCCTTTTCAGACTTCACATATTTGAATATAACATTTTTAATACTGAGCCAAAATTCAAAACCTTTCTTTCAAAATGTTGCTCCGGTGGTGTCCTATCGATCTCTGTACACTGCTCTAAAAATGATTGAGTACTGAATTAGTGGTGAAGCTTGAAAGCTGCCTAGATTCACTCATTGTCAGATCTATAAATATGTTCAACCACGGAAGTGGTTGAATAATTACATAAAACGACGACATTTGATAATTCTAGGGAACATCTTGAAGAAAGCGTAATGTGGAGACTTCATTCTCACATGACGGATTGAAGTTTTTGTTTGTTTCGAGGTTTAACGACATATCAATCCTTATGGGATCATTTAAGGTCGTAACCAATGATTTTTTGGTAAGGTTATTTTATTTTTACAACATTTGTTTCGAGTATCAAGATTCATTGGGATCTGTTTTTAAGAGCAAGTTCCTCAAGTCCTACCCTTGTTATTTAACCCATAACTGGAGGGAAGGAACGGATTAATACCTTTTCAAGGGTACCAGTGCTTAAGTGAATGCAGGGTATTCAACTGGAATTCGAACTCGGCTCATCGATTTCTCTTTCCGAGCCGATACCCACTGCAGCACAACCGTCACTATAAGCTTACAGCAGCTAGTATTCCCAAGTGGTCACCCATCTAAGTACTGACCAGGTTCAACGTTGGTTAACTTCGGTGATCGAGCGAGAACCGGTGTATTCAACGTGATAGGCCGTAAGTGATAGATTGAAAGGAAGTGGTACAGAGAACAACGCCAACAACCAAGCGATGTTGAGTAAATAGATGACAGAACAGGGGTTAGAGAGATAACACAAAGAAAACAATACATTGAGGGCTACAAAAGACACGAAATTGTGAAGAGCCATCAACATCACAAAGTTACACATTGCACAGAAGAATAGTCATTTATCTTTGAAATAAGCATATATATATATATATATATATATAAACTCAAATATAGCAGAGCAGTATTAAGCGGTCGCTAAAGTATGTATTTTTCCAGATTCGAACGTAACTATTATTTAATTATCTCGGAACAATGTAAATACTTATTTGTAGACTTGAATATCATAGAATTATCTGCTCTTGATCCAAAAATAAAAATATCTCTATATTTCGGAGATGAGGTATTGTAACTATTTACACTGTTCGGACTGTTGTCCATACTTTAATTGTATTCATGACGATCTACCTTCTTGCCAATTTGCGAAACAAATAATATTTTTTCAACTAAAAAAACAACGACTAACACTGATTTGAATTGTTTTACACCGTATCAACATCTCAATGGGTTATTTAATGCCGACAAGATTTTTACAGTAGATTTGTATGAATAGAATATATATTCTGTGTAAAAAATAAATTTGTAGATCAGCTTTCTTTGACATATTTTTGTAAAGTGGTTTTTGTTGAGAGTCAAATCAATAATGAAAAACCATCTAAACCCGAGATAATAATGGTAAAAGCTCTAATAACGAGGGAATGTTATTTTAGGGATAATCATATCCAAGTAGCTTAAATGTGATTTTAAATTCAGTATTTTAAATTGCTAAATTAAAAAAAATCGACTCATATTCTCCAAAACAAATGCACTCCAAAATTCATCTCGGCAAAATGAAACATTTCAAAGAGGAAAGAAAGAAGTACTATAGAGATTTACGTCTTCATATGACAGTCGCTGACGAAGTCATTTTGTTGTTAATGTTTAAATACTGCTTTCTGCTCATCATTTTCTTAGATTATGCGCAAGACGTCTGCTAACATTAATATTTTATTTCCTCGTTTTCACATGAATATACGCTGTATCATTTATTTTGTCTTACAAAGACTGGTTAAGTTTCCTTGTTTTTTATGTCTAAGTTTCAGTTAATCGTGATAGCTGAAGTTTTTAAAAATATTACATCTTTGATAATATACTTAGTCGGGGGAGTCATAAGAAATTGTCGTTTTGGGTGAACCAAATGAAATAACAATTTATACTTGGTAGATAATGTTAATTTTGAACAAAAGCTTCCGTGGCTGCCTACAAATTATAGTACAGGAACATTGTTTTCATCCATGGCAAAGCAAACGTGTTTTCTATGAATTATATGATCATGGCTTTCAAGATTTTTTTTCTCCAATTACCCTGAAACCCTATTCTGTCAGCTCCTGACAGAGAGCACGCTATTTAGGTAGTGTTCCTTTGCTCTGTCTCTCTTGCATTAATTTTATCCTGTGAGTATCAATTTTTACAAACCCCCTTTTCTCAGAAGAACGTAAGAAAAGAGAAGAAAATGTGCTTGGTTTGTTCCATCTCGTATTTACTTAGCCTCGTCCCGTCAATTATTACATTTCTCGATCACTGCAAAAGATTTTGATGGGAAAACATTTGTTATAATTAAAACCAAATTTAAATTTGGATCGAAAAAAATTTAGCACCAAGAATGGAATTTTACACAAATGCTATCGACAAGTGACAGAAAGTAATTGCAAATGTTGGTGAATATTCAACTAAATAGAATGTAATTGTATTTGATGTAAATAAACAAAAACAAATTTTAGACGCAACTGAATAAGAAAGTGGAATATGTAAATTTCAATTCCAGTACAGAGTTGAGGTCTATTGACCAAGTCGAGTAAGTGTCATGATATTATTTGTGACTAAAATATAAAACGAAACAGTTTGCGATTTAGCATGAGATGATTCTAACTAATAATTGATAAGGGAAATAATAAATGACATGTAGGACATCAAATAAGAGTCAACGTTTTTAATTTAAATACAATAATATATCACTTGTCAAGCAAACTGAAAACACTTAAAATATTGCATAAAAAAGAAACCTTAAAAATAACTGCAGAAGAACATTAATGAAATCAAAAATAACCAGATTGTTAAATTTGATTTCATAACAGAACAGCAATATTCTATATGCAATCTACAGGCGAGAATGTTGTTCTTCTTGACCGTAAGTATTTTTATACGATTTCTAACGAATTCGTGATGTGTCTCTCTCTCTCTCATATATATATATATATATATATATATATATATATATATGTGTGTGTGTGTGATCTGAAACTATTAATTACTTTTGCTGTTAATACTATCACGGCAAAAAAAAAGACGCATATTCAAATACACAGTCATAAATAAGCAAATTTCTGTATAAACAAACGTGCTGAAATACACTACACTTTGCTTAAATATGATTGGGCATATGTTTGATTTCTAATCAAAGTTTGGCACAGCATCAAATTTAAATTATCACAAATTCATCAATATTAGACACTGTACTTTATATATATATATATATATATATATATATATATATATATATATATAGATAGATAGATAGATAGATAGATAGATAGATAAATGAATATATCTCTGTGTCTCCATTCTAGCGAACCTTACTCCTCCGAAACCCTTGGTCCTATTTCAACCAAAATTAGATCACTTGTCGATCATGATATGAAACTTTGATGTACACAAATTTTTTTCGAATCAATTTAGAGGGTACGGCAGAAATCACCGAAACGCTTAGAAATTACGAACTCTTCTCCTCCGAGATGCGAATTCAACCAAAATCGGTTAACTCGTAGATATAGGCCCAAAACTTTGTTGTATGCAAACATTTTTCGAATCAATGTAGAGGGTTTGTCAAAAATCAATGATAAGCATAATTTCGGGTAGTACTTTGTGTACCTTTATGCATTTCTCCAAGACGCTTTACTCAAACTTAACCAAAATCGAGTCACTGGTAGATCAGAGTCTTATGCTTTAATATGTAAACAAAAATTTTGTTGACACACAGGGCGCTGTAAATATTAATGGAAAATGTTGCTTTTTTTGCGATCGATTATTTCTTCGAAACTATTAGTTGTATTAAAAAAAAAAGAAAATCGTTTTTTTTTGTAATTTTTACCTTACTATATAATTTCAGGTTTTCTACCAGGTGCTAATCTCTCCGACATTCCAGAGACAATGCATCCACTTCAGCATCACAACATCATTGCATCATATTACAAGCTCTTGTAACGCCCGCTCTCGTTCTTCCAATTGTAGAAACATCATTTTCGTTTACTGGCAAAATTAACCATGCATGAACCCCGTGTTACAAATACAACAAAACCAATAGTTATTTTGCATTTTTTTAAAATTTAGGCGTCTCGGCAACCTCGTACTGGAGGTTTTTGAATAAGCAATTGACATTATTTGAACGTAACCATTAATAACTCAGAGCAACACCAGGATATACAGCTAAAATATGTATATATAAAAAAGAAATGAATTAAATCTGTTATTTTATTTGTTTAAAAGCTATTTTTAAATGGATACACAGATGAGTAAATACTAACTATGATCGAACTGTGTATTTAGTTATATTTATATACCGGCCTGCTGCACAGCCTGGCGATAGGACGCATGCGTTTAGGAACATTTCTCGAATAATCAGACCGGTAGATGTAAATAAATGCGTACTGTTTAATAATAAAAGCAGATCATGTACTTAAGTATGAGTGTCTATTAAAAATAACGTTTTAACGAATTACACAAAAAAATTCCCCTCTCTCACTCAATGAGAGTAGACATGAGAGTAGAGGCTTAGAGAGTAGGACACCGACTGACACCAGATCGTTTGAGTTTCGGTCCTGGCTGGAACCTAAGTGGAAGTCTAGCCACACTGATGAGCTGTGATACAGCAAAACTGACTTGTAGGTAGATGACTACTATATATATATATATATATATATATATATATATATATATATATATAAATAATAGTTACTAATGGAAGTACATTCCACAGATATTTACTTTTGAACAGTGGTCAATACAAGAGTAGAATATAAATATAGTAATTTATTATTATTAATAGCATACTGCAACACACTAACTACAAAGTTTTGGTGTTATAACACCATCATCAAGCAGAAAAAGACCGAAACTGTATAACTATTGATTTACGGTATGCTATAATAATAATAATATTCACATATATATATATATATATATATATATAATGTATGCGAGTGGTCGCGTTTCTTTAAATATTGTCTATGTATGTGTTTGTATATTAAACTATATTGGTTGCCCGGCAATATATATGGACATATATTTGTAATTCATGTATATAAGGTTACGTTTGTAACATTTGTGTGAATATATATAAGAACTTATAGAATAGCAATTCACAATTCGTAGAATATACGTTTTAAAAGTGCATGTTTCAAACTTTGCCCAATATTTTATAGTGTTTGTTTTACTAATATTTTTATTTTTACAATTTATAATTAAAATATTTTTCACTGCAACACATGAGCTGTCTTGTTTCATTACTATCTATAATACCTCATCAGGCAAAAGACCCTGATGAGTTACAATAGTTGGAAAATATTAACTGACCATTTCTATATATTATGGTTTTATTTTACATTCTTGCCTTGTTCAAGGCCGCTACAAATTATGAATCTATGGGTCCATTTTTAATGTATTAAACGTATAATTAAATTTGGTTTACATCGAAGTCTAAATCTGAAATTGGAAAAAAATTGTTGTTTTAGGGTCACATTTTGGGCGTAAATTTTAATGGATACCGCTTGTATTTATTTACTGTGAACAAAAGCATTGGAATATATATATATATATATATATATATATATATATAAACAAAGTGGAAAAAATAGATGAGAAATAAATGAACAAATGGATCACTAGATATTTGTTTCTATGTTTGCATGTGGTCATCGATTCATTTCCATTGCGTTGTATAGGTGCTTTAAAATGACAAGTTTTTCTAAGAAGCATACGTTATATCTTTCTTATTCAATTGTAAAATTTATAATAATTTCGTTCGTATTTTAACTGCCACAAATAATTGAGAGGGAAATACTATTCTTGGATTTATTATTATTTAAATCAATTTATGATTGTAAAACCGATATTTACTTTGTTTTTCGGTATAATAAAAAAAAAATTAAGATTCTCATCAGAGTTACACTAAATCTATAATGATCGTAAACAAAGCTAGAACCAAAAATAATAACAGTTCTAATCTAGGGACTTTCAGTTCATAATATGCACCTGATGTTTGTATAGTGCATGAAACTTCAAGTCGTGCTCGAGTTGTGACTATATGATAAAATAACTCTTTATTTTATGTATGATAAATTCTTCCGTTTAACTATAATTGTTTGAAGCCGGAAGAGTCCATTATGCATAAAGTAGTAAGTTACTTTTCAATAATCCTGTGTGCATATTAGCAGCAGATGAACTAATACGCTATTATAACGGTAGCTTAGTAATTTTATTATTTAAGTTTTACAAGGGTCAGTATTTTTTTAATCGTATCACCCCGAGCAAGGTGGTAAGGCCACTGTGCAGGGGGCTACGTAATAGTGACAAGTTTGGAAAAGAGAAAGCCGGAAACCACATCCTAAACAGGGAACAAGGGATGAGCCTCTTAACCTGATTAATAGACGTGGGTGGAGCAGCACGTGATAATTGCCGTGAGCTTGCTAACGAAAATCGACAAGCCCTTAAGCATTACCAGGATGCCATACCCCTGGCATAAAAACATTCATAATGGAAAAGTTTATATAAAAAATCGCGAATTGTAAAAGAAAAACTGAAATGAAATGTTCGAAAAGGTGTATATATATATATATATATATATATATATACGCGAACACGAAAATCTATAAGTTAGCCACAACCTTTATATATATATATATATATATATATATAAAGAAAGGTGTAGTCTATGTTTGACCGGAAAAAATAAACATAAAAATTTTAAAATTTCAAGAGCAAAATATACTCCTTGACAAACAAAGGGAGCTCATAAGTATGTGTCGCCATAGAAATAGAAATAAATTACAATAATTATTATATTCTCCCAATTAGTACCGATAAAAAAAAAATTCAAAATTTTTTTTTAACAGTTGACCAAGCAATCACCTCCATATCACCTACAACTGCTAACCCTAGGGTCAAGCCACATATCTTCCACTACCAGGGAAGTATTACTACTAACTTCTCCTCCCAGCCCAATCCAATGAAACCGATACATTCTAACCCCTTCTTTGACTTAAACTAACCTCTGGTTTTAGAATTATTCCTCATTCTCTGTTTATAATGGGTCGAAAAATGCATGCTTTAAAATAACATGTGGAAAATGGCTATTTCCCCATGAAGTTTTATATATATATATATATAACGCATAACATCACTTGTAATGTTTGTAGTAAGCTTGAGTAAATCAGGAAAATTAGGCCATATACGAAGTCGTCAAACTTGTGCACGAACCAACAACACACTGGCATTGAGAACTGGGAATACATGTCAGTGTTTTGGAAAATTTCCACGTCAGTAGGCTGTAAAGAAATGCAAACCTCACAAAACAGACCTAATGACAATTCAATATACGATTCTCATGTCTGCCAACTTTTTGCATAATATAAACAATGAAAACAAACTTAAGATAGACAATGGTCACAGAATTTCCCAGCCAACGATATAGTTCTTATATTGTCATAAAAATGCTACCTATTCTTGAAATATGTATACCTCGCTGTCGATTGTGTCTCGTTTGATAAATAATACTCCTTACCTGTTAAAATGGTTTTTATCTTCACAAAAATCGACTGATATAAATCAGTCTAATTTGTACAACACCTGCTCAAATCCAATATATACAAACTGAAGAGTATGACAATCACGGCTTTCAGCAAGCTAGATATTGATGCAGCAGATTCCGTAGCATCTGGGTTTTCAACACATGCATTTGCTATCCCAGCCAGCTTTGAATTCAGAATTCTATTTCTCTTACTCTTCTTGATAACAAAAGCTATTTCTTCTTTCTGTTATTAGCCCTGTCCCATCGACATGCGATAATGACTCTCCACAACTTCCTGTCCTTCGTATCTCCTTAAGAGTTTTAATTTTTACTATCTCTTAATTACTGTCCTACCAACCATTTTATAAACTCATTAGATTAGCTATTCACTGCCCTCCTCTGGCCCTCTTGCCGTCAATGTCTTGTACGTACCAAATTCTCCAAGCCCTCGTTCTTGTATGCTACAGGAATTTCAGCTGTTTTTTCTAGTTCTAAGTATATGTATCTTTTTTTTATATTTTAGCCACATTTGATGAGAATTGATTCATACACTTCCAAGTTATTTGTGCAAAAGTGAATGAAAACTTGACTGGAAATTTGAATCTGACTCACGGATTTACCTCTTTCAAATAATTACTCTAGCTTCACTTCCAATGAATTAACGTATTGAAATGAGCTCGTCTATTAATTTAATCCAGAATAAATTATCATCAAATACAAATCTAAAAGGAAATTACAGAATTTTACAAGTATTCATTAATTTTTATCTTAGTAAATTAAAAATGGAAATTATTAATTTTTACAATGAGAAGCACAGATCTTACTTAATACACACGGAGTCTCTGATAATAGTTTACCATATCGGTGGTACTAAACTGAAACTGACCGAAGAAGGATTATAATTCCTGAAGCAACGAATAATTTACGTTACTAACTGAACGAAGCCAATCAGTAATGTAATTATCTTTATATAGTGAACATCAATCCTGCTAGTATAATTAAGGAATGTGTGTTATCTAGAAACAAACCCACAGTGAAAATGTTGAAAATATCACCAATGATAGATTTTTGAAGAATATATATGAGCTAAAGTAGAAAAAGAAAGGCGGTTTTATTACAAACAAGATTACGGTAGAAAAAAAATAATCAATTAAAAATGCTTTGGAGATTGATTATTTATACTTTTAATAATTTATATACATAGTACATGTATATCACGCAGTACAAATAAAGAGTAAATAACTACTCTTGTTATGGCAGATTTTTTAAAACCAGATTCTTGTGGATATCATACGTTTTTATATGTCTACAGAATACCACATGAAAAATTATTTAGTCAGATATTACTACATAATTATTAGCCTACATTGTTATTTAGCATATGGTTACATCATTGTAATTTATCATGTGACTACGCCATTATTATTATTATTATTTAATATCAGCATCAAAGTGTGCAAGTAGCATAATGATTATCATTTAAACAAGATAAATGCAACGAACACGACTAATTTACTTTCGCATAAATAATCTGGGAACGTATCAATCACTCTCTTCTCCCTTCAGATATGGATTAAATAGCAGGGAAAACTTAGACAGTCTAGAACGATAATTAAAATTTCAAAATTGCATGTATGCCAGCAAAAGTTATAGAGATCTTGACTCATTATTATTGCGTTTTTTCTTCCAGTAGTACAAGGTGACCTAATGCTAGAGATTTCAAGAGACCACAAACTTCTGTATCACACGATTCAAACAGATGAAATGAGATGGAAACCAAAGATAAATAATGTAATTTTTGTCACTACATAGCGAAAAATCTATGCATGAAAAATAAGTAGAACGAATATAATTTGTATTTTAATTCTTTTGGGGCATACAAGTCAAGGTCCATATTTATATTCTATTTTTTTATATTATTGCCAAAAACCTATTAGCAACAACAGGTCGTGTTGTCCTCAACCGATACAATCTATTGATTTCTATCTCGAGGTCCCTGTTTTTACTTAGTTTCTTATACATTTTTAAATGCGTTTTATTAATACTATTTATATTATATTGCTATACTAATGTTATAATGATTGTTTTTTCATATGTTCTCTCATAATTATTTCAAGAACTAAGCTCACTGATGCCCCCCCTATATATGCTCACTTTATTTCAAGAACTAAGCTCACTGATGCCCCCCCCCTATATATGCTCACTTTATTTCAAGAACTAAGCTCACTGATGCCCCCCCTATATATGCTCACTTTATTTCAAGAACTAAGCTCACTGATGCCCCCCCCCTATATATGCTCACTTTATTTCAAGAACTAAGCTCACTGATGCCCCCCCTATATATGCTCACTTTATTTCAAGAACTAAGCTCACTGATGCCCCCCTATATATGCTCACTTTATTTCAAGAACTAAGCTCACTGATGCCCCCCTATATATGCTCACTTTATTTCAAGAACTAAGCTCACTGATGCCCCCCTATATATGCTCACTTTATTTCAAGAACTAAGCTCACTGATGCCCCCCCACCTATATATGCTCACTTTATTTCAAGAACTAAGCTCACTGATGCCCCCCCCACCTATATATGCTCACTTTATTTCAAGAACTAAGCTCACTGATGCCCCCCCCTATATGTATTTATTTGCTCACTTTATTTCAAGAACTAAGCTCACTGATGCCCCCCTATATATGCTCACTTTATTTCAAGAACTAAGCTCACTGATGCCCCCCCTATATATGCTCACTTTATTTCAAGAACTAAGCTCACTGATGCCCCCCCTATATATGCTCACTTTATTTCAAGAACTAAGCTCACTGATGCCCCCCTATATATGCTCACTTTATTTCAAGAACTAAGCTCACTGATGCCCCCCCTATATATGCTCACTTTATTTCAAGAACTAAGCTCACTGATGCCCCCCTATATATGCTCACTTTATTTCAAGAACTAAGCTCACTGATGCCCCCCCCTATATATGCTCACTTTATTTCAAGAACTAAGCTCACTGATGCCCCCTATATATGAATTTACTCGAGCCACAATCTTAGCAACTAGGTCCCAACCTTTTACTGGGAAACCAATAAAAATGTAAACACAAATTCTACTCCATCAGCTTCTTTTCTCGCACTTAACGCCTGTGGAATTCCCTTCCGTTTACTTGCTTCCCCGACAGCTACAATATCCAAGAATTTAAATGTAAAGTCAATAGTTATCTAGCTATCTTACTCTCTCTCTCCTTTCACTCGTCAGTATTCTTATCCTTCTTATACACACTTCCTGACACCCGCTATAACCTATCACTCTTTTTCATAACCTTCCTTCTATGTAACCCCCTGCGCACCAGTGGCAGTAAACTGCCTTGCTTTGGGTGATATGATTATACACAAAAAAATTGTTTTGCCGAACTTTTCTGTTCAGAGGTTATATTGAGATCTATATAGATATGTTGAAATAGAGAGGCATTCTCTTAAATTATCATCAAAGCTGCTCGCAGAATTAAGGAGGAAATTAAATTTTTAACGTGCTGGCTAAAGCAGTTTAAGGATTATTTAGTAAATGGGTAAATACTCCACTCACATTCCTAAGAGATTATAGCCATTCAAATCACTCTCGAAGGGGGGGCATGATTTTTTTCTCGGAAATGACTGGGTTTTTTTTAAGATTAATTAGGCTTTACGCAATTAAGACAATAACAAAAATAACTGCAATCTAATATAATTTGATGAAACTCATTCATTTCAGAACTACACTATTGATCAAGCTGATTTTAAAACCTGAATGAGATATTCTAAAATGAATAAGAATAAAACACTTAAAAATAAACGTATTTAATCAAAGCACCAGGCATTTTATTATACGGAATGATAAATCTCTAAAATGTATTTGAATAGTTCTTCTGCTTGGTATCCTTTGTTTTTAACCTCTGACTAACCTTTCCCTGCTTCCCTCTTTATATTAACTCGTTCCATTTGCCATTATGCATTAGAAAGCTGTCTAAATTCTTTAACTGTTGATAAATAAAGAGATCAGAAAGATCATAGCCACATCGTATATATTACATTTGCTTCGCTTAACGCATTTAAATTAGTAACTTTTTTAAAGAAATAATGGACATTCTATTTATTAAACCGACAGAATTTATCACTTAAATTTTATCTTTTAGTCATATCTGAGTTGGCATTTTATTTTTTAAACAGTATATTTATTTTGTTCTTCGGGACCGAATATTCGAGAATATTTAATTAATAAAAATATATCTGAATAAATAAATTACCAATTACTGCTTTAGAAATTGGTGTTTACGTTTGGATACGAAAATGAGCAGGCATGAAATTTCGTGAATCTATGCCGTGGAGTTATTCGTTGAAAAAACACTAGTCAGCTTTGCTTGAGCGGAAATGTTCTTTGAGGCTGTGTCCGTATCAACACGACGGATCTAGCTACTGTTTCTCCTGCCAAGGGTGACGCAGCTTCTAATCCTGCCAGAGGATGCATATTTTTCTTTATTTGTCAGATATTCACCAGTAGATGAAAATAAATATACTGTTTAAAACAAAACAAAAAAAAAAATGCAGTCTACTAAAATACCTGGAAAGTGTTCTAACCGAGGACGGAAAGTGCGACACAGAGATCTGAATGGGGAATTGGCATGTAAAGCATTCCAGAAGTAAAGTATTAAGAAACAGAACAATTTCGCTAGAAACAAAGAAGAGAGTAGTGGGTTGCTATGTGATGTCGGTTCTTCAACATGGTACTGAATGCTGGACAATATCTTCAAAGATGAAAAAAAAAAACTTGAAGCAGCTGAAATGTGGTTCTACAGAAGGATGTTGCGGATATCATGGACCAAGCACGTGATCAATAATTAGGTTTTGGAAAGGATGGAAACGAAAAGGAAATAAATACTGAGCATCAGGAAGAGACAGCTACAGTTCCTGGGATACGCACTGAGGAAGGAGTGCTTGGAGAACCTGATACTAACAGGCCACATAGAAGAAAAAAGAGACAGGGGAATACAGCGGATAAAATATTTGAAGGACCTGATCAGGTGGATGACGGAATGAGAGTTGCATGTTGCAACAAGAGAAAGAGAGCTAAGAGCCACCAAGTATAGGGAGATGTGGAAAGCCATGATCGTCTACGTCCTGAAAGGACAAGGCACATATAAGGAATATGGATATCGAATAAAAATAATGTTTAAATGATAAAACTGGCTTTGTAATATATTTGGGATGTGCGTTGTGGTGCAGTGGATATCGGTTCGGAACGAGAAATCGGGTTGCCGAGTTCGAATTCCAGTTGAATTCATTGCATTCACTTACGCGCAAATACCCTTGGGAAAGGTATTAATCCGGCTCTTCCTTCCAGTTATGGGTTAAATAACAGGACAAATTGGGTTCTATAGCCTTGGCTGGCAACCAGTCTACTGCAGAAAGCAATGGCAACCTACTGCGGGATAATCTTCTGGCCAGTCAGTCATGTCTCTTTCGAGACATGATCGCCTAAACGTGTATCACGTATGGCACTTAACTGACTGAATATATTTGAGTAAATACTGGTGTAATATAGATGTACAGTAAGAGCGAAGACTCATTTTTATAACACCAAACTTGTCTTTAGCGTGTCTTTGTAAATGTGTATATTTTATGACGAGCAAATATTCCTGTATCTAAAATGACCGGATGCCGTGAGACGGAAAAGAAAATATATACGAGTAGATCTCGTGATATACATGACTTTATTCAAATCGATAAGACAAAGTAGATATTATGGAGTCAATTTTGTTACACTGACACAATCTAGATAAACAGGTTTGTCTATGGCTATCATTATAGAGAAGTAATTGATATTACAGCATAATTGAATCTCACTCTAACTCACACACACACACACATATATATATATATATATATATATATATATATACACACACACACACACACACACACACACACGCTCTCATACCATGATTGACCACTGGAAGAATGGTAGATTTTGAAAAACAGTAGCTACTCTGGCATCTACGCATCGTTCATTCAGCAATGAATTAGAACACTCTTAGCTAATGGGTGTGTAAAATGATAATATACGCTAAAAATCTGCTTCCTACGTAGCTCAGGGGTAGAATCACCGACTGACGCCAATTCGGTCGGGTTTCAATCCTGGCTAAAAGGCAATTGACTGTCTAACCGTACTGATGAGCTGTGATACAGTGAAACAGATCTGTTTGCGGATGACTATATATATATATATATATATATATATATATATATACACCCACGGATCATCTCTCTTTTCTTTCTATATATAATTTCAGTCAGTTAAGTGCGATATGTGATACACGCTTGGGCGATCTTGTCTCTTTTGATCAATGACTGACTAGGCAGAAGATTTCCACCCTAGTAGGTTGCCATTTCTTTCAGTAGTAGTCTGGTTACCAACCATGTGTATAGATTATTATCCAAATGAAGAGAGAAGAGATGGATTAAAACCTTTCTCAAGAGTATCTGCGCATAAGTGAATGCAACAAATTCAGTTGTAATTCGAACACTGCTCTTCAGTTTCTCATTTCGAGCCGATATCTATTACAACAGACACACACACACACACACATATGTGGTAGAGAGGGATTTTTAAAAATTTCAAATTGTGCCTGCTTATTTTTAATAAATTCCGTTCATAGGTAATTGGTAATCATGACTCTCCACACATTTTAGTATTTTGTACCTCTTAATTTTGCCCTGTTATCTATCCCGAACCTTGTTCTGCTATCCTTTTACTCAATCTTGCTAGTTAGGTTATAGATGGCTTCTCTCTGCCTTCTTTTCAGTCTGTTCTGTGTACTAAATTTGATATCACATCTTTTTCCGTTATATACCCTAGAAAATTTAACAGCCTGATGTTAAGGATAACCTCAGCAACCTTTTGTACAACTACATTTAAGTCGCTTCTAGTCTATCTTTAAAGAGATCGTCCATCATTCGCCGCTATCTAGAAGGACAGATATAACATAACAGTCCAGTACACTTGTTTAGTTCCAATTAAATTTTCCTGTTACTCAATACTCTGCTTAGCATTTGAAATGCATCCTTGCCCATGAAATGCACCTTATAATCTCATTGTGGTACTTACCTTCCTCCGTCGAAACACACCCCAGATATTTAAATTTCTGCACCCGTTTTACTTTAGTATCCTTTACCTGTAGTTGACATTTTCGGTTCCTCGTTTTTGCTGATCATCATGCATTCATTTTTCTTCAAATTTACGTTTGGTTCTCGCTTTTAATTTCTCCTTTCTGTAGGTTCTGTATTTTCATTTCCGTGTCTGCTATTATAACTGTGTCATCTGCGTATCTTATATTTTTGAGATTGTGGCTCCCAATTACGAATCCTGGCAGGACATCTAGCTCTTTAAGAATTGCTTCGCCGTACATGTTGAATAGACGCGGTGAGGATATATCTTTGACTTACACCCCTTATTATTTTTTATATTTTTTGATTTCCTTTTTCTGTTTGTATGCAGGCAGTTTGCTACCAGTATAGGTTCTTGATTATTATTATTATATATTATTATCAGGCTGCTGAGAATTTCTAACAAGTCTTTCTGACGTAATTTGTGCAACGCCTTTAGGACTGATATAAGGTTAAAGATCAGTACTCTTTGTTTCGCGACTTCTTTAACGGAACTACTGTGACCTACCGAATGAGCACTACATCAACCTCGCAAGAAGATTACAACTCAGCTCTGGTGTTTTTGACTACAAGTCTTCTAACCACCGGTAATAAATAGAATATGACTAACCAAATGAAAACATCGTAAACGGTGTGATATATTGTCAACGATTTCATCCAAAAATGCCGGTCTTACCTTTTCTCCTGCTTCATAGCACCGATCGTGTAACCCAATGTCAAATTATGGTGCCCAAACCAGAGATAGTGAAAATAAATGAGAAATATAGGTAAAGTCCCAGTTCTTTGTTAGAATTAACAGGAATTTAGTTACATTATTTATATTCGGACTATTATCCTCATCATTATTGTTCTCGCAACGTTTCAATCGCTATGGCATCCAGCATTCATCAGGTGTATATCAATCTGAGTGACCTGAAGGCGAATTCTGAACAAAAGCCATTTTTAATCTACGCATATAGATAGAATATATCTACTACTGCTTCTGGGTTTGTCTAGAGACCTCTTACAGTATTTACATTATTCGGAGTATTGTCCTCATCATTGTTGCCATATTTACGGCCTTCCGGCCGTTGAGGACTCCGGCCTTCTTCAGGTAGTAGGAATTTCGAACAGAAAACTTTATTACAATCACTGGGGTATATCATTCTCATTCCTTGTGCAAAGCCTCAATTGGAATTCATGAGTTATCTCCCTGTATTCCTGCAAGTTACTTGTTCACCACTGCTGTAGCCTGGTATTGTGAGTTCAAAAATTTTAAAAGGAATATAACAACATGGCTACTATTGCACATAGAATGACAATGGTATGACCACTGATCGTAATAGAGTTCGGTTCGAAATTTCTAGCACCTGAAAAATGCCGAAACGTCGTAATAATGGCAATAAAGATGAGGACAATAGTCCGAATTTACTGAATTAATTACTGCATAGCAACTAACACAACAAAAAATACAAATTCATTACTAGAAAAAATACAGCTAGATATGCTTAATAGTTTAATGAACTGCTTTTCTCGGCTTGTGGTTGCATAAGGTTTCCACATCAGGGGAAACATTTGGCCATGACAAGAGCAAAACGCATCCAGGTGTTCGTCACTCAATCTTGTTAAATTACTTTTAGTATATTTCATTGTTGTAAAAAGTTGTTCACGAATATATGTACTTCCAAATAATGATAACCTAATTTTCACAATATTTAATAGAATTTTACGTATATTTTCCTCTTGAGAAAATAAATTTATGAAGAAGTCAGCAGTGGATTTGAAATGAAATTTTGATTTTAAAAAATTTGTCGCATTGTAAGTCGATTAACTACGATAGTTTTCCTGTCACTTTCTCTGTGAGTTAATTACATAAGTAGTGTTCAGATGTTAAGTTATGGGGGCCGATGTAGGCTGGAGTTTACCTCTCATGTTCACTACTGCTGTTGAAGACTTCCTGTCATTTGTCTTTGCTTCTTTACTGGGTGGCGAGCTCCCATTTTTTATTTATTTCTATGCTAGGCTAAGTAGGTCCTCATAGCCTAGTATACGCGCTAACATTTTCAGATATTGAAATCTCCAGTGTTGTTGCTTGTAGAGTAATGCAAATAGCGTAAATAATTTCTCAATCTAAAACTTCAGATACAAACACCACATTTCTTTAGTGGGAGAAAAAAACTACCCTAAATCTTAAATATTTAGTCGCATTTTTAAAAAAATAAAGAAAAGGCATCCTGATAAAACTAAGAAGCCAGAATCTGCAGGATCACATACACCTTTTCGGTCTCTCATTATGACAATGTTACTCAGTACTAAGCTGATATAGGCAGTAATAGCAACGAAATAACGATACGATCGAAATGACAACATCTTTAATCTTAAGCTGTGCAACACTTATTCAAAAGCGAAATTAAATATCTACTGAGAGCATGGCCACTAACTTTGACAGCTATTTGTTTGCCAAAGAAAGAAAATAATTCAACCAGAAAAAATGAATCCATTCAGTAACCTGTGAATGCTGTACCTAGTTGGTTAGATGGTTTTAACACCTAACTTCTGCATACGTTTTGATTGATAAAGATTAAACGATTATATTCATAGTCGCTAAACCATAAAAAGATTTGATGCTAGAATGTCAAAAACAGAGTCTTTTTCAAACTGTACATGTGCATCGGAATTGATTATATTACCGATCCTACTTTGAGTTTTGTTAAGAATATGTGTAAGCATATATAATGCGAAATACAGCCGATTACGCCAACTTGGTTACAAACGTTTGGTATCATCATGCGTTTTATATTAACTGATTAAGTTAGTATAAAACGCCCCAAAATACAGTTAGTTTGAAACTAAGATTGCATAATCGGCTGAATTCCGAATGAAAAGTTTTAAATCCCTATAATGTATATGTATTGGATACTTGTTAATATCACTGTGTATTTGTCTAATTAGATTTTTACCAATAACTGGTTTATATATATATATATATATATATATATATATAGTAAGAGCAGCAGACCAAGTAAGAGATCAGTATTCATGCATCGATGAATATTAGTTGACTTAATGTGCAAAAGAGATTCTGACGAGAAGAACTGCCCTGCACGACAGAGTGGACGCATTTTTCTACTGGTAAACGTAACAATTTATTCAAGATAATAAGCTCAATACGTGCCAGAAGAAAATGTGCATCCTAGAAGGCACAAAGTTTTGCCCTACTGGAGTTTTGCATCAACTATGCAAATGACAGGCAAAAAAGATTTTCTATGAAAAATACTTTTCGTCTTTATTCTTTTCAGATTGATCTCCTCCATATCTTCAATTTTTTCTTTTTAACATTCATTTACTAAATTTATTTTTCTCTTCACTCCAATAAGTTTTCATCAATCAAACCACTTCCGCAGAACTCGACATAAACATAGTTCAATAAAAAAGTAGATAGCCAAAGGCTTGACATAGGTCTGTGTTCTCTGTGTGAATGTACTCAAAGAAGATTCTATCCCGAATGGCAATCTATCTCAAAGTCAGCATCAGCCGGATTAACACATAAAAAATATGTAAGTATCTTTTTTTTTTCAACCGGCATATACGTCTACAGGAAAGCGATGTATTAGTTTTGTCAATTCTGAAATTCTTCAGAGGCCAAATCGCTTCTGCGCTTGTGGTCAGTGGTCAGTGCTTGGGGAAAACATCTAATCTCATTTTACAGCTAACTGGATACCGATGTGGCTTTCATGTGTTGAGACTTTGGCTCAAGATGAAGCAAAAATCATTTTGACAAGAGATTATCTGCAGTATGTTAAGCCTCATAGATAAACAAACTTTTCAATAGAAGCATATCTACTAATGGTAATGTTAGTTGCTTTCAATCAATTTATATATATATATATATATATATATATATATAAATATATAAAAGCAAAAAAAGTTACTTTGTACAAACTTTCAGTCCGAATATATATTTTACACACAAACACGCAGTTGGTGCGATGGATAAATCGTCATCTATATTACATAAAAGAAAAAAATGATAATAAAATCTAATTTTAATAGATATATTTACCAAAATTACACAAAAACATCTTGAGATACTATAGACAAAATGTATTCAATAAAGTCGCAATTGAGCTGAAGACGACTTCGGAATTTTCAGCACGTTTTTCGACAGCCACCTTGTTTAAATAGTTGAATGCTGCCATAATTATTGCTTTTAACTCATCTTTGGTGTTACAAAGCATTTTTTTTTATCTTTCTCTGTCTCAACTGCGCCCCACACATGGTAATCCAGGGGGTTGCAATCTAAGTGGTGTAGTTGCAGAAATTGATTGACAGCCGTGAATGTTTTGTGGCATTTTTCAGAGTCCTGTTGCAAGACAGTTTTCAGCAGCCACCCTCTTGACTCAAAGCATCACTACCTCTTCAAGGAACTTGATGTAGGCCGCTGTTTTGAGTTTGAAGATCTGTGAGAAGAAGCATGTGTGTATATCGTCGTCATCACTACTGATCACCCCTGAAACTATGATGTTAACTGTCTATCTTATCCAACTTTTTCTAGATACTCTTCACTATCCCCAGAGTAACAACCAAACTCTCTGAAAAGTTCGTATTAGAGCTTCCGGCGCGAATGCCAAATAGAACCTGCCGTTTCGAAATTTCTAGTGGAGAAATGTAAAATCATCTTAATATGTAAAAGTCAGAAAGTTATTCGTCTGAAAAGTCAAGTTTGAACTCGAAAGGTGTAGCGACACACATATTATTGGACACAATGTATTATAAAAGAAATAATATTAATAATAAACAAACTACAATAAATCGGCGCGTTAAACAAACCGTGCATAATTTCACACACACACACACACACACACACACACACATATATATATATATATATATATATATATATGCATGCGTAACTTTAGAAATGGTTTCACACATTTCCAATAAGTAGATTTGTACGACAACAGACGCGTAATTCGATACACCAATTCCACTTTCAGCGCCGATAGTCGTTACACTACGTCTCGTATTGCTAGTTCAATTATGCATTCATCGTAAGAATTAAGTATTATACACGATACACGCTTTGGTGAGCATATCTTGGAAGACTGACTGGGCTGTAGATCTTTCTGCAGTGGGTTACCATTATTTTCTGCGGTAAACTGCTTGCCAACCAAGGCTGTAGAACACAATCTGTCGTACTACCTGGAGGCAGAAGCGACAGATCAATACATTTCCCAAGGATATTTGCGCGTAGGTGAATGCAAGGAATTCAAATGCAATTCGAACTCGACTCTTCGATTTCTCCTTACGCACCGATATACACTCCACCACGACGCACATTTATCGTATTTATATCCAGGAAGAGAAATATTTAAAAGGAAATGTGTATCTGTTTATCTATATAAGAACTATAACATTGTATGTGTTTGTGTGTTCCAGAAATCCAGCTTCGAAATACATAATATCCTAACCAATTTATGACCATATTGTACCTTGAATCGCTGCCGAGTGCAATGGCAAATCTTATTAAGATTAGACAAGGATTTCCGGGGCTAGGACCGTTTTTCTGCTCTTACGTCATTTTAATAAGATATTCAGTAGTTGTTTTTAATATGCATTCTTATCATAATCCATTTGCATAAAAAACACTTTCATAATGTATTCCATCCATTATGTATGTGAAAATAAGCATTCACAATACATTGTAACAAAATTACATAAATTTAAATATGCATAAGACAATGTATAGTTATGCAAAACTTAAATGGTGAAGTGGCTATATGTGTCACATGAATTGATGGCAAATAAATAAATGGACGCTGGATTGCGACCGTTTGCATTTTGAAAAGGAGGGAGAAAATTATATATTACATGGAAAAATGCGCGAATGAAAAATAATATTCTTAAGATTATATTTCATCTTGAAATGAACAGAACAAGTTATTAAACCTGGAAAAGTAAAGGACAAGATATTCTTGTGAAGTAAAAATAAAAATTCTTACTTAAAATATTGCACTGAAATATTATTTTTAGCTGCATTATTAAGTCAGAAATTTCTTATTTTTTACTTCACCAGAATATCTTATCTTTTACTTTACCAGGTTTAATAACTTGTTCTGTTTTAATATTATTTTTTGTGATCGCATTTTTCAATGTAATCCATGATTTTTCCAGGCATTGCTATTAATTTAATGTAAATTTAATACTGAAAACCGCATTCAAAAATATTTAAAAAAACTTATACGCAATTGATTAAAAAAAAGGAATAAAAAATTGAGTATTTAACATTCTGATAATCAATTATAATAAAAGGATAAGTGATAAGCAAAGTTTGATTGACAACAATAATAAATGATATTAGAATTTAAATGTTAAAAACCGAAGGCAAAAATATTATTCAGAAAAGTTATAAAGAATAAGATGCTTTTATTAGAAGCGTTAGTTTTTCACATATGTAGTGTTTTTTTTTTTTCAAAATATAGATAAAGTGGTGTCCCGTATAACTCTGTAAATTGTTTGAAATTTAATTGAGAAGTGAAATAGTTGTCAAGTTTAGAAGCAGCCTAGGTTCACTCAATGTTCGAATTATCAATATGTGTGTGTTTATTCTCACTGATTTCTAATAACATACACTTCCACATTTTTCATCTGATTTGCGAAAAACTTACACACATCTTGCAATTATTCTACACACGCAAAGAAATTACGCGTTTCGTCAGTTTAAGGATTCTATTAATATTACTAATTTCAAACTGCATTCGAAACATTTCAGGCTATAATAGACATTTCTTACTGGTCCAAATTTCAATTTTATTTTATTTTTGCTGTTGTTAAGTTCAGTTCAACAGTAACATTTACATAAAGAAATAGTATTTAAAAACATACAGAGTTATCTCCCGTATTTAATACTAGCAGTACAACCCGGCGTTGCTCGGGTGTAATGAAAACTTTAAAACTTGGTCCTGGGGCTCAGACTCTTTGGACCTTGGTACAAAAGACAGTAGTTGTTTCTAGTTAAAGCGAAACAGTAGACTGAAAGAAAAGAATGAATGGATGTAAGTCAAATTTTGATTTCCTGGTATCGATATCACATAAGATTTTTTCGTCGTAAACTGAATTTTGAAGGTTAAATAAGTCTCTGAGTCAATGGTATCATGGCTGAGACTAAGAACTATAATTATACGTACTTAGAACCAAACCCGAAGCAAAAACTAAAATAAACGGGTTGAAAAAATAGACATACAGGCAAATAAACAGACACACACACACAAACATCTTGCCTTATATATATATATTATCAATTTTCTGCACTATCGTAAGAACTGCAACCTTGAAACTTCTGAATATCGTTTCTTATGTCTTTGTCTATGAGTGTTTCAAATTTGATTAAAATCGGACCACTCCTTCTATAACCCCAGTTTTCGGTTGTCGATACTTATAAGGGGTACTTTGACACAAAACCTAGCTAAGAACACTCGCAGACGTTTATAGCACAACCGTGTAAATTTTCAAGAAAACCGGTTCAGCCATTTTGGAGTCTATAGGTAACGGATACACACACACACACACAAAGATCCATTTATAAATAAGTATAGATTAGATCTGATGATGTGGGTCGTATAGACTTAAATAGGTTTTTAGATAACTGTAGTTCAGATGTTTAATGCAATTAACGAGTGAATGAATCCAAGACTGAATTTTAAAGCTTAAAATTTCTTTCTAAATTAAAACTTTAATAAGTCTGAGGAATTTTTGACCAGTAAGAAATGACTAATTGTCTGAAATATTTCGAATACACTTTGAAGTTTACTCAAACTTCTTCAAAACAAAATATAGAATGAACTCATGTTGATGGTTATAATAGAATTATATATATATATAAAAATCGATGAGAAATGTTGAAGTGTATGTTAACAGGAATCAGTGAGGATATACACACACACACCTTCACCTATATATCCGAAAAGAAGTGACTTAAAGGAAAATCCAAAATCGATCCTATTAATATTGCCTATTAAAAATTAAATATTAAAACCATCCAATCAGAAGGCTCAATATAATTAAATATAATTAAAGTTATTTATTTACAGAGCTAGTATATATATATATATATATATATATATATAATAAATACCGATTTATTTCAAAACTTACACCTTGCAAATGTATTGAAGCAGTCATTCATTTCACACAGTTAATCAAGAAGCAAGTCTACAACATTTACCCAGCTTTATTTTATGCTACTGCGTCGGCTAAAGTTGCACCTAACAGCGCTACAAATAGGGACTACCAACTATCTCTCCTCTGCATAGTGGTAAATTTCTTCTTACAAAGACCAACGCTGAAATTTCGCATGAATTCTTACTCTTTTTATCCCTTGCAACGCCGGGTATTACTGCTAGTATATATATATATCTGTATATATATTTGGCCATCACTGTTTGATGGAAATAAGTTTTATACACATAACAATCGTTAGGCACAGTTAAAAAAAACTTGTTTCCATACCTGAACATATATATATATATATATATATTGTGTGTGTGTATTTCATTACAAATAACTGACAAGATATTATGGTTAAGGTTTTTTATGTCATTTTAATGTGATCATGACTTTTATTTTGAGGACACAAATTATGTAAAATAAATCTAATTTATAAATAATTTATGTCCTCGAATAAAAAAATTAAAAAAACGCTATATGATCACGTGAAAAAGTTGACACTACAAAAGCATAATACAATGCCTGTTATTTTTAATGAAACCTGCAAAGATATACTGTTGCTCATATATATATATATATATATATATATATTACAAACACACAAGTTTTGTTATAAACGTCTTCAAAGTTACTTTATTTAATATTTCTCGTCATCTTATTTTTTTTCTTTGGTAGAAATAAATGTTCTTTCTGAATGAGACGAAAATTTAAAAAAAATGTGAAATGAAATGCCCTTTCTCCGGCAAATTTATTTTTCCCTGATGTTATATTGTTGAAGAGATCTGATAGATTTAGGTTAGCTGTTTGCCACGATTAGGGTTATAAAGGATTTGTAAAAATCTGTCGAAGCCGTATTCTTGAAGTATGCCTAAATACTTATATCGATAGTGTGTGATCATTTCCCAGATGATAAAGATTAGCATTATGTTAAGTTTTTGAAGATTTAAGTTGACGGGATTGCAAGAAACCGGAAAGAAGTTTCACAAGCAAGAATTGCAAAAGAAGAATCTAATATCATAAAGCTTATAGTTACATCTAATCATTTCAACTGTAAAATGTTGATTAGAGAGTCTATTAATGTGTTAAAATTCATAAAATTTCGGTACCATAGATGAATGTTCATCAGAAAAATTACCATAAAAATATTTAAAGAAAATATGCTAGTTCAAAACCAATAACATGACAGATTCTCTAAATATATAACAAAAACAGCAGGTTAGATTAATAGTGAAACAATGTTGGTGACGTAAATATTAAAAAAATATTGAAAATAAAAGGAGTTAAAATTAAATTATTTATTGATCTAAAGTAAAAGTAAAGAGCCAAAATGATTAATGTGAATCATGTTGCGTCTTGTTAATGCAGAATGTCTTCGAAATTGTTTTGCATATCTGCCAATACACACCTTATATATTTTATCAGATTCTGGTTTTATATATAACACTGCAAACTGATAAAATCCGTTTATAGACAAAAACCGGAAGGAAGCAGTAGAGAACTCGATGATCAAATCTCTCTTAAAAACATTACATAAAAATTAGAAATGCTTTGTGTCTTCTGAAGCAGATAAAAAAATGATTCGATAGGCTAAAGCAAAACCCTTATTCTGAAGGTCGTGGTGTAAATATGACTAGCATTATAATAGAAAATCTAAATCGATACATGTTTCCCTCCTGGGACGGGAAAAAGACAAGGCAGATGCTTTCAAGAGGAAGTGAAGCTGATTTTAGCCAAAGATGTGCAGGGAAGCAGTCAACATGTCTATCCCTCAGCGACTCGGAGGCTGCCTCGCTTTTTACAACAAACTAGACGGATATACGGAGGATGTTTATTTCTTGGAATTGTGTTGAGCTTGTTACCACATAATACACTGACATATTTGGCTGTGTCCCTAACAAAACAACATCCCATACAATCATTATTGTTCTCTTGTTTTATATTCAATCGATAACGGATAGATTTCGGTAACATGAGAAAATATATAATCTCTCATTGAGGTTAGCTCTTTGAGTACAATAACTATACAACAAAATTGTATGTTCATGTCGAACATTCAGCTTATCTGTGCATTGTATCTTGATGTAGACGATCATGTTTTTTTGCCATTTGTATGAGTCGTTTTATTGCAAGTTGCTGACCATAATATGCCTTATAAACGTCAGTGCATGCGCAAAATCAGAAAGTGAAAATTTGAGAGAAAATAATCAAGTTATCTAGAATGAAATAAACAAGGGAATTAAGGATTAATTGTTACTACTCAAAAAAGATAGTCAGTCAGTCGGTCAAGTGCCATACTTGAAACACGCTTGGACGACCATGTCTCGAAAGGAACATGACTGACTGGGCAGTAGATTATCTCTCAGTAGGTTGCCATTGTTTTCTGCAGTAGATTGGTTGCCAATCAAGTCTATAGAACGCAATCTGTCCTGTTATTTAACCCATAACTGGAAGGAAGAGACAGATTATTACCTTTGCCAAGGGTATTTGTGCGTAAGTAAATGCAATGAATTCAACTGGAATTTGAACTCGGCTCCCCGATTTCTCGTTCCGAGCCGATATCCACTGCACCACAACGCACAAAAAAGATAGAGAAATTAAATATAGAAAGACACAAAATAATGAAGTGTACTTTTCTTTTTGAATCTTTTGAAGACTGATGAAAGAGATTGGCCTCAAATGAAAATCATAAAAGTTTTTTTAAAACACCAGAAAAGTTAATGTGGAAGAGAAATTCTAAACACTGAAAACACTTTGCTGTTTGGATCACTTATAAAAAAAAAAGTTAGTATAGAAGTAGAAAATGAGTCACGTTTCTTTTTATCCAGTATTGTATATCTATGGATATGTTATCAAAGTATCTTTGTGTGGCAAGATAGCTACAGCGAAGAAAAGCTTCAAGTCCAAACCATAGAAGAAAGAAAAGATTAAGTGAAAATGTGGCAGTATAAAAACTGATGGAAACAAAGTAAAGTAAGTAAAAGCAAATATACTAAATTTAGAAAGTAATAGATAAAGAAAATTGAATCAATAACAAATTAAAAAGTAAATAAAAGTCCGTGAAATACGCGTATTTTTTGTGTCTGTCGCGTCTCGGTGAGTAGGTTGACGTGATACGACAGAAATAAAAAAATACAACAAATAATCATACAGATTCCTATGAGAAAATGACTACCTACATTTCCGCTAAGGATTACATCTCTTGCATAAGTGCTTACTTTCTGTTTGAATGTGGATTTTGATGTTGAAAAGAATCATGTATTACAGATTTTACAACACAAAGTATTATTGAATAAAAGTTTAAAATATATTAAACTTATTCATTCCAGGCTCAACCTGGGAGGTATTCACTGCTCTCTCATCTTCACTGCATGTGAGTATTTGAAACTTTGTTCTGGTTCCATCAGTATAGAATCTATGATTTCTCTCGTTACATAATTGAAGATAACAATGAAAAAAGAATTCGATAAAAAATATTCAATTTAATCATTAAAAGTATGTCTCTGAAATGGTAATCTTAAAAAGATTGAAGACTATAGTTTAAAAACAGTGAGACGAAAAATACTTAATTGCTGTCTAACGGGAAAATAAACGAGATTAAAATATGGCTTCATGAATTATCACAGTTTACGTTACAAAGTAGATTTCAGACAACGATGTCAATGGCGAGTGTTTACTACGTAGATATATTTGAATTATTTAAAACGAGACTGATTTGGGAGAAATTAAAAGTTACTACAAACTTTTTAATAATCAAACAGTATTTTTTGATAAAAATAGGAACAAAAAGACTTGTATTTATAAAATCAGAAAGCCTAGCGACTTTGTCTAATTGATAACAAATAAGTTACTATTTAAATTCTCAAAGTTTATTTCATATTTATGGATCTACAAAACTTGGGTAATTTATCTAAATATTTTGGTTAAGGCAATGGTTATCGAGCTCGTCTGCTTGATCATTATTGATATATAGTAGTGATTTTCTAAGCTCAGATTACATGTAACACAAGGCCGAAAGTATAGAGAACTTAGTGAGAATCGAAATCACTACACAATTGTAATGATTCTAGCATGACAAGCTTGCTAAACATTACGCTACCTCAAGATGCCCAAAATATTTTTCAAGCGTCGCTTAGATATGGAACATGGCAAAAGTGTGGGGAACCTAGTGAGGATCGAAATCTTTACTCAGCTGTAATATGTTCTGGCGATAGATACTTGTTAACCTTTACACCACGGCGAGGTACTCTTATACATATGGGCTTGTGATAAAACGAGTGTATGTTTCGTTATTCTTTAGGTAATCTTGCAATGCAGCAATGGTTACCAACAGGTGCTGGTTTAACATTACGACTCTATAATGAGTTCGATCGTTCAATGTTACCCCATATCTATGATCTTATAACAAAACCAAGACTAATCAGCATAAATGTTTTAAGCACGTTGTCGCGAGAATATCTGTGTGGCTTACAGCCATATTACGCGCTGGAAAATGTTCTCGTGCGATAATACGAAGTTAAGCAAAATCGGGCCTGGTCAGTGCCGAGCTGAGGGACCGCTTGGTAATATCTTGTGTAGTAAGCTTAAATGGGCGGGGAATATTAGATAACTAAAAACCGAGTTCCAATTCCAGTCAGGTTCGTAATATTCTCTTACGTGCAAATGCTGTTGGGGAAAGCCATGAATCAACCTCTTCTTTCCACGGCTATGGGTTAATTAGTAGTATTTGTACCAGTAACTTAATTATCTCCAAAATATTCTTACAATTTAAAAAGATATACTCGTTTGAAATAATCTTAAAAAATTGATTACCTTAAAAAACCAAAAAAAAAACAAAAAAAACCCAAATAATCCAAGTCATTGATCTGTTTTACAATTTCTATTGAGTAGGGTATTTGACCTTTAATTTGTCTCACTTACCCGAGACAAATCATGTCGTCGGGCAATGCTTCGAGAGTTGAGTTATTTGACGATTACTAATGTGTAGTGAGTTCAATACCTGTGACACTATTCACTTCGCCGCCTATATTTTGAGTACCCATTTACACCAAATAGTCAGATTCATTCTTCTATTACGCCATATTTGTGCTAAAGAAAGCAAAATTTAGTAAACCAAATGATATTATTGGATGTCTCTACTAACATGACTCTTGGTTTTTCACAACACTTAGAACACATTAAAAAATTCAAAGCTTGAAATTTTTATTCCAATTTTTTTTGTTCAGATATATGAAATCTACAATGTAATTTTTGTTTCACTATGAATACTGGACATCCTATTAATAGTAAATTTGATGACAGAATAAACTCTTTAGAATCTATGTATATTTACTTCAATATTATATGTTTTTGCTCTGTTCTGTTTCTTATCTTAATTTGTAACCCACTGAGATCCGACTAGAGAATCGCACATCGCTTGAGAAATTCCTTAAACGAGAAACACTTGGTTGTCTATTTTCAGAGCAAGAAATTACTTTCGTTTGAAAGAAAGCAATGAGAATTTTGTAAAAAAAAAAAAGAAAGATGAACATAAAGAATTCAGGCTATGGAAAATTTTTTCGGGGTTTATTTTATGGCCCATATTCTGTTGTTTTGGATTGGAGAAACGGGTGACAATCAATAGAAAATGAATTTCTTAGGTTTGCTTGTCTCATACGAAAACCTTATGAGTTTGCAAAACATGGATTCCGTTTCCAACTGAAAATCTGTTCTATTTTACCACTTTAAGTTTCGATGATTTTACTGCACAAGAATTGTAAGGAAATATCTTTCGAATTATTTTAACAGATTAACTAGAAGATGCCGCGATTAACATTGAAATGTACAGATATAAAAGCGTACGTGTAAGTATGTATCAGGTAAGTGGCATACTTGTTTCACGCTTGGGTGAGTGAGCATGTCTCGACAGAGAGGTGACCGACTGAGCAGGAAACATTCTCCATATTAGTTGCCATTACTTTCTGTGGTAGATCGGCTACCAACCAAGGCTATAGAACTGAATGTCATGATATTTAACCCACATCTAGGGGAGAATCGACGAAATACCTTTCCCAAGATTCTTTACGTGTAAGTTAATGCAACCAATTTAACTGGAATTCGAACTCGCTCTCCGATGTATGTATAAATAGATTCACGTAGATAAAATTACTAATATATATATATATATATAATTAAATTGTTAACTGATACATTAACTGATACATTAACTGATTTATTAACTGTTGTGTCGTGGTTCGTACCATGTGACATATAGTCGTCGGGATGTATAAATGACAATGTGTTTTTAGCACGAGAGTTGTCATGATCACGGACTACGTGAAGTAACACCAGCTACTGCGTGAGACTCTAAATATTGTATATACCTCTTGGTTATACCACTCTAGTAATGGAGTAGTTTATCTAGATTTCATTTTGTAGGTTTTCATTCCACGATAAAACAAAGAAGAAGTCAGAGGAAGAAGAAGATGAGGAAGAGAAGAAGAATACGAAGGAAAGGGAAGGAGAAGAGGATGAGGTAGAGAAAAAGAAGATAAAGAAGAAAGAAGAGCAGGAGGAGGAAGAATAGAAGAAACAGAAGAATAAAGAGAGAGAAGGAGAGAAGAAAGAAGAGTGCTGTGTATACCTCTTGGTTATACCACTCTAGTAATAATGTAGTTTATCTACATTTCATTGTGTAGATCTTCATTCCACGATACAATATTAACATATTTAAAATCCAAAAAACCTTAGGTGATTCAATACAGAAAATACCAATCCTTTGCTTGTAATGTCATGTATGTATCTTTATTACTTGTGCGCCATATTCAAAAACGAATTTATCACATTTTTCTGTTTCATTTCAACCTGAGTAGGAGGATATAAGAAAAGAAACACGTAATAACCTTTCGACACATATCAGAGTGCGATGGATCAATTGTCTAAATTGCACAAAAGTAAAATCAACACTGACATCTCATTTTAACATATATATTAAACAAAATTTCAGTAATTTGAAATACTAAACATGAATTTATTTACTAAAATTGCTATTGGTTTCATCTACGCTTTCAGACGACTTCGAAATATTTTTCAACTCTTCTGGGCGGTTTTCTTCATTAAGCTGGTAAATGCTGACATAATCCTTGCCTACAATTTCTTTGGTATTACAAGGAAATTTGTTGGTTCCCACACAATAATAATAAAAAATGGTTAAAGACTGTATAAGGTGGCCAGTGGGTGATGTAGTTGCAGAATTTTTCTGACAGCCATAAATAGATTCTCCTGCTTGTGTGGCATGGTGCAGCATCTGGTTACTAGATATAGGTTCTTCTAACCGCCACTCTTGACACAGAACAGTACTACTTCCTCAAGGCGTTTGATGTAGGCCTTCGTGTTAAGTCTAATGCCATCCCTAACGGATTCGAGAATACTTTTATCAGAACGGCCAGAGCTGCCACATCTTCGTAATTAATATGGGACTCATCTAACGCACTCCGAATCATTTGTACGACAAACAGATTGACACCCAATTACTTTGAAATGTTCGTTTTGGCGCCTGCGGCATGATTGTCAAATAGTAATTCATTTTGTTTCAAAATTTCTGGCAAAGTTCATTGCATCATGGTGCTCTTGTCCTCAAAACCTTACTACTCTGTGAAGATGACAAAAAAAACAGGCAACGTGCATGCGCAAAACTAAAAATATAAACTGACAAAAATTTACCCATCGCACCTATTTAAATGCATTAAAGTTATATACGTGTGGCTAGAGCAAAGTATTGCATATATGTATATATAATCATCCGCAGACAGATCTGTTTCGCTGTATCACAACTCATCAGTATGGTTAGACTCCGATTGCTTTTTAACCCAGGATTGAAAACCGACCGAATTGGCGTAAGTCGGCAATTCTACCTCTGGGCTATGGGCGTTCAGTAGAAGGCAGACCTTTTAGCGTGTATATTACCATTATACGCGCTCAATAGCCAGACTGCTTTCGTTCATTTTACTGAATGAGCCATAAAGGAAAACTCAATACCTCATTTTGGTTGGTTATAAATTATAACTCATTTCTGTGATGTAAACTAGCTCATTTCATCAGACTACATTATATTCGTTCCATTCGGTACAATTTTTTTTTACCGGAATAAGCATTTTTTAAAATGAAGAGGAAAAAAAGTAAAAAGATTTAAAGACAGAAATATTGGTGTTATCTTAGTTGGGAATCTTTAGACCAGTCGCGAAGTGGTCATTTTTCTTGGATGATGACCACAAAGTCACTATATGCCCATTCACAATATCATGCGTATATATAACCATACATATTAACACATTCACTTATACATATATCCACATGCACACGTCTATACATCCACATATGTACATACAAATGCGCCTGTTTACTTACATATACCTAGAGACTTACATCCATCCATTCTCACATATAAATCTTGCGTTCGTATATTCATATATAGTTGATCCTGTTGGATAATCCTCGCTATTTAAGGACTGGACAATTGCTTATTCAGTAATGAATTAGAGCACTCTAATTACTGGCACGTGATACATCATACGCTAAAAGTTTGCCTACTCAGCGCCCATAGCTCTGAGGTAGAAGCGCCGACTGACGCCAGTTCGGTCGGGTTTCAATCCTGGCTAAAGTCAATCGAATTTCTAACCGTACTGATGAGCTGTGATACAGTGAAACAGATCTGTCTACGGATGACTATATATATATATATATATATAGATGAGAGAGAGAGAATAATTTACGTAAGCTTCTATCTTTCCCTGTCATAAGTCACAAACCTATGATACACAATATGGCTTATATATATATATATATATATATATATATATATATATCTCGCAAAGAATCATTTACCTTTATGGCCACTTCTTAACCATTACTCTTTGTCTAAAAACAGTATAGCTCATGTATACTTTAAAGAACGTGGACCGAATGAGATAGTTACGAATAGAGATTGTTATCTAACCGCATGTGTGAACGAACAGACTCAGATAGATAAATCTGCTTAAGAACACGATATATATAACGATATTTTCTGAAATGAAAATAAAAAAGTAATAGAAAAATTTGCCGACGATTTATTGCTTACAGTGAAAGCAATATTGCAAGAACTTGAAATATTCTCATATCCTTTGTGTCTAGTTTCCAAATTATCCCAACATGGCGTAGTCAGCAAATGCAATCTTTATTCTTTTCTTGCCGGTATCCTTTTTTTCTTTTTTGCTGCACATGAATAACTCAGGTACGCCAAGTTAATAAAATTACATGGGATTTTCTACCGAACAATTTACGACCCTACCATAATTCTTCCATCAGTCTTCATGCACGTATAAAGCGTACTTAATTGTGTTGGTAGTACTAACTTTCCGTTCTTCACACAGTATTATCAATCATTCTGAACAAGTGGCTATGTAACCGTATCGTTTCCTGTTATAAGCTGTGATAATGGTGTTTACGGGAAAATTGTGCTATTCTTTCATTTATTCCAAGAGATATTGGAGAAATATCGTTTTATTATTTAAAATGTTTATTTACATATTTTACTCTTAATTCTTTAAAACCTCTTTCATATATTTTTCATACTATACTTTAATTCCTGTGCTGTTTTATTTGTCTTTTGTTATAGATATGCTGCAGAAAGTTTTGAAAATATTAGTTTATTGGATGTGAAAGTAAATAATTTTTGGTCTTAATACACATTTTTTATTTCGGTAAGGAATGAAACATTTTAAAGAGTCGGAGCACAATATTGTAGTAGTAGTAGTAGTAGTAACCGAGAGATTAAGCAGATTATAAGTTTTGCCTAAAAGGTAACCAAAATATATTTGTCGTTTTTTATTTATTAGACAAAAAAGGTATATAGAAAATTTGATATATCATTAATCCTCAAAGTAATCCCCATCGACATTCAAAGATGACATAGAAGTTTAGTCCTATATAGCAGCGAATGCAGGACATTTTTCTTTATAACTTCTGAAGTGTCTTTCGGCAATAGCCATAGTATAACTATAGTACATCAACGAATGTATGATAATTATTTAATCGAGGGGAATGTGAGCAGCGGACAAGATTTAAGGAAAATGAGAACAAAAGGAAAATGAGAACAAAAAGAAAAGTTTTACTAAGACTCAGGAGACAATTTCCTGAGACACACTGAGGAAAGGGTTAGCAAAGTTGAAATTCACAAGTCATAGTGACAGTAAGATGGAAACATTTACTTATCTACCAATTTTTATGACAGAACAAATACCAGCGTGGATACTAAAAGAGAATATAAAATCGACTAATGATAGGAATTTGTTTGAGTTTTGTTTAACGATATATCAACAACTGTAAGTTATATAATCCAGAAAAGGTGGGCTTTAAAGGTATTTTTTTATGTTTGAGTATAGTAAGAAGGTAGATTTCGTCAGATTTTAATGAAAAATTTTTTTATTATTTTAGAAAACTGAAAATGTCTTTTAGTTTTGTATTCAAAAATGTTTTGCTGAAAATGTTTTCCTTCAAAAATATGTTATGGTAATTTTTTCTTCAAAAATGTATATTTTTCTATAAAAGCGTATTTTATATTTTCATAGTGTTTTGACCCCAGTTTACTATTTGTCTATAGTTAGGACCCTAACAGGTGCTACCACTCCGGTTTAGGGTGGACCTGGGAACAACTGCAATTAAGAGGTGGTACCATGCTTCTCAAAACGTCCCAATCAGAGGACTTGCTGTCATAAACAGGACATAAGAATTTGTAGAGAGCCATGATTGCAGGGAAGAGAAACCACATAAAAGAATCAATCGTGAAATTAAAAGTTATCTTCTTTAAGAAAATCTGCAATTCAAGACGAAAAATACTTGATTTTATTTTTTAAAACTTTTAATCGAATGGCACTGAAATGGTGTTTCATTAATTTATTTAAATTGATATTTTAACGTAGTAAACTGACTGTTTTGGGAGAATGCGGTAAAACTTTCCACGCTAACGATTTAAATTTCTGAAGCAATTTGACTCTGTACTGTTTTACTTTAGAAAGAATGTTTCATTTGAAGAAAAATGCATATTTGCATAATTATAACTTTCTAGTTAATGCTAAAAAAAATATGCTTTGTTGTTATTAATTTTAGTCTCATTCTAACAATTCCGAACAAAGATTAAATATTTGATGATTCTATAAAATGTCACGGAAATTTTGGCTAAATTAAATTCTTCACGGATTTTCAGTAGTAGGGATTATGACGCGTTCACCCCCCCCAAAAAAAAACACATCCAAAATGGTACTCCAATTCTGACGCATTCACCCCAGAAAAAAACACCCTAAAATAGTAGTCTGAAAAAAGAAAATACTTAAAAAATTACTAACAAAAATACTTTAAAATTACCATTTAAAATGTTTATAAAGAAAAGTAAAAAAACAAAATTAAAGGAAAAGAAAGGGAAAGGACTTATGGATACTTTAATAAATTTAATAACTTCAGAAGCATCAAAAAACATTATGAAAACAGCTGCTGAAACTGCTGTAAAATCAGCAGCATCAAAAGGAGCAGAAAAATAGTAAATGAAATTGACAAACAAGTAAATAAAAGAAAAAGAAAACCAAAAACAAAACAAGATATTTTACCAGAAAAACAAGAAATTCCTATTGAAAATAAAAAACCATTAGAAGAAGATAAAGAAATTCAAAATATATTTTCTGGTTCTGCCATAAAATTTATTTATTAATATAATTAAATTTACCTAAATTTATTTTTTTAAAAATGACAACTAACGAAATCTTCGATTTAGCAGATGTTGAACAAAGTCTATCTTTCGACAATAGTATGAGGGATTATGAATATTCTGAATTCCTTCCAACAAACATTAGTAATCTAAATACAAGTGGAAATAAAGATATTGTAATTCAACAACAAGATCTATTTACTCTTCCATCTGAATCCTATTTATATCTTAGAGGAGAACTAACTAAATCAGATGGATCAGCAGTAACTAATCCAGGAAATGGAGAAGTAAGTTTAGTTAATAATGCAATGATGTTTTTATTTGAAAGAATTAGTTATCTAATTAATGAAACAGTAGTAGAAGAAGTAGAAAGACCAGGTCAAACAACATCTATGATTGGTCTTCTCAAATACTCTCCCAATCAATCATCTACTCTTGGAGTTAATATGTGTTGGTTACCTGATGTTGATTATAATTCTGATGAAATAAATTCTAATATGAAACTCAGATCTAATTTAAATAAGTTTAGTTTTATGGTTCCTTTCAAACATATCTTCGGTTTTATGGAAGATTATAACAAAGTACTTTATGGTGTTCAACAGAGTTTTAGATTAAAAAGGATTGTAGATGATGAAGCTATTCAAGTTAAAAATGGTCTTAATAAATCAGACTACAAAGTATCACTTAATAAACTATCTGTTCCCATGCCTATTATTAAACCATCTCTTGAAACAGAATTAAAACTTTTAAAAGTAATTGATGATAAATCAGTAATTGATATTATTTATAGAAGTAGAAATACAGAATCAACTTTCCTTCCTTCTAATAGTAAAAATTTTGATTGGCATTTACAAACAGCATCCGGTATTCCTAGATACGTTATTGTCTCTTTCCAGAAAAATAATCTAAATAGCAAATCTAACTTTTCTAATGTAAGTTTAAAAAGATTATATGTTGAATTAAACTCTAAAAGATATCCTGATACTGATATAGAAGTAGATTTCTCAGAAAATGATTTCTCTAAAATATTCACCCAAACCTGTAATTTTAAAAAGAGATTTTATGATTCTGATGAAGCACCAAGTTTCTCTCCTTTTACATTTAAATCACTTTATCCTATTTATATTATCGATATTTCAAAACATGAAGATAGAACAAAAATGTCTAATATTGATATAAAAATTAAAGCAACTTTTGATACAGCTCCTGGAAATAATGTAGAAGCATTTGCTACTCTTATATCCGATTACGAAATGAAGTTAGAATCAACTGGTAAAAGATTTGTTATTCTTAAATAAAAAATTTAAAAAAAAATGGAGATAGAAAATTTTTCTTCAAGAAGAAGAAACAGAAGAAATCATCATCCTAATTTACCAGATAATATAAGAGCAATAATAGTTGGAGAATCAAACTGTGGGAAAACTAATTTACTAATGAACTTATTATTAAAAGAAAATTTTTTAGATTATAATAACCTAATGGTTTATGGAAAATCTTTATTTCAAGATGAATATAAATTATTAAAAAAATTAGAAGAATTACCAAAAGAAGGTGTTTTAAAATTATTTAGAAATCAAGAATTATTTTTAGATAGAATAGAAGAAGTTATTAATTATATAAAAAATAAAGCAGTTTTTAAACCTGATATAACAGTTACTTTTTTCGAGAATGATGAAGATATATTAGATCCAAGAGAAACAGATTCAGAAAAAAATAATATAATAATCTTTGATGATATCATAGGAGAAAAACAAAAGACAGCAGAAAAATATTATACAAGAGGAAGACATTCTAACATTGATTGTTTTTATATTTCACAAGATTTTTTTGAATTACCAAGAAGAACAATAAGAAAAAATTCTAACCTAATAATTCTATTCCCTCAAAATAAAAAAATCACTAAGATTTATCCATGAAGATTTTTGTTATGATGATATGTCATTTCAAGAATTTAAAAAATTATGTAATGATATATGGAATGAAGATTATGGATTTTTAACAATAGATAAAACAAAAAAGAAAAACAATGGAAAGTATAAAAATAAATTTAAACATTTAATATTTAATTAATTTACTTTTTTAAAATGGATAATTTTGGAAGAACAAAAAAATCAAAAAATAGAATATCTTCTGGAGTATTAGACATGAAAAATAATAAGATAATAAACTTAAATAATCCAACTGATGATAAAGATGCTGTTAATAAGGAATTTCTAAATATAAATTAATAAAACCAAATGTTATAACAGGTCCAACTAATTTTTCCTTTCAAGGAAGAACATTTACCAAAATAATAGACGTTAATATTCCTAGTGATAGAAAATATTTAGTAATAATTAAAGGAAGATTAGAAGATGATTTAAGTAAAGGATCTAGTTTTAGATTTGGAATTACATCAGCTCCATCAGATGAAAAACTGACATGGGCAACAGTAACTGGTAAAAGAACTTCTTTTTTCACTGTTGGTCTTTATTCAGGAAATAAAATATTTACAATGTATTTTGATAATTCTGGAACTATTATATTAGATAATATCAAATTCTATATTATTTAAAATAAAATAATTTTTCTTTTTTTAAAAAATGGATAATTTTGGAAGAACTCTTAATTCAAAAAACAATGAACAACAAATTAAAAATACAGACTATGTTAAAAATGGAATATCTTCTGGAGATATAAACATGAAAAATAATAAGATAGTAAACTTAAATAATCCAACACAAAACAAAGATGCAGTTAATAAGGAATATGTTGATTCAAAATTTTTTAATGGAGATATGAATAATCAAAAAATAATTTAGATTCTCCAACAAATTCAAATGATGCAGTAAATAAATCATATGTTGATTCTAGATTTGCTAAAAATAGTAGAGGTAATATTGATATGGATAAAAGATATATTTACAATTTAAATACTGGAACAAATCCAACCGATTGTGTAAATAAGTCTTATGTAGATTCAAAAATTTTTACAGGTGATATGCAAAATAAAAAATAACTAATCTAAGTGATCCAACAAATTTAACAGATGCAACAAATAAGAAATATGTAGATAATACAGTTTTTGTAGGAGATATGGGAAATGGAAAAATAATAAGATTTGGAGATCCAACAGATCAAACTGATGCAGTAAATAAGAAGTATGTTGATTCTAGAGTTTTTACTGGTGATATGAAAAGACAAAAGATAACAAATTTAGTAACTCCTTCTGCATCAGATGAGGCAGCTACAAAAGGCTATGTTGATCAATCAGTAACAGTTGCTTCATTTATAAGTGATATGAATAATAAAAATATCATAAATCTTAAATGGCCTGTTAATCAAAATGATGCAGCTAATAAAGAATATGTTGATTTACATCCTACTAGACAAGAAATTAAATTTACTGGAAATGGAAGATATGCTATGAATTTCTTTCCAGATATTGTTGTTTTCACTTCATCTAGTAGAAACTTATCAAATAAAATAACTCAATCATATCATCCTAAAAAAGGTGAAAGTTATTTTTGGACTTTATCAACTTTTGAAACACCTTATTATAAATTTATTTCAGGAAATTTTAAAGTAGATAATACAGAAATTTTAGTAAATAAAACTAACTCATCTTATTTTAACTTTTCTTCTAAAACACTTACTGCTTTTTCATATAGTCTAGCTACTATAACTTTGATTAAATATTAACTCAAAAAATGTCACTTAATAAAATTGAAGATTTTAGATTATTAGAAATAAAAAATGCAAAAGAAATAAATAAAAAAGATTTAAACAAGAGTAAAAAAATAATAGATGTAATAGAAATAATTCAAATAATTTTAATGCTATTAAGTTTACTTGGATCATCACTTTCTGCTATTATTAAAACACAACCAGAAACAGTTATACTTTCTTCTATATCTAGTTTTTTTAATGGATTAACAATTGCTGTAAAATTAAGACAAAGTTCAGAAGAGAAAAAATTAATAAATTTAAAATATTCTAAAAAAGAAATGAATAAAAAAATATCTTCTGCTTTAGATGATAATATAATAGATCACTCAGAATTTGAGAAAATAATGGATGCGTCTAATGCTGTTGAAATCCCATAATTCAAATTGTTAATAATAAAATGGAATCAAAATTTCTTAATAAAATAAACAATATTAAAACTTATACAAAACTATCTGATCTAAAACAAGATACAAAATACATAATTATTAAAGGAGAAAAAGAAGATACTAAATTTGGAAGAACTAGTAAATTACAACTTGAAGATGTTAGTATTTTTCTACCAAAAAGATTTTCTATTATTAAAGATAATGAGTTAAAATATTTTAAAAATATTGCATTAATTTACAAAGGAAAAAATGAATCAAATATGGATATAATTGAATTTGTTTCTATTAAAGAAAAGAAAGTTAAAGAAGTTAAAGAAGAAGATAAAGAAGAAGTTAAAGAAATAAAAGAGAAAATAGAAATTAGTGAATCAGAGGAAGAAGAAGATTACTAATAATTTCTTAAGAAATATCTATGTAATTCTAAATGTAGGTTATTTTTTAATCTCTCAATTGTTGGTAAAATATTAACATTACAATTACTATAAATAATAAATCTAGGAGAACCTGATAAATCACAATGATCTAAACATCTCCTTTTTCCCTTTACTTTATTATCAAAAGTTATATCACAAAAATAACAATTAGAAGCTTTAATATAAATATTATATAATTGACTAAAATTAGGATATCTTATTCCTCTTGAATACCATAATCTTATTAAGTTTTTTTCATGATTTAATTGATTATAAATTTTACATTTTTCTTTCCAACATGTAACACAATAGTTTCTAAAAAATACTAATGAAGTAACTCTATTATCTTTATAAAATTCACTAACACTTTTTATTAAATTACAATTATTACACCTTTTAGTTTTACTTTCCATTTTTAGTAAAAAGGTTTTGTATTTATACCATCATCTAGAATAAATCTTTTATCATCAAAAGGATTAAGAGATATCTTATTTAATTTATTTATAAACATCCTATGCTTATCAGAATTTAAAGTATATACAGTATCTGTTCTTATGTTATTATTAAATAAACAATCTTTTAAATCATCAAATTTTAACTTGTTTTTAATAACTGATTTTGTTATTCCTTTTAATTTCTTTTCTTCTTTATCTTCTGATCCCCTTTTAAATGAATAAGCTTTACTTTTTAAGAAAACTATTTCAGACATAATATCTCCATTTAATTCATCTTTAAATTTTCCTATTACTTTTTTATTTTCTTTTGAATGTAAAATGTGTGTCTCTGGATAATCAGATGTGTCTAATTCTGATTTTATTTTTTCCATATCTTTATAAAGATTACTGGTAGAAATACAAAGAAAAATACTATCTGTATCACTTGCAATTATTTCATTATCAGGCCAAAGATCTTCTACTATTTCATAATAAAACTTATACATTAATAATTTAGAATAATCTAGAATAGCTTGTCCAAGATAAATAGGTTTATTAAATTTTATACTAGTAACATTATTTACTATTGCAACTAAGTTATCATTAAAAATAACAGAGTCTTTAAAATTAGGTTTATTAATAAATCTTTTTATCTGATTAGGATTATTTACTAATTTAACTTCTGATCTATTTCTTATATTTTCTAGTGTTTTTCCATAGAAAGCATTATTCATTAATTTCCATAAATTCTTCTCAAATGAAGTTTTAGATTTTGTTCTCATGTCTGTATTAAATCTTATATATTTTTCCAACCAATCAGATTCTATAAATGAAATAGTTTTATAAACTTTAAAAACTTTAGAAACTTTTAAACCTAGTGATTCATAATATTTAAGAATTTTATGATGAACAATATATTTCTTTTTATCCTTTAAAGTTAGATAAAGTTTTTCTTCTCTACCTAATTTTAGATTCTGTTTTTCTAATAGATTTTTCTGATAATTTGATAACTCTTCATAATCTATTTTTAGATGTTCTGGAGCTAGAGGATATTTAAATGTTTTTTCTTTATCTATATAATCAAGATCTATATAATCAAGATCACACTCAATAAGACACCCTCTTCCTTCTGGAATATTTTTATAATCGTTAGGATCACTCTCCCATTTAAAATCTTTTGTTGGTAGTTTCTGAGACATAGCCCAACCATAAAGATTATTTGCATCAAGATATAATAAATATTTTTCTTTAAATAAATAATTAATATCTCCTCCTTCTTTTATTATTTTTAAACATTCTTCTTTTTCTTTTTCATCTAGAATTCTTCCTCCTTCAAAATAATTATTTGTTTGTTTATTATATGCTTTAACATATCGAGGACCAAGTACTCCAGAGAATCCACCCCTAATTCCTTTTTCTATCATTTGTAATATATCATAATCTGTTATTAATTCTAGTTCTACTTTTGTATATTTTAATCCACATTGCCAAGATAAACCAGGAGAAGAATAACAGTAGCAAGGATCAATATCATGGAAATTTAAAAAGACATTTCTAAATTGTTCAACTAATAATAAAACATCCGTTTTAAGATATAGATTATGATAATCCAATAAAGTTTTGCAATTAAACTTTTTCCAAACATTAGTAGCATGAAGATAATCTTTTTCTGTTATTGATTCATCATTTAAAGTAGAATAGAATTTATCTATTGGTGGTAATTGTTTTTCATTTAATCTTTCTAAAGAATCTATATATTCATAAGGATAGAATCCTTTTTGTGAAAGTAGTTTTATATCTTCTTTATTAAATTCACTTGATAGAATAGGAAATGATTCTAATGATTTTGCTACATTTGATAAACTTTGTGTGAAGAATCTGTAAGAATCTAAGAATCTTAATTTAAAATTATTATTCCCATATTCAATAGAAATATATTCTTCTTCTGATTTTGATAATGTTTTAACAGTATAAACATCGTTTTCATATTTCATTAATTCTTCTATTATAAAGTGGAAATCATAACCTGATCCATTATGAAAATAAACAGGTAAAATTAATGGTTTTTTATAAGCATAAGTTATCTTATTAAATATTCTTATAACTTTTTTAACAAACTTTTCTTTTACATTTTCTCCTACATAAGATAAATACACCGAATCAAGTAAATCCGGTTCGTATGATTTTATGTATAAACCATAACTATTAACATACTGTTCCATAATTTTATTTTCTTGATTAATAATTTTATTAGTAGATTCAAAATCGGAGTAAATAGCAAATGGTAGTTTTTTAGAAAAATCATGATTATTAAATTTTAAAATATTCTGATTTTCTTTTGGCATAATTATTCTACACTTTTTATTTGTTAAACAAATTCTTTTGTGATTATTTAATGCTTCTTTTGTTCTTGATGTTTGTAAACAATTTCTACAGATATAGTGTTTATTCCTATTAACAACAATAAAACTATCTAGATCTGTTATTAAAACAAAGTGAGTATTATCATCACTCTCTAGATAAAGAAGATCAATAATTACATCTGATTTATAATTAGAAATAAAGATAGGGAATAGAGTTTCCTTTCTTTTTTGATCTTCTAATCCAAATACATTAATACTTATACTATTCATTTTTTCTATTTTAGGAATATCTTTTATTTTAACAGGATAAGTTATTCCTTCCATATCTATTTCATCTTCTAAATCTTTATAATTAGATAACCTTTCTTTATGTTTTTTATCATCTGTAGGAAATATTTTAGCAATTAAACACCAAAGAAAACATTTATTATCTTCTACGTTTTTTATATTTATTACATTTTTTGTTTTAAATTCGAGAGGAATATAAGATGATCCCTTTTGATGATTATAATTATAAATCTTTAATGTTGTTTCTAATATTTTGTTAAATGTAAATCCACTTCCTCTTTCTTGAAATCCATCTAACCAAATGTTATAATTGCTTAATAATTTATTATAAAAATCTATTAAATTGTTTTCAGATTGAACAGCTTCAATAGGATTAGAAAAAATTATTTCTACTAATTCGTCTTCTATAGGTTTTAGAAATTCTACTTTTATTAATAATTTTATTTTAAGAAGATATCTTTTTATCGCTGAATTGTTTATTTCTTTTTCTATTTCTTTTTTTAATTTTTTTATATATTTTGTAATTTCTATATCAGTAATATTTGAGATTTTTTTTTCATAGATTAATGTTTTGTAAAATTTTCTTGATACCATTTTATTAGGAAATAATTTGAATTAGGATAATTTTATAATTTTTATTTTTATAATTTTAAAAAAGTGAAAATTAATTTATTTTTCTTTCTTTAAAATAATTAGGATTTCTATCAATGAAATTTAAAAATGCTTCTCTATATTTTTCTTTATTATTTTTGTAATGAATTCTTTTTTTAACGTTTACACAAGATTTACATTGTGATTGAATTCCTGTTGGTCTCGAGTTATTTTTATAATATTCATCATATGATTTTATTTGGTTACATGTTGTACATCTTTTAGTTTTGTAAGATTCCATTTTTAAAAAAACTAATTTTAATTGTTAGAAAAAATATTTTTTGATATTTCAGTAAATTCTTTTTTTGTTAGTTTTTGTTTTTCTTGATAAAGATATTTTATAATATCTGATATTTCATTTTCTACTCCTGTATTTCCAGCTCTTCTTCCTGCTAATAAAAGTCTCAATCTTCTGTTTAGATATTTGGGATCAGCTATAATTACACCAGATCCAATTTCTACATTTCCTTTTACTTCTTGAATTCCATTATTTGAGTTATTTGTATCAGAAATTTCTTCTATTATTGATAATTGTTTGGGTTTTATTTCTTCTTTTATTTTTTTAAATATTCTAAAATCATTAGAATTATGACCACCACTTCCTTTTTCTCCATTAAAAAAATTTAGTTTATCAGCTAAATTAAAATAAGTTTCTTTTTCTCTTATAGATAAATTATCTATTTTAATATTTTTATCTCTTGAAATTAGTTTATATGAATTTTCTGTCATTGGAATTATTTCATTATTAATAATTATATTGTCTCCTAAAAATGTAATTGGTTTATCTTTAAGAAAAACTTGATTATCTATTAATTTGAAAAATGAATTTCTATCATCTTTTGTTTTTCCTCTTGCTAAATATTTTGATCCAATAGGACCTGGTGATAAAGTATTTTTTAATTGATTTTTTTGATGATTAGTTTGTTGAATAGTAATTTTTTCTAGAGCATTAATTGGTTTTTGTCTTTTTTCTAATTCTAGTTGATAATAAAAATCTTGTATTGCTTCATCTTTTGATTCTGTGTATAGTTTTTTTCTTAAGCTTACTAAATCACTTTTTATTTTGTTTTTATTTTTTTCATTCATTTTAAAAGGTGTAATATTAATGATTTAAAACTATTAATATTTTCTGGTTTTTTATTAATTATATATAAACAAAGGTGACCACAAATGACAGTATTATCTGGTTGTATTATTATATTATTAAAATAAATTCCTTTATAATCTTTTGATTTTTTTAAAAAAGTTAACGATTTCTAATGGGGGAACCAATCCAAATGAATCGAAATATAGGATTGTTTTTTTATTTTTTATCCAACATGTCCAATGTGTTCCTTGATTTTTGGATGTATCTAAATTAAGAACTCCTGATTATTTTTCTTTTGGGTATAAATCTTTTAATTCATCTCTCATAAAACAACCTCTAAAATAAGGATCTTTATTTAATTTGGAAATATCTAGATTAGACAAACTTCTATAGAAAATATCATTAACCATTTAATAGAATTTAATTATTTAGAATAACTTAGAATAACTTAATAATATCTCCAAGTATTGGAATAGATTTAAGTACATCAAGAAGACCATCTCCTTTTTTAAGATATAAACCATCACCTGTATAAACCCCATCTCTTCTTAATTCAAAAGGTTTCCCTTCATAAGGAACTATTTTAATTCCACTTCCTTTTATACAATTTACTTTAAACATATTTCCTCCTTTCTTTAGATAAATACCTTTTCCTAAATTACAATTAGAAATAGAACTAGCAATTGCTTTACTTACACCAGCAGAAGCAGCACCACTTAAAGCACCCAATCCTAAAGCTGGAAGAATTTTAGTAGCAATCATTGGAAGAAATCTAGATGCTAATCCAGCTAACATACTTAGAAATCCACCATTCTTAATATTATATTTTACTTGAGATTCAGACAAAGTAAGTTTTACTCCTTTTTTATTAATAATAGCATTTTTAATTTTATTAAGTTGTGAAGCTGTTACATAAGGGGAATCTTCTCCTGATGTTAAATCATCAAAAGAAAAGATAAGAGTTATTTTTTCCTTCTCATTTTCGATTCTTGATTTTTGTTGTGAAGAAACATTTACTGCAATTTTTTGATAAGTCATTTTTAAAGAAAAAAAATTTATGTTTATTTAATTTAAGATTCATAAAGTAAAAATCTTAGATCAACTGTTTCATTATTATTTTCTATTAGTTTTTCATCTTGATCTGTTAACCTAATATTTATTCTAGAAATTGTTTTATTAGAAGTAGGTAAGAAAAATGGGTTTGAAATATCTTTATTAATTTTATAACCAAATTGAACATTAGGGAAAAATGAATAAATAATTGGTTTTTTAACTCCATTAATTGTTGAACCTTCTATTATACTAACTTCTACATTAATAATATTTACTGATAAAATATTAACAAAATTGTCTGAGATATGAGTTGAATTTTGAGAAGAATTTGATAAAGTATTTTTATTAAAACCTAGTATTTTTTTTAAGTTATCATTTAAAGTTACATCCATTATTGGAGAAGCTATTTTAATTTTTGATTTTCCTGTTGTGTTTTGAGGTTCTATTGAGAAAACGTTTTTACTATTTGAAATTATTTTGTCTAATTCTTTTTCAATATAATTATTTATTTCATTTATTTCATATGCTCCATTAGGAATGTTAATTGTTTTAGATGGTAATCCCATTAGTTTAAAAGAAATACTACAGTTTTTTACATTATGAATAGAATTGTATGTTGTAAGATAATCTAAAGCCATTAATGGTGGTTTTGAAAATTCTAGATAAGGGGAAAAATATATTGTATGATTTGAACCTTTGAAAGTTGCTCCTACCATTTCTCTTCTTTTAGAGATAATATTCACATCTAAAATTTCCTTTTCCATTTTAAAGAGAAAAATTTAAAGTGGTAAACCAAGTGTATTTTTTGCTGAAATTAAATTTCTTACTATAATTCTTTCTGTCCATTGTTTTGGATTTTTTGTTTTATATGTTTTTAAATCATCTAACATTTTTAAATCACAGTCTCTTCTATTAGAATTATCTCTATAACAAATATCATGTTTCATACAAATATTATCAAGACCATTTCTAGGGAGTGAATGAGGTAAAGGGTTATTAAATTTATCTAATCTTTTTTCTAGTTTTGTTCCCGGTCCGCAAAAATTGTAACCAGGTAAATGCATTTCAAATGGTAGATCAGTCCAACCTTTCCCTTTCTTTTCCTTTAATTTTGTTTTTTTACTTTTCTTTATAAACATTTTAAATGGTAATTTTTTAAGTATTTTTGTTAGTAATTTTTTAAGTATTTTCTTTTTTCAGACTACTATTTTAGGGTGTTTTTTTCTGGGGTGAATTCGTCAGAATTGGAGTACCATTTTTTCTCTTGCGATCCATGATTTTACCAATATTTCTACCCGATCTACATTTTTGTTTTATGACATTTTTCATAATAATAAATATGACTGGAAGATAAAAGAAAAGGCCTTTAATTTGTGATGTATTAGGATAAGAAATGGCTGGCAAATTTTAATGCCTCCAAAACCCCCATAATATTGATCAAATAATCTCCCTTAAAACAATACACTGCGCATCATCGTCCTCACTCTCTAAGACGATCTCAAGTGGAATGCATACATCGAGTCAATAGCTACACCTATTGCTAGGGAAATTTTTTTCATTAGAATCTATCTTAGACATTTATAAATCTACCATTCGTCCGTGCATTGAATTCTGTTGCCATACCTGGCTGGTGCTCCTATTCATCTCGGGGGTTTTGACAAATTTCAAAATATAATCGGTCTTAATTTAGCAGCTCGCTTTCAGACACTTTCTCACCGACACGATGTGGTTTCCTTCAGTCTTTTCTACAAGTATTTTCACCGCTTTGGCTCTGATGAGATTAATTCCCTGTTGCCCGCCTTCATAAATGTACTTGTGCAAGTAGATAGGCAACTAGGTCCCACTTTTTCCAAAAGCACCGTCAATTTTCAGTTTCTTTTATCGCACTTTCCGTCTGTTGAGCTTCCTTCTCCATGCTTGACTCCTTGATAGCTACAATCTTTAAAGTTTTAAGTGCAGCGCCAATTACTCTCTTTTATCTCCTTGACTTCCACCTTTCTCTTAACATTTTTCAACATCCCATGTACCGTTTCATTTTTTGTCTTCTCTCTCACCTCTCTGTAACCTTTTGCGTACCAGTGTAGGTACTGCCGTGCTTGAGGTGAAACGGTTATAAAAGAATACAATAGCTGAACACAAATACTGAGTCACCACCTGCTACTAGGCCTTATTCCATCACGTTGAAAGAGTATGTAGATTTGATGAGTCACAAATTTAACACCCGCAATAATGGAGGATAAATAAGCCCTCACGAACATTTGTGAATCCACGCGATCGCACGAATTAAATATACAACTAAAATACAGCGCAACGGTCTGCGGACAAGTTTTCTTCTGATGGTATTATGGAAGATAATGCTGATGAGAACCATTGAGAGCCTGTAACAGTTAAGGAAATACGCTCCTAAATTATCGTCTGCGAAACACAGCCATGACCCTACACTTTTGACGAATACTGTGACTAGTCTCTTTGTTTTGAATTACGTTCCATAAGAATTAAATGCCCTAGATATCCAACATTGTTTTAATGTTGACGTTTTATTTTTTTTTCAACCAGAATCCGAAATTCACTCAACAAGGGGAAATATATTTTAAATGAGGCTTTTTGTCATTGATAATATCGATGATTATATTCGACATATTTACCTTTTTTATTTTTACGTTTGAATGGGTTTTTCTTTCTTCCGTCTTCGAAAATGTGACATTACATGTCATTCACATTAACATTAAAGACTGTTTTGTAAATGTAACTTTGCTTGCTTTTTTAAATTTTATTTCGCATCAGTCAGGCCTCAGATTTACTTTGTAGTTCTTCCGCTTTTGAAACAGTTCCTTTCAAAATTATCTTTTTTTCTTGTTTAGATTTTTCTATTTCAAGCATCTCTTCCGTCCCTTCTTTTTTACTTTCCACTTTTTTAAAACTCCTATTCTAAAAGCCTGATCTACGCCGAAAACATTCAAATAATATGTAACCTGCACTTGGAACAAACAACTAAGATACAAAGAGAGAACGAGTTTAGTGACTAAACAAAAATAGAAAGTTTAATACGACGTGAATGCGTGTTCTTACTGGATATATTTAACCTAAGCTTCGAAACGAATTTTAAGAGGATAAGACAAGCCGCTATTTATTACCGGTTACACTAAAATTAACAAACATAAGCTAAAATGTGTAACATTGTTTTTCGCAACGCGTAAAACACACTATTGATAGCATCCACAAAATAGAAACTTGAAAAAAAAATAGACAAGATAACTGTTTATACCAAGAAAGCACTCATCAATAAATAAATATAAGAAAGTATAGTTGTCCAAAAAAAAAAAAAAAAGAAACAACATCGCAATGAGTTACGTATTGGAAAGATCAAAAGGAACCCGGAACAAAAATGTAATTCTTATATCCTTTTAACTTATGACCATAATGTCAGTGAGATACAAAGAGTTACTTCATGTGAAAAAATGTGAAGACCTTATTAAGAAAAAAAAAGACATTATTCAAGGCAGTTGGATGATGGATATTGGCAAAACGGGTATGATTATTTGTGTAATCAATATAACTACCTTAGGAAGATTGGTGATAAAGAAACAATATATATTCAAAGATAGAACTCTGAGGAACGCCGCATTGATATGAAATCATGTAGAAGCATATCCGTTCTACATTACCTTCATTAAACGGTTCGTTATGAACGATCAGCTAAAGTAAATAATTCATCTAAAGAAATTATAATCCGTGAATTTATGAAGAAAGCCAGCATTCGAAACCCATTCAATAATATATTTAGCATAATGAGAATATGTATAACGGAATGTTCTGAAAACGCATAGGAACTGCGTTAGGTGTTTGAAAGATTCTGATCTGGTATAAAAATAGAGAAAAATCGTAAAGGGCTCAAAAAAGAGTATTGAACCATTATGTAACACTTATCTGATATCTAACAATGAATACTGGCAGATGTTCTCAGAGATAAAGAAACGATTAGTAGTGAAAAGTATGCGATACTTGACTAAGGTCTGCTAATGGGAGAGAGGATCACAGTGTCGTGAAAGATAATTGTACTCATCAGAATCATTCTTACATATTAATTGTTCTAGCATACATTGAAGTTTGCGTATGGTTGGTGCTTCTACTATTAAGAGGTTCTTGATAAAATACAAAAACTCTGCAATGTTATTGATCTGAGCTGGCACCTTGATATCACCCAGTTTCCAACCGTTGTAAATTAATTTCTTTGTCTTTTAAAGATACTTTCATAATTAATCTGATGAACTTATCTTCTATAATAACTAAATTTTAGAAATTTAAGCGGAGTTTAGATCGGTGGAAATGTTTAGATGGAAGCGTAATTTTATGCTAACAGTTGATTCTCTCGCACTTCTGTCTTGTAGAACACTTCTGACTTCTTATTCATCTTTCACCCCGCCATTTCCTTAATGTTTTCTCATATTCTCACACGACTGCCTCTTAGTTGGGTTTATTGCTTTGAAAGATTCCTAAACAGAAAATATGAGAAGCAAGTAGGATTAAAGAGAATAGAAACTACAAAGTAAAGTTGATAATAAAAAATGTCAGTTGAAAAATTTTGGATATAGTGAAAAATAAAATCTTGGATAATTTAACATTCAGAGATCTCACTACAGGAAGGATCAGTCAGTCAGTCAGTTAGTTAAATGCCATACTTGATACACGGATTGGGCGATCATGTCTCGAGACAGACATGACTGACTGGGCAGAAGATTATCCCGAATAGGTTGCCATTGCTTTCTACGGTAGACTGGTTGCCAACCAAAGCTATAGAACCAAATCTGTCCTATTATTTAACCCATAACTGGAGGGAAGAGACGGATTAATACCTTTCCCCAAGAGTATTTGTGCGTAAGTGATTGCAAGGAATTCAACTGGAATTCGAACTCGGCACCCAGATCTCTCGTTCCGAGTCGATATCCACTGCACCACAACGCACATTAAAGAACCGATATTAGCAAGATCGGTTAAAACATTAGATTCATTAGCTGAATAATTACAAAGTGTGGTGATGAATATGCAGGAATTACTTCGAGCAACAAAACACAAATATGTGGGGTATCCTGAACCGTATATCCTGTAAGACATTCCACAGAGAAAGAAGTAGAGAGGCAGGAGTAAATGTTCATGTCAGGCTGAAAGCATTTTGAGCTTGTCAATTAAATGATAAAAATAAATTTGATTCTTCATTATATAACATTTTATTGACTACAATATTTCGTCAATTACATTCTTTCAGTGCAGGTCGGAAGTGACATCGTTATACGCGGTACGACCCCGGAACTTGTATTCCCCGCTTTCGACGTGAGAAAGAGACCACCAATCATCTCTTGGGACGTTGTTTATATAGTTAACATTCTTGCACTACAAGATGCACGCACGAACTCACATACTTCTGCATTCGTCCCCCGGGCATAAGCCCAGTTCAACAAACGATTTCCTCTGATGGTTTGGTGAGAAATTTGGGAGTGATATCCATTTCAGCACAACCCCACAGTAAACCTTTTCTAAGTGGGATGCACACTCACGGCGCTTATTTTCCTTTTTACGTACCTGACTAAAAGGAAAGTTGTAGAAAAATTTTCCTCCCTCTACATGTAAATGACATTACCGGAAGCAATATCTTAAAATGCAAATGTTCCTATTTTCCATTTTTTTTGTCTTGAATTAAGCAAAAGTAAGCTACAAGAAAAAGTATAATAGATATCAGCTCGGAATAAGAAATAGAGATATATTTGCATTCTGGTCGAGTTCGTTTCTGTTACTTACGTACAAATACCATTGGAAAAGAGTACGAATACTCTTCTCTAAGCTATGGGTTTAGTAGCATGACAGACTGGGTCCTATAGTCTTTCTGGTTTGCACTACAGGCTATCGGTGAAAGAAACAACTTATTGCGGAAAAATCTAGTTAGTTATAAATCTAAAGAGATATGATCACCAAAAGCGTATAACACTATGACACTCTAATACCTGACTGATGTTAAAAAAACATCAAGAGGGAGAAGAAAATTGATATGGTGGCGAAATGTAACGAAGAATTACGAGGTCAGCGCGCTGGTTAGAAAGGAAAATCTTGGAAACTTACAGACGCAAATCCGTACGTGACGCGTCTGAGGAGAAATGCACATGTTCCACCAAAATAGGATTCGACTAAATTTCAGAACATGGCAAACACTAAATGATGAAGCAAGTTAGTAATAGAAGGCAATGAGCATGGAATAGTTGTCAACACATCTGTGATTGATTATTATTAGCAAGATGTAGGTTATATTCTCCTAGAATGTCTAATCTTTTTCTTCTATGTGCGCTGTCCTATCAGGGTGTAGGCGATTATGGTTTTCCACATCTCCCTATCACTGGTGGCTCTTAGCACGCTTTCTCCTGTTACACCACACCACCCCCGTTTTATCATTCACCGGTTCAGGCCCTTCAAATAGGTTATCCGCTGTTTTCCTGTCTCTTTTTTCCCTCCATCTGGCCTGTCAGTATCAGGTTCTCCAAGCCCTCCTTCCTCAGTGCATGTCCAAGGAACTTTTTCTTTTCCTGATGGTTATTATTAATTTTCTTTTCGTTGCCATTCTTTCCAACAACTCGGCCCATGATATACCCAGCACCCTTCTGTAGAACCACATTTCCACTGCTTCAAGTTTTTCCTTCATATTTCCTTCATATTGAAGAACTGACATCACGTAGCAATATAGTACGCTCTTCTTTGTATCTAGTGAAAGTTTCCTATGTCTTAGTACTTTACTCAGCTTCTGGAAGGCGTCCTTTGCCATGCCAATTCGCCTTCGGATCTCTGTGTCGCACTTTCCATCTCCTGTTAGAACACTTTCTAGGTATTTACATTTTTGTACCTACTTGATTTTAGTATCCTCCACTTTTATTTGGTTGCTTTTTTTGCTGATATACTTGAACAAAAATTTGGTTGATGCACAAATTTATATATAATAATATATAAAACTATTTTCCATTTTTAATGCAGAAATTATCTTTCAATTTTTTTTTTGCTTGAATTATTTTTTAGCCTACTTTATTTTTCTCTCAATTATTCCTCACGTGATTAATTTTTTCCCCTCTACTTCTTTCATTATTCCAAATTTGCAACTATCATATTTTCCACAGTTTCTTTGTTCGTTTTAATACTCTCCTCCGAATTTTTCCCCTCCTACCATTTCTTCATACTTTTTTTCTTTACTATATTTGCTAAGCAACCTAACCTTTTCTTTCATTTATCTTTCATTTTTCTATTTTCTTTTTGGAAAAATCTTTCCTTCTTTCTTTCAAATTTCCTATTTCCATCTTCGGTGAAAACGATACCACCTTGAAGACACGCAACGGCTTTCAAACCCTCTCACTTACCTTCCTCCTGCCTACCCACCAGAATTCTCTTTTTCACTGCCATAAATCTGTCACACCCTTATCGTGTTGATAGGCGAACGGAAAACCGGACCAAACTGGGCACTATATTATGGAACTCTCCTGTCATTTTATCAAAGAACCAGCAGATAAAATTATTTCCTTCACTATTTTGCATCGTTTTTCCTGCACATTTTTTGTCTCGTGGGTCATTTTCAGTTTGTTGCTCTTTCACCTTTCCATATTTTACAAGAATACAATAGTATAACATAGAAGATAAGGCAGTAGGTTTGTGTTCTCGAATATGGCAAGTGAAGACTATATATATATATATATATATATATTAATCATATCACCCCGAGCAAGGCGGTTACGCCACTCATGTGCAGGGGGCTACGCAAGAGTGAAAAGATTTGGAAAAGAGAAAGCCCGAAACCACATCCTAAACAGGGAACAAGGGATGACCCTCTACACCTGTACAATAGACGTGGGTGGAGTGTGAACTGGGCGATAGTTTTGTCTATCTACTCAAACTGAAAAAAAAAAGAAAAGTGAAAAGATTGGAAAAGAGAAAGCCGGAAACTTATGTTGGACTATACACATTATCAATGCAAAGGATATTATATTGCAACAAGTATTTATAAACAAAGGCAAAAATGTTAGTCTTTAAAAATCTTTAAATTTAAAAACGCTCATAAAATATACATCAATGTAACTGAAAAATCTAGATAAATCATGAAGGAATATATTGATTTTTAAGGGATGTAATTCGATGTCTAATAAACAAATGTGAATGTTTTTACTTTCTTTTCAGTAATGTAATTAATATTTATACCATTTCAGTTTCTGATAAATATCTGTATCGTTTTGAATAATAGGTTATGAATTTAACAATTTTTTTATAGATTTTTATATTTTGATAAGATTCGATGGTGGCTTTTTTCAAGAATTTTCCGTGTATGTAAGTTTCTGTCAATTTGAATGATTTTGATATTTTTTTGAATTGAAGTTGTGGTTGAATTTATTTCATGTATGACTAATGCATTCGATATATTGTGTATAAGATCCATGTTTGTATATATATATAAACTTCAGGATTATTATTATTGCTATAGATATATTGAAGTTCTGATCATATCTCTAATAGTTGAGTAGTTTTGTTTTGATGTTTAATATGCATACATTGTTTTGGATAGTAGATATTATGGATTTAGATAATATTTTATGACGGTTTTTACATGGTTTATTGTTAATTTATTTGTTGTAAGGTTTTCTCTTATCATTGTGGATTAAATGTGGATATTGAATGTTACTAAAAGTGTTATATATATATATATATATATATATATATATATATATATATATATTACAAATCATGTTCTAAAGTATAATTTATAGTAAATATTAATTGATCTATTTTTATATTGAGCACTGTTTTAAATAAATGTTTTGAACGTTGCAAATATTTTCTGTGTTCCTTATTCATTTGGAGATTATATATATTGTCGTTAGGTAATTATTGTTTGCTACAGGTTCTTATTTCTTTTAAATAGAATGATATAATTGTTTCAGATTTCATCATGTTACATATATTCCCTTGCGATCAAGAAAAATCTAAGAAAGGGAAAATGCATACCGGCAAGAATCGATCATGCATTTCAGTTCTCAAAGTGTACTTTATTATTCGGCAATAGGAAACCATTAAGCAAAGCAGAGTTCATTTAGTCAATTTAAAAATTACGCATTGCTATATAGTTTCTCATAATGTCCAAGAAAATTGAAGAAATTTATTGTTCTTTTCCAAACAACATTGTTAATCTTATTCATTCTGCAAGACATAATGGGTAAAACTTCGAATTGTTCGTTGGAGAGCTGAATTACAATTCCCGTTGGGTTCGTTATATTTACTTATGTAGAGATACATTTATGTAATACTAGCAGTATAGTCCGGCGTTGCTCGTGTGTAATGAAAGCTTTAAAACTAATCCATGGTCCTGAAGCTCAGACACTTTGGACGTTGACACGAAAGACTAAAAGCAATAGTTGTTTCCAGTTAAGGCAAAACGGTAGACTGAAAGTAAAATGAATGGATGTAAGACAAATTTTGATTTCCTGGTATCGATATCAAAAAGTTTTTTTCGTCGTAAACTGAATTTTGAAGGCTAAATAAGTCCTCTGAGTAAATGGTATCATGGCTGAGACTAAAAGCGACAATTATACCTACTTAGAGCCAAACCCGAAGCAAAAACTAAAATAAACGGGCTGAAAAAATATACAGACATTCAGGCAGATAACCAGACACACACAAACATCTTGCCATATATATATATATATATATATATATATATATTGTCGATTTTCTGCACTATGGTAAGAACTGAAACCTTGAAACTTCTGAATATCGTTTCTTATGTCTTTGTCTATGAGTGTATCAAATTTGATTAAAATCGGACTAATCCTTCTATAACCCAATATTTTCGATATTTATCGGGGGGTACCTCGACACAAAACCTAGCTAAGAACACTCGCAGACGCTTATAGTACAACTGTGTAAATGATCACAAAACTCGGTTCAACCGTTTCGGAGTCTATAGGTAACTGACACACACACACAACGTTCCATTTATAAATAAGTTTAAATTAGATAGGAATCCATCTCTTCCCGCCTCATCAATGGGTTAATTAGTAACACTTTTATCATTAAATCTTTATCTAAAAATTCCCATATTATAAAAATATTTTCCGGCTTTAAATAACCAGCAAAGGGTTAATAACTGCAAATGAATCAATCTAGATTCATTACACCAGCATAAATACATAAAATAGTCTTTATAGCTATCTAAATCAATCTGTTCATATTCATCTATCTTTATCTGTTGGTTTAATATATTTTCGACGACTCAAACCAGGATACTTCACAATTTTTATTACATATATTTTTGTATGTAATAAATTTGTTTTCGTGATTCCCCACCCTTTGACTTTCATGAGACAACGAATACTGACAGATTATATCACTGGGAAAAAAATCTCTTAAACCGAGACAGTACCAGATAAAGCGGAGCGTATGTCAAGCTTCTCTCTAACCCTCTACAAAACACACATACACACACATATGTGTGTGTGTGTGTGTATATATATATATATATATATATATTGATGGCGAAATCTGTAGAAAGATCGATTGTTTTCATTTTCCATCTGTCTGATTGATTTCCTAATCACCCTTTTGCTTGACGTCCAAATTTTCTTCTGTTTTGGCCGTTTATAATTTAAAAGGTAATGTCAGCTATTCAATTCGTTTCTTTTACTATTTCTCTTCTTTAATCCTTATTTCATTCTATTTCTTACTTTCTTCATTTCATCATTCAATTCGTCTTTCATTCTATTTCTTACTTTCTTCATTCAATTCGTCTTTCATTCTATTTCTTACTTTCTTCATTCAATTCGTCTTTCATTCTATTTCTTACTTTCTTCATTCAATTCGTCTTTCATTCTATTTCTTACTTTCTTCATTCAATTCGTCTTTCATTCTATTTCTTACTTTCTTCATTTCATCATTCGTCTTTCATTCTATTTCTTACTTTCTTCATTTCATCATTCAATTCGTCTTTCATTCTATTTCTTACTTTCTTCATTTCATCATTCAATTCGTCTTTCATTCTATTTCTTACTTTCTTCATTTCATCATTCAATTCGTCTTTCATTCTATTTCTTACTTTCTTCATTTCATCATTCAATTCGTCTTTCATTCTATTTCTTACTTTCTTCATTTCATCATTCAATACGTCTTTCATTCTATTTCTTACTTTCTTCATTTCATCATTCAATTCGTCTTTCATTCTATTTCTTACTTTCTTCATTTCATCATTCAATTCGTCTTTCATTCTATTTCTTACTTTCTTCATTTCATCATTCAATTCGTCTTTCATTCTATTTCTTACTTTCTTCATTTCATCATTCAATTCATCTTTCATTCTATTTCTTACTTTCTTCATTTCATCATTCAATTCGTCTTTCATTCTATTTCTTACTTTCTTCATTTCATCATTCAATTCGTCTTTCATTCTATTTCTTACTTTCTTCATTTCATCATTCAATTCGTCTTTCATTCTATTTCTTACTTTCTTCATTTCATCATTCAATTCGTCTTTCATTCTATTTCTTACTTTCTTCATTTCATCATTCAATTCGTCTTTCATTCTATTTCTTACTTTTTTCATTTCATCATTCAATTCGTCTTTCATTCTATTTCTTACTTTTTTCATTTCATCATTCAATTCGTCTTTCATTCTATTTCTTACTTTTTTCATTTCATCATTCAATTCGTCTTTCATTCTATTTCTTACTTTTTTCATTTCATCATTCAATTCGTCTTTCATTCTATTTCTTACTTTCTTCATTTCATCATTCAATTCGTCTTTCATTACATAAATTTCTTTTTCATATTACTATTTTCTTTTTATGAATCCTTCTTTTATTTATTTTCTTTTTTCTTTACTTTCTTTTGGTACGTATTATCTTCATTTCCTTATTCTACTTCTTTCATTCTGCTCTTTTACAATTTTTTATTCATTCTTTTCCCCGTAAATTTCCTCCTGGTTTTTTTTCTTTTACACTAGCCCTTGTTTCCTACTTACATTTCTTTCGACCATCATTCAAATATTTCTGATCCGTCTTTTTAACGTCACTTTTTTTTTTTACGTTTGACCGGCCTATTTTCCTTTCCTAAAAAGTCGTTAAATTTTATTTTTCATTATTAATATTTTAATTTAACAATTCATCATATTGAGTCGCAGTTATTAATCCTTTTATTTTTACTTGCTTATTTTTGCTTCATTTATTCTTTTCTGTCTTATTTTATTCTTCTTACTTCCTTTTTCGTTGACACTTTCCTATCACTTTCTTGCCAAAAATCATTCTGTAATAATTTCTGCCTTTTTTATTCTTTGGTTTACTTTTACGATTCAGCTTACGGTCATATCACGTTGAATACACCGGTTCTCGCACGATTAACGAAATTAAGCAACGGTGAGCCTGGTCAGTACTTAAATAAGCGCTTAGTGACATCCGTCCCTTCCCTCCAGTTATGGGTTAAATAACAGGGTAGTACTTGGGGACCCTGCTCTTAAAAACAAATTCCAATGAATCTTGATACTCGAAAAGAAAAATGTATTACTAGAGATAAAAACTTATATAAAACAATTGTTGAAAGAAAAAGTTATTACCAGCAATAAATTAAATAAAAATCAAAAAATTAGTTGGCAATAAATGACCCGCCGAAGTTGATATGCTATAAAACAAACCAACTTTTACAATTTTTTTCTTCATTCAATGTTCTTTTGAAATTTTGCATTATATACTTTCATTCTCACACATAACTGTTTCATTCTGAAAATGTTACTTTATTTTATCCCACGATAATACCTTGCTTTCTGTTTACTCAGAACAGTTTTCTTTCAGCTTGTTTACTTTTGTTTTTTACTTTTAAAACTAATTTTTATTTAGTTTTATTTTTATACATCACATTTTATTTTTAACTCATTTCTTTTGTATACATATTTCTTTCTTCCTAAACAGGTTTCTGAATTTTTTCTCTTCCCTTGCTTTCTTTCTCCCATTCTATTTATCTTTTTCTGTTATTTTCTCTTTTAATTCTTTCTTTCTCATCCCGTCTTCGTTTTTTTTTTTTTACTTCTTCCTTACAATCTATTTTTGCTTTACTGTTTCTTCGTTTATTTATTCGCTCTTTTCACATCTGACAGAATGATGATCGAATCTTTCGAAATATCTCATTTTTAATCTCCATTTATTTCATCGGCTCTATTTTCTATTCTCTCGTGCGTAAATAACACTGGAGACAAACTTTACTTAACAGACCATGAATATTTATATATACAGTGTCGGAAGGCGAACTTCAACTGAAACATTCAACCATGAGTGATGAACTGAGTTTTCTAAACTCGCACCCTAACGTCAAACAGACTTCTAGCGCATTGAAGCTGGTGGAGAAAAGTTCTCTGTTCGCCCCACTTAAGCACCACTTTATATAAGGATCTCTCTCCATGGAATAACAAACTGGTTCTCTGAGAGTTTATCTTCCATAACAGTGCAGTTAAAATATGACTAGTACCGACTATATATATATATATATATATATATATATATATACACACAAGTATTAGTCATATTTTAACTGCTATATATGCATATATGAGATGATGACTATAATAAAAGCTTCACTTTACGACATTGATAAACATTACCAATATAAAACAATGCTTTTAATATCAGTCACAAACAAATTATGAGCAAAATATTTTTTCAGATGGGATGTTAACTTAAAATTATTTAAAAACAAACTTTTCAAGTTTGTTGACTAAAATATAACTGACAAATACACATACACACACACACATATATATATATATATATATATATATATATACACACACAAGAGAAGGGGAAAACCTGTCCTTTGCTGACGCGGTTTGCGTCCTCTGAAGGAAATTTATCAATGAAAATATATTTTGTGTTGTGCACATGTTTATATACAAGAGCAAGGCTATCATTAGTTTATCAAAATTTGAGAACGTTTAGAAAAAAATTATTAGGTGGTTGAAAGGTTAGTCAAAACATATGTAAAACATAATTCAAAGTCTGGTGAGACACTGTTCCTTCTATGTGAAAATAATTACATGCGTATGTGCGTATATATATATATATATATATATATATATTATAGTTTATTATAAGTGTTATGGTATATTTTGGGGAAAGTACTTCATACCAAGAATCCATTGTAAGTAAATATGAAAATGAACAGTGATGTCAATACAGAGCAGCGACAATATTTCATGCTTGCTTGCAATCTTGAAAATTGCGTTCATGTGAAATTCTAAGAGTAAAAAGTGACTTCTATAATAAATAATCCAACGAGTGCTAACATGTTGCAAAATCAATTATATATATATGTGTGTGTGTGTGAAATGTATATGTACATATATAAATATATATGCAATTTGTTATATATATATATTATATAATTTTTTATATTATATATGCGCTGTACTTATCTGAAAGCGCTCAATACCAATTATAGAGCGAACATATTCAGTTAGATTGGTGTTTGTGACCCTGTGTTTCACGCTTTTGCGATCGTCTGACAATCGCAAAAGCGTGAAAGCCAGGGTCACAAACTCACAAGTATCTAACTGAACACACACATACATATATATATATATATATATATATATACACACACAGACAAAATAAGTAAAATTCTACTTTATGTGTAGATTTTGATTATTCTGCTCTCTTGATTTTCGTTGATATCCAAGTGAAAAAATGAGAATAAATGCAGTTACTCTCAAGAGAAAATAACACAGAGCCTATTGATGAGTGAAATAATAATTTTAGCCTTAAAACTGCGTGTTATTTTTTACTTATATATAAGTATGCCCTGCAGTCAAAAATGACAAAGTACTTATATAGATAGGCCGTCTAAAATGACGTCATTATTTATTCCTGTACCTACTATTGATTATCTTACACTAAGACATGAAGAAAAAATACAAACCCCTGAACATGAGAAGAGGGAATTATATATATGACTGTGTGTGCTTACACGTAACGACACAACTTTATTATAACAGCGAGAATATATATTTATTCTTCCCTATTCTATGACATATCTACTGCAAACAAAAAATAAAAATATAAAAAAGACACTGGTAATGAACAAACACGCAGCAAGACCTTTCATAACTGGTAATAAAGAGAATGAACGAGCCGCAGCCGCCTCGCTATCGTCTCTCAATCTACAGAGCCCAAGCCGCAGCCGCCTCGCTATCGTCTCTCGAATCTACAGAGCCCAAGCCGAGGCAGCCGCCTCGCTATCGTCTCTCGAATCTACAGAGCCCAAGCCGAGGCAGCCGCCTCGCTATCGTCTCTCGAATCTACAGAGCCCAAGCCGAGGCAGCCGCCTCGCTATCGTCTCTCGAATCTACAGAGCCCAAGCCGAGGCAGCCGCCTCGCTATCGTCTCTCGAATCTACAGAGCCCAAGCCGAGGCAGCCGCCTCGCTATCGTCTCTCGAATCTACAGAGCCCAAGCCGAGGCAGCCGCCTCGCTATCGTCTCTCGAATCTACAGAGCCCAAGCCGAGGCAGCCGTCTCGCTATCGTCTCTCGAATCTACAGAGCCCAAGCCGAGGCAGCCGTCTCGCTATCGTCTCTCGAATCTACAGAGCCCAAGCCGAGGCAGCCGTCTCGCTATCGTCTCTCGAATCTACAGAGCCCAAGCCGAGGCAGCCGTCTCGCTATCGTCTCTCGAATCTACAGAGCCCAAGCCGAGGCAGCCGTCTCGCTATCGTCTCTCGAATCTACTGATCCGAGGCAGCCGCCTCGCTATTGTTTCTCGAATCTACTGTGCCGACGCTACTGCCTCGTTATTGTCGCTTGCATCCTCTTCAACACTTCGTTTTTCATGTGTTTTGTCCATGGTATCCTTAGCATTCTCCTGTAGAACCACATTCTGCTGCTGCTGCTTCTTAATGCTTGAGAAAATCGTCTAACATTTTCTGCCATACAGAAGGACAGATATCACATAACAGTCAAGAACTCATCTTTCTTTTCAGTAAGACTTCCCTGTATTTGAGGACTCTGGTTAGCTTTTGTAATGCCTCCTTACCCATGCCAACGTTTTTTTCGATCTCAATGTCATACTTTCTATTCCCTTTCTGTAAACTTCTCAAGAGAATAGCAGGGGTACTCGACCAGATGTGGCAGTATTCAATATACGGGTGGATGGTAGATTTATATATGTGCAGGATAGATTCAGACGGAAAGAACTTCCGGGCCCTGCACAGAGAACCGACTTTCATAGCAGCGGATTTAGCAATGGATTAGATATAGTCATTCTACTTGAGGTCCGCTGAGAGTGTAAGGCCAAGGAGACTTAGTGTTTTACCCTATGGTAGGCAAGCCTGTTCCATATAATGGGAGGTAAGTGCGATTGTCTATGATGGTTAATTGATAGCATCTTCATTTTGGAAGCATTACAATTTACGAGCCATTTCTTACCCCAGTCCACTACAAATTAGAGGTTCTTTTCAAGCTTGGCATCGAGGTTTGCTTTGTCGCCCACAGCAGATTTTTGATGAAGGCGAAAGTAAACTGTGGTGTCATCGGCGTACATGCCTACTTGGGATCTCATGGCATCGGGGAGATCATTAATGTAGATCAGGAAGCGCGTAGGACCTAGATATTAAATATCTTTGGACAGTCAACAGTAGCAATAAAAGTTCTGTTTAGTCAGACAACGTTCATTAAAATATTTGAAGCAAGTATTATTCAAATTGAACAATTTTCATAGTAAAATGTTATAAAATATTGATGTGTTAATTTCATTTGCAACCCACTATAGTGTGTGTATGTGTGTGCATCATGTATTGGGCTGTAACTATTTTTAAGCATCGGAATGGTGTCATTATCTCAGTAGCCATATTCACGAGTTTTCAACCGTTGTAAACTCCGATCTGTTTTTGCATCTGTCTATATTTCTAAGATGATTTATTGTAACTATTTACACTATTTACATTTTTGCCGTATTCATGACGTTTTGACTGGTGTACGCTACGGTCGTCTTTAGATGTTTGGAAATGAAGCCTTGAGCGTACAACGGTCGAAACGTAGTGAATACGGCAATAAAGAGGCGGGTAGTAGTCCGAACAATGTAAACAATAACATACTTTTTCTTAGAAAAATAGGCAGTTATAAAAATTAGTCATATATACAGGAATTTATTTTGCTGTAGTTTTTTTTTTAATTTGATGCAAGACGATTGTTAATATTTATTATCATGTAGCTGTTAATGTGTGGTGGATTTTTTTAAAAGAAACTTCAGTTACATAAACTGCTTACTTGAAAATTAAAAAAATCAACATGTTCGGTTATAGCAACATGGGAATATAACGTTGGAAATTGCTTGAAATTAAACAGAAATCACAAGTATTCACAAAACGGAAGTTTAATGGTAAATAATGTTAGAAAAGTCCCCAAAGGTTTTAAGTTGTGAAAAGTTAAAATAAAAAATGGGGTTGCTGAGCAAGAAAATGTTTGGAGAAGCAGATGTTGATTATTAAAAAATGGAAACAAATGCTGCATAATAATTAGAACATTGATTGGGTACGTGAAAGCAAATATACATTTTAGAATACATCTTAAAGAGAAACTTGTAGGTTGGTCGAATTCATTCTTTAAACTCTTGGACAAGATAATGCGTAGAGATAGATGTCGGATAGTTTAGCTTCAGAAATAGCAATACTCTGAAATACTGAATATTGACCAATTTGCTCATAAATATTTGAACACGCTAAATGACTAAAACAATCCTTATTTCTCCAGATAGGAATATAAAAAGTGTCATCTTTACGTGAGATATAAGAAAATAGGAAATAATATTTAAGCAAAGAGATTCTCTGAGAATAAAAAAAAAGTAATGTTATATTAGTAAAATATTATGTCGTAGAAAAGATAAATGGAAGACTGGAATACTGACGATGGTTATTAAAAAACCAACGTGCCAGTCTGACCACATAAAAGAATAGATTCGTTATTGATGTAATTAATGAAATGTTACCCTGACGAAGATACATTTGATAAATAATATTTGTTGCGTTTAATTTCCATAACAAAAGCTTATATCCCATTAAAAATGGAAGATAAAAATCAGTACTTTTCAGGTTGTGTTTGAGAGTTAGGTATTGAAATGCTATGTACGTTATAATCCTCGAAAATGCCTCCCTACTAATATAGTGAGTGTAGATATAGATCAAGATATCGAATCGCAGTGTGAAATCATACAGTGATGTTTCCTAAATTCACTGTGATCAGTTATAAACACTATGTGAATATTGAGCGCGGGCACACACAAACTTATTTTTTGGTCATAATAAAATTAGCCCAGTAGACACTTGCAGTAAGTGTTCAATACAATTATATTGCAGAACGTTTGAATATTCTTCATTTTTAAACGAGTTATTACGCGACTTAGCTTTCTACCATGTGGTGTCTTCAGACAATTTGCAATAACTGATTTCACCATTTGTTTTAATAGCTCAGGTAAAGGAGATTTTTGAATGCACAATTTTCAAAATTAGAATAAATTTTAAAGTTTTCATCCATGGATATATGACCCTAATAGGTATTTTAAAAATGCCCCCCAAAAAACAAAAACAAAAACAAAAACAAAAAAACCAAAACCTAGGTTGCGGAATAACTCGTTTACAAATGAAAATTATATATATATATATATATATATATATAAAAGACTTATGATGATTTAAGCGATGAATTCACTTTCCCTGTGAATCTCCATAATACTGATACATATCGATATTTTATTTAAATAAGTGAATATATTTAATTCACTATGAGTGGAAACATATATAGCCTTATTTAAATAGATCGAGTGTTTACATTTAAATAGCCTAATTAAACGTATCGATTCCATTCTACTATTTCTAGCGATCGGGTACTTACAGATGTGATTATCTTAAGAGGAAATTGCACTGAAAACTTGTGTCATCGTACTCTCAAAAACAAGCTAACAACAGCCACCACAACGAAACAACACCACAACTAAACCGTAACAACAAAACCACAACAAAATCTAACTAACAACAACCACCAACCAAACGAACACCACCACCAACAACAACAACCAAACAAACGAGCAACAACAACCAAACAAACGAGCAACAACAACCAAACAAACGAGCAACAACAACCAAACAAACGAGCAACAACAACAAAACAAACGAAGCAACAACAACAAAACAAACGAGCAACAACAACAAAACAAACGAACAACAACAACCAAACAGCAACAACAACAACCAAACAACAACAACAACAACCAAACTGACAACAACAGCAACCACCAAACTGACAACAACAGCAACCACCAAACTGACAACAACCGCAACAACCAAACAACAGCAAGAACAACAACCGCAACAACCAAACAACAGCAAGAACAACAACCGCAACAACCAAACAACAGCAAGAACAACAACCACAACCAAACAACAGCAAGAACAACAACCACAACCAAACAACAGCAAGAACAACAACCACAACCAAACAACAGCAAGAACAACAACCACAACCAAACAACAGCAAGAACAACAACCACAACCAAACAACAGCAAGAACAACCAACCACAACCAAACAACAGCAAGAACAACCAACCACAACCAAACAACAGCAAGAACAACAACCACAACCAAACAACAGCAAGAACAACCACCACAACCAAACAACAGCAAGAACAACCACCACAACCAAACAACAGCAAGAACAAGCACCACAACCAAACAGCAAGAACAAGCACCAAAACAAAACTACAACAAAACTAATAACCAAACAAAAACTAACAAACAAACAAACAAACAAACAAGAAACAAAAACCTTTTGTTTTTACATTAAATTCATTTTTAGTTCTTTCTTTCATGACTAATAATCCTGTGAACTATGAAGATTTTAATATAAAAGTAAAATGTCCTTTTTAAAACTTTCACCCCAACCACAGCGATAATATCCCTGAAATATAGCAGTTACTGGAATTAAAAGGAGATTTTTAAAAATTAGAATTTAGAAACGCAATTCTAAACAATACTATACATGTTGCATTGAAAAAAATAACCTCAGCTTAGTTTTTAGTAGGTGTTTTTGTTTTGTAAACATACACGTGTCCTTTCAGTTCTTAATGAATATAGAAAAATGTCCTGAGCGTTTTCCGCTAAATTATTACCCATTTTCAAGTACCATTTTTGTATTCCTTTAATAAATTATGATAGATTTCTACGGTAAAAAGCTACAAAAAATAAGCATTCTTAATTTCCAAATACGGCCAGTTGTGGCAGTGTTCGTAATATTACTAAACGATTTTTCTATATAAAATAAGGACATCTGTATCATATTCGTGTTTGAAAAGAATATATAGACAATTAGGGATCCAACGAAACTCATAATACAGAGGAATTGCTGCTCATACATACATCCTAAATTAACTCAGGGAAAAATATAAGTGGGGAAAATTATTAAATTACCTTATTAGTTTAGAAAGACTCTCAAAGTTTTGATTTAGACATAACCATAGATAATATCATTGTTTCGTTTGATTTCTCGTCATCAAGATTTATGTGTCGATGCATGAATTACCGTTTCCCATGATCAGAAATTCAATACGAAGATGACGGAAACGTCTGGAAGAGGCGATAATCGAGGATGTGGGACCGGTAGTGGCGAAAAATAGCAGTGATGCCGGGGTGAAGATGGATTGCTTAACAGTGTTGATGAACAGTGACATCTGGTGGTGGCTTTCCAACAACAACGGCGGTAATAATAGACACTAACCGGAAGCGTTAGGATTTCCGGCTATGGCGGATGTTTTATTACGGGAAACAATTCATTACAGAGGAATCTAATGACAGACAAACGGGTAGCGGGAGTGGAAAGAAACTGATAGAAACAGGGTAGATTTCGATACAATAACTTGGCTAATACTAAGCATGAATATTTATATACACAACAAAAGTACACTATTTAAAAATTTATACATATAAAATATTCGTACTTACTGTGTGTGTGTGTGTGTGTGTGTGTGTGTGTGTGTGTGTGTGTGTGAAGTATAGTGTTTTTAGACAGCAATTCCTATTTTATGCCAATTTCGTTAACAATTACAAACCAGATACTGTCGTTAATTTTTAAATTTATTTTTCAAGTGACTTCTCATTGATAATACAAATAAAATAGCATCATCCACATGTAAAATAATGGCAAAAATAATGGAAGCATTATTAATATTTTAGAAAGCCAGCCTGGGCCGGACGCTCTTCCTTATTTTCATCAACGACCTCCCAGATGAGATCAAGTCCCAAGTAGGCATCTACGCAGATGACACAACAATATACTCCCGCACCAGTAAGAAACCTGTCGTGGCGGACAGACATAATCTCGCTGTTGACATTGAACGGGATCTAAACTCTGTGGTGAACTGGGGCAAGAAGTAGCTTGTCAACTTCAATTCGTCTAAGACCAAGCTGTTGTCTGTCAACCATTACAGGCAACCTCTCATGCCTCCCATAAGCATGGACCAAGCGATTCTCCCGGAGAGCAATACACTACGCCTCCTCGGACTTACCCTGTCCTCAGACCTCAAATGGAATCACTATATTGAATCCATAGCAAAATCTACTGCTAAGAAGGTTGGGTCACTATATCGATTCAGGATGTTTTTTTCCGCCTGAATTTCATCCTGCATATATACAAATCAAACATCCGTCCGTGCATGGAGTACTGCTGCCATTTATGGTCAGGTGCCTCTGCCGTTCTCCTCAGTGTTCTTGACAGGCTCCAAAGGAGAGTCTGTAATGTGATAGGTACTGATCTGGTGGCTCGACTGCAGCCACTTCCCCACCGTCGAAATGTGGCCTCCCTTTGTCTGTTCTATAAATAGTTTCATGGCTTCTGCTCGGACGAACTTAAGTCACTGATGCCTTCTCAACAGGTGTTTACTCGTGCAACCAGACTGGCAACTGGGTCCCACCCATTCACAGTCAGGTTAGCCAAATGCAGACGACAATTCTATTCCTGCAGCTTCTTCTCTCGCACTTCCCGCCTGTGGAACTCTCTCCCATATTCTTGCTTTCCTGACGGCTACAACCTCCAGGAATTTAAATGCAAAGTCAGTACTCATCTACTAACCACTGGACCCTAGCTCTCTCCCCACCCCCGTATAACTTTCCCTTTCTCTCCACCTATGTATCTGTCATCGCACCTGCTTTCTCAGCTTTCTATTGCTCCTTTCTAACTAGTTTGTAGTCCTCACTCTTTTCTAATTAATCTTTTTTTACAGTTATGTAGCCCCCTGCACATCAGTGGCATTTCTGCCTTGCTAGGTGTGAAATGATTAAAAAAAAACAAAAAAAAAAAAAAACACGGCCACAATGTTTTGAATGTGTTTGGAAAATAAAATATTCCTAAACTCCAGATACATACAATAATCAACATATTCAGTTAAAATAATAAAATAAAATTTATCCTTGATAATGGCTAAATATATAGTGGATAGCACTTGGATAAATAAAACATTCAAACAGTTTTTATATAATCTATTTACTAAAAGAGAAACAAAAACAAGATGACATGAAAAAAATTAATATATATAATTTTAACCATAGAATCTTGTCTGTCAATTTTAACAATAGTAGCTACTATAGCATCAACGCATCGTTCATTCAGTAATGAATGAAATCTCTTAGGTACTGGCGTGTCGGCACATGATGCATCACACGCTAAAAATCTGCCTTCTTCTACCGAGCGTCCATAGATCAGAAGTAGAATCCCCGACTGACGCCAATTCGGTTGTGTTTCAATCCTGGTAAATAGCAAACGCATGTCTAACCGTATTGGTTGTTTAGAGTTTTATGGCATATCAACCACTATAGATCACGTAATGCCAAATCCAGCCTGCGCATATATATTAAAAATATATACACATTGTATACACAATTTAGGTATAATGTCCTTGAGCGACGGCGTGTTAATTCTTATTCCGGTAAATGATTTCAAATGTTTCTATCTAGCATGCATTAGTTATTTATATCAAGCAGTTTGATTTGTTTGTATGGTCAATTGATGCAGTTTTGCACTACCAGTTTTATTTACAGTGGGTAAAGGGCCAGTGTAATTTTATCCAACAGTGATTTGGTTGTTTAGTTTATGGTATATCAACCTTAATCGGTTGAGTATTCTTGGTTATGACGAGATATTACATTTTTGGATATAACCCTGACTCTCTGAAGAAAGAGAGAACATCATCCATTTCCACCTTCTCAAACACATTTCTCATATTATCTGTTTTAAAATACCGCTCACTGGTTCTAGCTAGTGCGCCACATTCCATTAGAATATGCTTGATCGTATAAGGTGTATGACATGTCAAACACTGTGGTGGTTGTTCCTGCGTGAGTATAAAAGAATGAGTGAGTTTTGAGTGGCCAATACGCAAGAGTGATATAATGGCTTGTTCTTACCCTGATTTTCTGAAGCCTGACCTCCATTCTCCCAGTGTAGGCTTTATTTGGTAGAGTTTGTTGTTAGTGTTTCCATTCCAACCTTGTCAAAATGAATTTATATATTTGAGGTTTCAAGTCCGTATATGGAATGCTGATATTGTCCGGGCTGAGCTCTAAGGCCAATTTTGCTGCCGAATCAGCTCTTACATTTCCATGCACTCCGATGTGGCTAGGTATGCAGTACATAATTATATCTTTGTGACTAGACATAGAGTCTGGTCTACCCTGCAATTTAACTATTGATGGGTTTTCTAGACGTTTGTTTTTCACTGATGTTAATACCGAGAGTGAATCCGAAAATATGATAAATTTGTTGTGTTTGTCGTTGGAAATTATGTTGAGAGCAAGATCAATTGCACAGACTTCTGCTGTAAAAATGGAAGTCTCCATAGGAAGGCCTTTTTTGTATACGATTTTATTAAGTAGAGAAGCACATGCAGATGTATTGCCATCCTTGGATCCATCTGTAAATATATATTGGTGATCCGGATGGTTTAAGAGGATAGTATGAAGTTTTTCCAGAAAGGTACTGGGGTGTGTTTTTGCTTTTGGTAGTTTGTTTAATTGAAGGATTACTCGAGGTTATTCGATGGTCCAAGGTGGAACTTGGGTGAATGTACATTTATGTATCCTTTTAATAGGAATTTTGGATTCATGGAGAATAGTCTCCATTCGAAGGCCAAATGGTTTGATTGCATTTTCTTTTTGTTGAAACTGTTGCTTATGTTTAGAATTGAAAATACAGTCATAAGCTGGGTTGGTCGGACACGACTTCAATTTTAAGTAATATTGGAGAGTCAGCTTTATACATCTAAGTTGTAGAGGAGCTTCATGGGTTTCAGTGTATAAACTTTCAGCTGGAAAAGTTCTGAAGGCTCCTAGGACCTGTCTTAGTCCTTCATGATGAATTGGGTCAAGCTTCTTAAGGTAAGATATCCTGGCAGATTCGTAAATAATTATACCGTAATCTGTTTTCAAATACCACTCTCTGGTTCTAGCTAGATAATTGGGGATCGGATTAAGACACTGTATAACTTGATGATGGCTTGACGATCAGCTCCCCATTTTGTATGGGCGACTACTCGGAAGAGTTGTTGAGCACGGGCTTTTTTAGATTTTAAATGTCTTATATGAGGTATAAAAGATAATTTCCTGTCGAATATAACTCCCACGAATTTATGCTCATTAGTGACCGGTATTTTCGTGTCTTCCAGCTTTATAACTGGGTCAATGTGCATTTTCCTCAGTTGACAAAAATGCACACATTTTGTTTTGCTTTTAGATATATTGTATCCGTTTCTATGTACCCAATGTATTATTTTATTGATGTATTGTTGTAGTTGGCGTTCTGCAGTCCTCATATTTTGATCTGGAAGTGACGCAGAAGTTGTCAACGTAAAGATAGTCATCAATTCCAGAAGTGCGGCACTTTGCTATACTGTTAATTTTTATATTGAAAAGTCTCACCGATAGGATACTCCCTTGATTGTGAAGGTTTGAAAGTGTGAATCCAATTTCAAACTCAGAACTCCCTATTCGACAGAAAACTCTTAATAAAGTTTGGCAATCTACCTCGCAGTCCAAGTTTATGGAGATCTTTCATTATTCCAAACTTCCAGGTGGTTTCATAAGCCTTCTCCAGGTCAAAGAAAATTGATATAAGAATGTTGTTTTTGGATATTGGCCTCTCTCATGGAGGTTTCTAATTTAACCAAATGATCCATTGTTGATCTCTGTTTTCTAAAACCACATTGAGATTTGATGATAAGTTTATTGGATTCAAGGTACCAGATCAGTCTTTTGTTAATCATGCGCTCCATTGTTTTACAAAGGCAACTCGTGAGAGCTATTGGACGGTAGTTGGATGGGTTTGTGTGGTATTTTCCAGGTATAGGAATGACAGTTGCTGTTTTCCATGTTTCTAGGACTGTCCCATGTGTCCAGATATAATTAAATATTTTGAGAAGGTAGGTCAGTGATTTGTTTACTAGATGTTTTAGAAATTCATAATGAATTTCATCAGAGCCGACTGCTGTATTATGTGATGTTTTGATTGCTTCATTCAGTTCCGCTAATGTAAAAGGAAGATTATATTTTTCAAGATTATTTGTCTTAAAATTAAGTTTTTGTTTTTCAACGAGGTTCTTATAAATAAGGAATTGTGGTTAGAGGTGTTAAGTGAGGAATTTTGTGAGAATGTCTTGGCTAGTATATTTGCTATGTCTTCCTTTGTAGTTGCTTCTGTCTGATTTTTTCTAAAATGTCTGAGAGTGATTGGTTGTGGTTTTCCAGATATCTTCCTTATTATCCTCCAAATATTGTTTGTTTTAGTGAAGGAGCCAATTTGATTGATATAGTTTTGTCAACTTTCCTTTTTTGCTTCTTTAATGATTTTTCGGGGTTTTGTCCTGAGCAGTTTGAAGGCGTTGAAATTATTGGTGGTAGGTTGTTTATGAAATTTCCGTAAGGCAGTTTTACGAAGGAGGATAGCTGTCTTGCATTCATCATTTAACCAGGGCGTTCTATGTTTCTCTGAGCTTGGGTTTTTTTCCGATGGATCCATTGGCTATGGAGATGAGAGTTTCGGTAAAATATTTTGTGTGGTCTATAATTTTAGAGTCTGGAAAAAGTTTTTGTTCACAGAGGGTTTCAAAAACTTCCCGGTTTGCATTGTTTAGTTTCCAGTGGGGGAGTTTTTCATCTTTAAATGGTTGTAGAGTTTCAAGAAATATGGAGAAGTAGTCACTACTACATAGATCATCATGAACTTTCTACCCATAGTTCATATAGCTTATGGGATCGCATAGAGTGAGGTTAATGGCTGAGTAAGAACCTGTGAACTGGTTGAGGTATGTTTTTGATTTACCGTTTAGTAGACAAAGGTTATTTGATTCAATGATTTTTTTCAAGGTCTTTACCTTTTCTATTGGTTTTCTGGCACTCAGCAATAAATAAGGTTTTGGTATTTGCTCAAGTAGTTTATTCATTTTAGAATCACTGATGGGGTCATTTAGAGGGATGTAGATGGAGCAGATGTGTATTGGTTTATGCAGAGTAGCTTTAATAACAATTGATTGTAGGTCAGTATCTATCTGAATTTGATTTGGGCTATATCCTTCCTAACTAGGATCGACACTCCTCCAGTGTCTCTGTTTTCATTTTTATTAAATTTAAATAATACCACATGTATAACTATTTTAACAAAGATTGTTTCTTTTAAGATGTTTTCTTGTAGGCAAACTATTTTGGGTTTATGGTTGGCCAGTAGTTGGTGAAGTTCCTCATAATTAGCCCGAATTCCTCTGCAATTCCACTGTAGGATTGTATTACTTTGTAATTTCATTGTTTGGTGTGAACTTTGAATTGGTGTTATTACTCTTTTTGGATTTGTTTTTAATAATCAGCTTATCAGTTTCCATCTTTTCCAGAAAACTAAACCTGTTTTATGTGTCAATCTTCGAAGTTGATGGTTCTGTAGATTGGCTTGTTAAGTTTGAAACCTTTGGACGTTCCCGTGAGGAAGATGGAGTATGGTCTTTCTTGGTTTGTGATAGGCATTTTTCTTTGTTCTTGTTTGATTCAGATTTCTGTGTATTGTTTTTCCCAATGTTATCACTTTTAGAAGTCGAAGGACAGATTGGTGATTGTTGCAAATTCTGTTTTTGGTAGGAGTTGTCTGTGTCTGACGTTTTATTTTTCTGTTTCTTTTTCATTCTTTATTTTATCATGTGTCTTATTATTCTGAGCAAGGACTTCCAATTGAAATGTCTGTTGAATACTATTGGTGTAATCTTTTTTTAGTTCTGCCTGGAATTTTATTTACTCGCTTGAATCTAATTTTATGAGTTTTTCAATTATTGTTCTATATTTTTTATTTTCAGAGTCAGCTCTCCGTGTAACCGAAGCATAGCTAATCTCACTCATATAGCCCTCTACAATTTTCCTGGCCTCCAGAGATCTTGCATATGCTGGATGATCCTGTTGACAATTTGGACATCTTGTTGGTTTCAAACATTCCTCCTCTTTATGGTTTGGTTCTTTCTCTTCACTTTTGGCACATGTCTGTCGTTGTCTGTAAGCATCCCTGTGGTGTCCAAATTTCTGACATTTTAAGCACCTCAGGGGAGCTGGAATATACTGATCCACTTTCTCCAGATAGTATCCTATTTTGACCGTTCTAGGGATTTGGGCCTGATTAAAATCAATATATAGGTATTTGTATCAATCTTTTTGGCATTCTTTCTCATCTTTATTCTGTTTATATCTATCACTCCCTGTTTTCCCAGGGCCTCTCTTGTTTCTTCTTCTGAAGCTAAAGCCAACTCCCGGCTTCTGTTTACACCTTTGGAAGTGTTTAACTTCTCATGTAAATGGGCTTTGCATTAGTTATCATGAAATATTTTCATTTTTAGGAAATTTTCCGCTTGTCTCCTGTTATCCACTTCGACCAGTAAATTTCCATTTCTCAATTCTTTTACGTTTTTTGGGGTGGCTCGTATAGAGATAACTCTTTCGATCAAGAATAGGGAGAATTTACCGAGAAAGACCTCTTCCATGGATTCAATGATAATGAAACTGAGGAAGTTTGCTGATTCACCTTCAGAGTCCGATTCCGATAAATTTCTTTTAGATTTTTTATTTAAAGAAGCCATGTTTTGATTTTGATTTTCACTGGCCCTGTGCTCCACCACACACCACGGAGTCCAACTTGAGAAGGGAATGAACAAAGTGGGAAACCCACTCGCGTTGGCTGAGACGGGGATACACGACCAGTATACTCAATTGAGAGCGAGTCTTGAGCCTCTGCAAAATTTTGGTTGTATAACTCTTTAATTTAGCAGTGATGAAAGAGACTTTTGCTCTCAACACAGTTGACACTCAGCCCCTGCCTTCTAGCTCATTTAAGATAAAGGGATGTGAGATGTTCCACTAATATATTTCAATAATACTTCTGGGATAGAAAGAGATATATGTGAGCTAGGGCATGTCTGGACCAGCCCATTGATCAGATCGGGCCTCTCCGACCGCCCGTCTAGCCCAGGTAAGGGTCAAAGTGATGTGTTGAAGTAACATGACCTCTTTGCACCCGGGTCATGAGCTTCTCAACAGGCATTACAGGTCGCCACCCACGGCCCACAGGTAGCCCCCTTGGGGGACTTCTACTCCCTGCACAGGTGAACTCGACGTATTCTGAACCCCCGCCGAAAGGGCGGCTAACCGTACTGATGAATTGTGAAACAGATCTATCTACGGATGACTATATATCTAAACTTATTTATAAATGGAACTGTGTGTGTGTGTGTGTGTTTGTCCGTTACCTATAGACTCCGAAACAGCTGAACCGATTTTCTTGAAAATTTACAGTTTTACTGTAAGCGTCTGCTAGTGTTCTTAGCTAGGATTTGTGTCGAGGTACACCCGATAAATACCGAAAATTGAAAAAATCGGGTTATAGAAGGAGTGGTCCAATTTTAATCAAATTTGATACACTCTTAAAACATGAGAAACGATATTCAGAAGTTTCAAGGTTTCAGTTCTTACAATAGTGCATAAAATCGAGTTTCTGAAAGGTTTTTTTCTGTTGCTGAGGTGATGTGTCGTTCCCCGTGGGGATCTTCATATCGAAATGGCCATTCAACATCTTTGAATTAATCCTTTTTTAATATATATATATATATATATATATATATATATATATATATAAGGCAAGATGTTTGTGTGTGTTTCTATTTATCTGTCTGTATGTCCTTTATGCAAATAGACAAATTTTATCCGATTATCACCAAACTTCACACAAATATTATTTAGGCTCAGTCTGAGCTCCAGAACCATGGATTATTTTTAAAGCTTTTATTACACCCGAGCAACGCCGGGCTATACTGCTAGTATATATGAATCTTATCACGCTGGTGCGTAGTGGTTACATAAGAGGAGAGTAAAGACAAAGAGGAACCACTATACATTTAGCCATTATCAAGAATAAATGTTCTTATTTTAACGGAATATGTTGATTGTTGTATGTATATTGAGTTACAAGAATATTTTATTTTCCAAACACATTCAACACATTGTGGCCGTGTTCATAGTTGGTATTATTAAGTGCTGGCTTTCTATAATATTAATAATGCTTCCATTATTTTTACCTTTATTTTATATGTGGATGATGCTATTTTATTTCAGGGGGTGCCAATGATGCTGTGAAGAGAGTTGTATGAAATTAGTGTTAAAAATGAAAAGAACAAAGTTCAGGAGGTGTTGGGGAAAGGATACGAGAAGTATGGGTGTCAAGAGGTTAAGAGATGGCAATTGACGTTGTATTTAATCCCTTGGAGATTTTACTCATCGGGAAAGCAAGTATACAGAAGAGATTTCCACAAGCGGAAAGTGCACGAAAAACTAATAGAATTGATGTGGCCGCCACATATGTTTGTTTTGACCGTAAAAAGGTATATATATATATATATATATATATTTTGTGTGTATTTTGGCAGCATTTTTTCATGAATACAGGTTTCATTGAATAATATAAACATTTAAATGTTCTATGTTCACTGAACATTAAATGTTCATCCTTTGATAATGGCTTATGTAAGCCGAAAGCTCAGACCTGATAAAAAAATCAACATTGCGATTTCTTGTCTTTCCATGACAACACTATCAGGCTAATCAGATCATATGAACGGATCTTACACAAAATAAATAGACAGAACTTGTCTGTATTATTCAATGAAACCTGTATTAATATATATATATATATATATATATATATATATATAAGCTCCCTGGTATCTCCTCTACAAGAGTTTACTCGAGCAACCAGTCTGGCAACAAGGTTGCACAATTTTACGGTCAAAATAACCAAATGCAGCCGCCACTTCTACGATCTATTTACTCTTTTCTATTTGTATTTAAAGAATCTTCGAAGAAGCTTATTAAAATGAAACATGTTAGATTAAAGACACTTTTTTTCCTATTTGTTCTTTACTTATTCTACTCATCTTGTCGGATTCCGATCCGTATATTCATAATATATATATATACATATATATATTTTTTTAATCATTTCACCCCGAGCAAGGCAGAAACGCCACTGATGTGCAGGGGGTTACATAAATGTAAAAAGATTAATTAGAAAAGAGTGAGGAGTACAAGCTAGTTAGAAAGGAACAATAGAAAGCTGAAAAAGCAGGTGCGATGACAGATACATAGGTGGAGAGAAAGTGAAGGTTATACAGGGGAGGGGAGAGAGCTAGAGGCCAGTGGTTAGTAGATGAGTATTAACTTCGCATTTAAATTTCTGGAGGTTGTAGCCGTCAGGAAAGCAAGAATACGGGAGCAAGTTCCACAGGCGGGAAGTGCGAGAAAAGCTGCAGGAGTAGAAATTTCGTCTGCATTTGGATAACCTGACTGTGAATGGGTGGGACCCAGTTGCCAGTCTGGTTGCACGAGTAAACACCTGTTGAGGAGTCATCAGTGACTTAAGCTCATCCGAGCAGAAGCCATGAAAGTATTTATAGAATAAAACAGTGGGAGGCAACATTTCGACGATGGGAAAGTGGCTGCAGTCGAGTCGCCAGATCAGTACCTATCACATTACAGACTCTCCTTTGGAGCTTGTCAAGAACACTGAGGAGAACGGCAGGGGCACCTGACCATAAATGGCAGCAGTACTCCATGCACGGACGGATGGCTGACTTGTATATATGCAGGATGGATTCAGGTGGAAAGAACATCCTGGATCGACATAGTGACCCAATCTTCTTAGCAGTAGATTTTGCTATGGATTCAATATAGTGGTTCCATTTGAGGTCTGAGGACAGGGTAAGTCCGAGGAGGCATAGTGTATTACTCTCCGGGAGAATCATCTGGTCCAGTCTTATGGGAGGCAGAAGAGGTTGCCTGTAATGGTTGACAGACAACAGCTTGGTCTTAGAGGAATTGAAGTTGACAAGCCACTTCTTGCCCCAGTTCACCACAGAGTGCAGATCTCGCTCAAGGTCAGCAGCGAGATTATGTCTGTCCGCCACGACAGGTTTCTTACTGTAGCTGGAGTATATTGTAGTGTCATCTGCATAGATGCCTACTTGGGACTTGATCTCATCTGGGAGGTCATTGATGAAAATAAGGAAGAGCGTCGGGCCCAGGATAGAGCCTTGTGGGACACCAGCATTCGTGCTGTAGGACGACCTTCAGAACGACCTTCATTATGCGGCTATTTAAGAAAGATTGGATTAGGTCAAGCAGGCGACCGGTAATACCATAACCGCGTAGTTTGCATAGGAGGCCAGGGTGCCAAACCCTGTCGAAAGCCTTGGAGATGTCCAGAGCAACCGCGCGAGCCTCGTCAGACTCATCAAGGGCCTGTAGCATGTACTCCGTTACAGTTGTTAGCAGGTCGGCTGTGGACCTGTCAAAGCGGAATCCATATTGCCTGTCGGAGAACAGTTTGTGGGCGGTGAGATGATGAACTATTTCAGCATTGATTATAGCCTCGAATACTTTCCCGAATATCGGAAGACGACTGATAGGGCGATAGTTGGATGGGTCCGAGGGGTCACCACAATTCTTAAAGACAGGAACGACTGAGGAGAATTTCCAGCATGCAGTAGGAAGCAGAAAAGCAGTAGTTAAACAGTTTAGAGAGGACAGGGGAAAGTTCAGGGGCACACCTCTTAAGGACTATCACCGGGATTCCATCGTCTCCACACGCCTTATGGGGGTCGAGTTTTGAAATTACTCTGGATACTTCAGTCGGGGTAATATATACGTCGTGCAGTTTGGCCTCAGTTCTAATAGGGAAGTCAGGTGGGTGCACTCCGGACGAGTTGAATGTGGAGTTGGATGAGAATCTGCGGGCAAAGCACTCAGCTTTGTCCGCAGATGACGTGAGAACATCAAATCCTTGGATTAAAGGAGGTATTGAGGATTTCCTATTGTTGAGCAATCGTTTACAAATCTTCCAATAGTCCTTGGAGCCGAACTTGCGGTCAGCTATGTGCTGTCGCATTCTCTCAGCAAACAACTGTTTGGCGTCATTTAGGGTTCTCTTGCACTCACTGCGTGCAGATGTGAACAGGCGCCTATTGTGATCAGTTGGCTGTCTCCGGAATAGACGGAAGTAATGGTTCCTGTGGGCAATGGCGGCTGAGCAGGCCGGAGAGAACCACGGAGAGGAATGAGGTTTTAAGCAATACTTCCTGGTGGGTATGAAGGCATCAATGCCAGCTTTCACCCATGACGAGACCTCAGAGGCACAGTCATCACCTGATAGGTCAAACACTTTTACCCAAGGGATGTCGCATATATGTGTGTGTGTGTGTATGCATGTTGAATATATGGATCGGAATTCGAGAAGATAAGTAGAATTAGTAAACAACAAGTAGGAAAAAGTGCTTTTAATCTTACGTTTCATTTTAACAAGCTTCTTCGAAGGTTCTTTAAAGATGAATGATTTTAAAAGATTTTGAATTTTTAAAAGGATTTTTAAATCATTTCTCTTCAAAGAATCTCCGAATAATCTTGTTAAAATCAAACATGTGAGTTAAAATAACTTTTTCTCTACTTTTGCTTTATTTATTCATTCATATATGACTATTTACGCTCTCACACCCTGATTGAGGACTCTGGAAGAATGGTAGTCTTTGAAAAGTAGATTTTACACGAATGTAGGTTTTTGTCTTTATTTGTGAATATCATTCTTGTAAAATCTTCTGTAAAATAAAGATGGAACCTGATGATGGTTCGCCTAAAGTAGGCCTATATTTCCGCTTAACCGTGGAATAACGTGCATATATATAAGTAGTGCGATAATTTAAATAACGGATTGATCACTGCATTTCAAGTGGGCGAAGGGGATTATTTCTAACAAAAAATGTGTAAACATGTTCCAACAAATCTTGAGACGCAAACCGAATAAGTCATTTGAAGCTGTGTATGTTCATGCTACATTTAAAAGCGGATAGTAGATGAAAGGAACACGAAGTAGCGTATTAGCATCAAGTCAATGTGAACATTTGCAGATGAGCTCTTGAAATGTTATCAAAATAGCTTATAGCGAGCATGCTATATAAAAAAAATCGATTTTTGAGTGGCTTACTGTAGACTTAAGGAAGGCTTATCCGTGATGACACAAGTGAACAGATCCGACCCTGCTAAAAAGGAATCATACACGCAAATGCTGACAGAGCGAACTTTGGTGTGTTCACATAATCTTTTCCTTAGAACTAAGATCTGATAAGTGGATTCCTCAACGTATAAATGCAGCTGTGTAGGATTCGATGGAATTCAGACATTAATATTAAAAAAAATATTCCAATTTCACTTTATTCTGACTTTGCTCCTTTTTAATATCTGCTATTTCCATAATTGAAAAATTTCCCTGAAATGTCAAAGATTTGATGACATAGCTAAATGCCAAGTTTTCCATATATATTCATCTTTTGTTAAGAAAAACGTTCAGAGTACAGTATTTACATTATTTAGACTGTTTTTCTCCTCTTTGTTGTCATTATTCGAACTATTGTATGCTCCGGCCTTTTTCAGTTGCTAGAAATTTTGTATGGAACCCTTTTTTACAATCACAGGGGTATATCATCCTCATTCCTTGTGTAAAGCCACGAATGGAAGTCATGAGTTATCTCCCTCTAACCCAGCAAGTTAATTTTTCACCACTGCTGCAGCCTGGTATTGAACTCAAAACTCTAAGAGTCAAGTCAGGAACTAACGAACGTCTACATTCACTCGGCCATGTATTCTTAAGGCCATTAGTCCGAATAATGTAAATACTGCCTCATCTCAGAAATATAGAGAAATACTAAATTTTAAGGTAATTAAATTAATTGTAATGGTTAGCCTTCTACGGAAATATCCACAATTCACTGGCCAAACAGCTGCTTGTTGCTGTTACTGTTCCGAAACAGGAAAATAGGTTTCTTAAGTCTAGTAAATATTACTGGTCTTTTAAGTACTGATAGGTTTACTGGCTATTTTTTTAAAGTCGTGTGGATGAACAAAATCTTGATGTCATTTCCCTTTTCAGTTTTAGTTGCTGCTGTTGCATTCTACAAGCGATGTGGTTTCTTTTTATTTAGTAACGGTGTTGGTGTTTCTGTAGTGCCATTACACAAGTTTCATTCGCTCTAAATTATCTTAATTATTGATCTGAGAAAACATTCACATGAAACTGAATTTAAATAATTCTAAATTAGTTTTATACCATCCATAATGTCTTGAACTGACGAAGCTATTTAAGAATATGATTAGAATTATTGCTTTTTTTGTAGCATCCGATGTCGATCAAATATATTGCAGTAAAAAGATAGTGCTAGGTGTGTCAACCACATTTCAGCATATGGCCATTTTTAAAGATCACCTTTGTTTGGTTCAATACCACAAGTAACGGAACACTTAATTATGTCTTTACTCACTTTTCAGTACTAATACTCTGTGATGATTATTTGCTAGCAATTGAACCATAATGTGGAACGAGAATTGTTAAGCAGACCAATTTCGCTAGCACTACCTCAGTAGCTAGGTGCAAAGTAATATGAACTCCACTGAACAATCAGCTCAATGAGCCACTTGAAAAAAAAAAGGAATCATCTGGATTCTGATAAACAGAGTACGCACCAGAATCGGTTCAGGGCCAGGACAAGAACAGTTTGGGTTTGTTAAAAATACCAGAACGAAGAATGTGATATTCCTGCTCAGAAAGCTATCCAAAAGATTAATACAAATTCCGAAAGATCTCTCTGTTTTATAGACTATGGTAAGTCGTTTGAAAGACTTGATAGAGATGCTAACAACTTCGGAATTTTCAGAAAAAAAAACGTTAGGATATTCAAGAATCTACATTAACAATAAACCGCTTGCGTACGAATAGAAAGTGAATTCAGCAGGTATACAAAATTAGAAAGGAGCGTAAGACAAGCATGTTTTTTTCTCACCGGATCTATTCAACTTCAACAAAGAAATAATTCTGAATGAAATAAAATCATTGCCAGGATTCGTCATTATTGGCGACAATCTCAACAATGTTACGTAGATAACGGTGCTGATAGCAAACACGAAAAGGAAAATGCAGGACCTCTTACAGAAGGTAGCGAGATAAAGCGAGACGAAAGGACAGCATAAACTTCAAGAAAACTGAATTTATGGTCATCAGCAAAATAAAGATCCCAAAATGCCAATTACAGGTTGGACAAGCTAAAATAAAACAGGTAAAGATATTTACATAGGTGGAAAGTGTTCTGAAAGGAATGGATTGATTTACAACGTTGAGATCTAAAGACATATTAGCATGGCAAAGGACGCATTTCAAAAGCTAACCAGAGTACCGAGAGACAAGAAAATCTCATTGGAGACCAAGAAAAGGGTGCTGGATTTCTATGTGATCTGTCATCATGTATGGAAATGAATGTTGAACGATCTCATCAAGGCTGAAGGAGAGGAGAGGTTCAAGGCAACAGAAATGTGGTTTTACAGAAGGATACTGAGGATACGATGAACGGAGCACGTGAGCAACGATGAGGTGTTGGAAAAGATGCAAACGAAAAGAAAACTCATATTTAACATCGGAAAGAGAAAGTTCCTAAGACATGAAATGAGGAAAGAGAGCCTGAAGAATTGGATACTCACAAGACGGATAGAAGGAAAGAGACAAGAAAGCGAGACCTACTTGACGGGCCTGAGCTAATCGAAGGCGGAGCGGGGATTGGGAGAGGTAACAAGAGGAAAAATATTAAGAGCGACAAGAGACAGAACCAGTGGAAGTCCATGATCGCCTACGTCCTGCAGGTACACAACACATGAAGAAAAAATAGACAATACTTAAAGTTTAGTACACTCGGTGAGCTTCGTATTCACTACCGTGGAACAACAATCAGCAAGACAATCTGGTTAATTATTGCGTGTGCAGATATGTATTTTTATAGAAATTATTCTTCGTATTTTTCCTATTATAATATATTTCGAAGTAAATAGCTTCGTATAAATAAGAGTGTTTTCATATGTTCAAAAGCGTTTCTTTGTTTTCTCTTTAGGTGAAACGACCCGTATTTTTTCGCGAATTTATAATGGAATCGCCCGCCGTAAATCGGAAAGTGCTGTCAGAGAAATGAAAAAAAGAGGTAATGAAATAAAATAAATAAAGAGCAGAAGGAATTTCTAACAAGTATTTGAAAAAGAGAAGCCATTTTTAATCGGCCACAATAAATTTTACCCCGCCTTGTAAGTATTCATTGGCTCGTAACATTAAAATTACGAGAAAGGTTCTCTTAATCGGCGATGTCACACCTTCCAACCTCAAATCGTCATTAACGAAGCGATTATAATCACTATTAATATATCATTTTTGATAGACATTCCATAATAATAATAGCAACAACAAAACGCATTATTAATAATAATTATATTATATTATTACTTTAACAATTTTCACTAGAATTTTCTGGACGCCATCTTTGGGAAACGAGTTAAAACAAAGTAACTATCCAGTTTTCATTGGACAATCTTGTATATATGTATTTATTAATCTGTAGTCAGCTTAGTAATTATTGTTTAACTTAGAAAGTGTATATATTTACGCTCTCACACCCTGATTGAGCACGCTGGAAGAATGCTAGACTTTGAAAAACAATAGCTACTCTGGCATCTACGCATCGTTCATTCAGCAATGAATTAGAACACTCTCAGCTATTGGGCGTGTATAATAATAATAATATACACGCTAAAATGTCTACCTCCTTCTACCGTGTGCCCGTAGCTCGACTGACGCTAATTAGGTCGGGTTTCAATCCTGAGTAAAAAGCAATCGGCTGTCTAACCGTACTGATGAGTTGCGATACAGCGAGACAGATCTGTCTGCGGATGACATATAAGTTTGATTTTAAAAAAAACTGGCAAAATCTAATTTTTTTGCATTTTTTTTCCAATTTCCGAAAACGGTGTTGCGTACTGAGAACAAAATCGTCGATAAACTGCTTAGGTTTTTTGTTCAAGTACTTTCGACTGATTCAGGCAGTCAAAAAAAGTGGTGTCTGAATGCCAAGTAGATACTAGTTGTCTGCATTCTAGTATTCTTTAAGAAAATTAAACGATTGAAATGCTCTAAAGTGATATGATCTGCATCATTAATTGAAAGTCTGGCCGGCAACATAGAATGCCACGTCGTGTGTATGCATGCATGTTGAACGAAACGTTAGCGACGTCTATGATAGGATTTCTTCACTTGTCAGGGATTTTGATTCTTCTGTGGATGTTTACCGAATTTTGTTCTCATTTATATGGAGCTTGATGTGTGTATACTTTTTGTTTTTGTATTTAAGTAGCGAAGTAAATATATCTTCCAATGTTTACATTTCCCCGTTATCTAGTTTTTTTAATTAATATTTTACTTTGGATTTTAAAATTAATTATTGTTACTATTTCATCTGAAAATAGTTTACAGTTTCTGCTATTGCTCATTTTATGACATATATATATATATATCCCTACCATAATTAAATATATATATATATATATATATATATATATATACACCCACTTCTTTTTTGTTTATTTTTTTCAATTGGAGTAGATAGACTGAACTATCGCCCGGTTCACACTCCACCCACGATTATTGAACAAGTGTAGAGGCTCATCCCTTTTTCCCTGTTTAGGACGTGGTTTCCGGATCTTTTCCAATCTATTCACTGTTACGTAGCCCCCTGCACACCAGTGGCCTTACCGCCTTGCTCGGGGTGATATGATTAAAAAACATATATATAGATATATATATATATATATATATTTGATCCATTTGTAAATGTTTTCGTTTGTGTTAATATTGTTAATGGATTTATATATCATGTTGCCGGTTAAACAATATGTTATTATATATATATATACACACACTATTAGAAGGCTTTTTTCATCTTTGAGTAGTGTCTACATAATTTTTTGTCATATAATAAAGATATCCTCTCAACATTTCACTTGGTTCATAGAAACCATCTTTCTCTATTCTTTTGAAAGTTTGAAATAATGTTTCCTATTTTATAACTTACGTATTTATCTTTGTTTTAGTTATAAAAAAGCAAAATAAAAAGTAATCCTAATAGCAGGAAGACAAAAGAAATGACTGTCAGCAAAGAAACAGTCCAAGGTATGAGTTGTGTTTTGGGAGAGGTATTAGATGAAAGAATTTTCAACCTAAAAATGTCTACAATATATTACTGCAAATGTCTCCAGTTCACCATCTCAACAATGTAAGATACGTAGATCACACGGTGCTGATAGCAGACACGGAAAGGAGAATGTAGGATCTCCTAGAGAAAGTAGCAAGAGAAAGCGAGAAGAAAAGACTAAGCATAAACTTCAAGAAAACAATGTATGATCATCAGCAAAAAGACCGCCGCAAAATGCCAACTACAGGTCGGAGAAAATTAAAAAAAAGAAAAAAAAACAAGTAAAGAAATTTAAAAGCCTAGGAAACATACTGACAGGATCGAAAGTGCGATGTGATCCAAAGACGCATTTCAAAAGCTAACCACATACTGAAAAATAGGAAAATCTCAGTGGAAACAATGAAGGGTTCTGGTTTGATATATCAGTTATTCTGTATGGCAGTGAATGTTGGACGATCGTCTCAAGAATGAATGAGACGCTTGAGGTAGCAGAAGTGTGGTTTTACAGAAGGATCCTGAAGATACCATAGACTGAGCACGGGACTAACGACGAGGTGTTGGTCAGGATGGAAACGAGAAGACAGCTTATACTTATTATAGGAAAGAGACAGATAAGGGTTCTAGAACATGTAATGAGGAAGAAAAGTCTGGAAAATTTAATGCTTACAAGACATAAGGGAAAAGAGAGAGGGGAAAGCAGCGCAAGAATTACTTGATAAGCTTTAGCAAATAGATGGCAGAGTAGGGTTTGTGGGAGATGCCAAGAGGAAGAATATTGAGAGCGACAAGAGACGGAGCCAAATGGAAGTCTATGATCGCCTACGTCCTGTAGGAACACAGCACATGAAAAATATTGACGTTGTTGAATATGTCTTTTTGCAAGCTCAGCTGACCTTAGAAAACTCATGAGACGAAAACAGTTTTTGTATTCCCTTAGATTCAAAGAAAGTAATGAGGGTGTTTTATTCAAAATAATTGTTTTGAGTACAGTAGGTTTAATTATGAACATTGGCAATCATATTTAATGTAATTACTCATGTTAGAAGATGATACTCATAGGGACACGAACCTCTGAGATTGAGTTCATCTTAACCGTTCAAGATTTATTTTTTAACTTATTTAATACATATGTTTATATATGATCACAAAAGCTTCGCTGGCAGACAATATATTGAGTGTGCGCAAGTTACTTTTATCTTTATATATTTTCGCTTTACACCACAAGAGAAAGAAATTAGTGGGTAAATGTTCGTTTTAGGTGCTGACGACTTTTCCCCCTTCAAATTTATTAAGGGAGAAAGTATAGGCAGAGAGCCACTGCTCTGTCTAGTTTGTGTGAATGGATGACGGAATTGTTACAGAGGCGAGGGGTGCCAGAAAATTTGCTAAGTGCAATACGAAATAACCGATTGTTACCATTCGCCACATTCTTTATCCTGAAGGAACACGACAAACAGAAAGACTTTGGCAAGTAGGGTACCCGAAAAGAATTTGGATGGCAGTCGAAGGATTTTCTGTCTGATGTTTGAGAAAATATTTTTTGTGTTATAGTGAGTGGGATTTAGGTGAAATACATGTTGGTGTTTAGTACAAGCGGTATATTCTCTAAATGAGACATTCTGACATCGTACAATATCTAGAAAGTTACGATAGTTGGCTGGTGACTAGGTCAGTTAGAAACGTGCCTTTATGAATGCTCTTCAGATCAATAAAATTGGTCTAACATGCTAAAAATTTCCGTCAAAGATACCACACCTAGAGAATCTACTAACTATGATAGACCTGTATAAAAAAGGGCCAGTTGCAGTGATTGTCAACAAACATGATTTTAATAAAAAAATTTATATATATATATATATATATATATATATATATAACCCTCCATGAAAAACAACAAAAAAAATGTCTCTCCAAAGATACATCGGCAAAACATCTACGTACTATGTAGCTTCAGGATGTAAAAGCTCATGATCCTTCACAGCCTTCTAACAATGTTTGTCTTTTTAATTTAACTCCCACTCATTTTTCTGCCAAACATTTACCCGGGCTCGTCAGGTGATTTACTCGCTATTTCATCTTTTCCGCTTGACTACAATATGTCCTAAGAATGACAAATATTCCAGGCCACTTTTTCATTATGTAACCATGAAATGTCAATTGGCTCATAATATTAATTTTATGGGTAATTGTACGTTTTGTTTCTATTCTTATTAAATTGCTTGTTCTAGTTCCATTTTACATACTGACGGTGAGAAATTGTCTTCATTTTTTTATTCCGCAACTGCTTTTCCCCTTAAACCAGATTATGAGAATTTCACTACGTCACTAAAGAAATGAAATTCTAACCAACAGATAACTGAAAGAACCTTTTTATATAAAGTAAAGCACGAGAAAAAATTAGATAATTTTTAGCACTTAAGGTAGTTTTTCCTTTATTTGTAAAACGATTACACCATCCAATAATAAAACAATGTGCAAATACTATGGAAAATATAAAAACAAACACTGGTATGAACATCCCCCCAGCACTTTTTACAGAAATAGATGTCACCATTCTATGAGACTGCACCATCTATACACACACACACACACACACACACACAAAAAAAAATGAAGCAAATCGTCGGGAAATTGTTAAAAACAAAAAAGGAAAAAAAATCCTTATTTAATGATATAGCCACCAAGGAATTCAAAAAACTGCCAAAATATAAAGACCTGGAAATTGAAATAGAAAAAATGTGGAAATTGAAGACAAGTATCGTACCAGTGATAGTCTGTGCACTTGGAATGATAAAAAATAGAACAGTAAAACACATTGAACGATACCCTGGAAACCCCAGTTTAAGAGATATACACAAAATTGTCTTAAGTACAGCCAACACACACTAAGGAGAACATTGTCTATGTAACAGTAGGGATGTTAGGGAGATACGTAAAACATGAAATGGAGCCATAACAACACACCACGATCTGCCTGAAGTCTTCCTACAGACTTGGTAGATAGTGCGACCATAGCAGAGATCGCATTATAATAAAATAAAATAATAAATAAATGACATTAATAAATAAATTTGGCAAACGAAAACCAATTCAAAATGTAAAAACAATTGATTCCTAAAAGATTAGATATATAGATGACGGAAAGATTATATTCAACACACACGCTGCTCGGTGTTGCCCTTACCGTTAACGCTTATAATTAAAATATTTATCTCCCTTGATTTCTGTCTATAATTCTGAAATGAGGTATAACAACTATTTGAACTATTTACATCATTCACTGTTATCTTCATCTTTATTGAAATATCCACGAGGATTTGGCCGTTGTACTCTTCGGCCTTCAAGCTATATACGTTATCATTTTAAAAATCAATGCTTTATTATACCCCATGTACTAAAAGTGTTCGGTTTCAAAATTTATCACCTGACGAAAGCCAAGACATACGACGGCCAAAAACGGCGCAAATAGAGAGACGAGAAAAAACAATACAAATAGTGTAAACATTTGTTATTTAGCACTTTTTACGCATAAATGTCGTATAATTTAAAACTATATATATATATATATATATATATGAAACAAGGAAACGCGTTAGTTCTTTTTCAAAAGATGGGTCATTGTTGCTAATTTGAATTTCTTAATTTTAGTTTCACCAAAATTAACTTTCGATTTTCAGTTGTAGAGATTCATATGTTTTGCTTTAAGCTCTATTTTCTTTAGCTAATTATGAAAAATGATTAAAATCTTCGGCTTATCGAAGCGTGATTATTGATCCGAAAATATTTCCATTGTTGAGTGACACCGCTGACTTTTCACTCAGCCCCGAATAAAAAAAATAAAATAAAAGCAAGAATCGCTGATTATTAATGAGATACTATTAAGTCGATCGATATTCTGCACACCCCTTTCTTTCAATCTTGGCAGATCTTTCTTTGTTATGTTGTCTCTGGAATTATCAATAAATAAACTCCAAATGATTTGCAGTTATGACAAAGACAGGTGAGGAAATCGATTGGAAGAATATCGCAATGCTAAGAACCATAATATTCAGCAAAAATAGTTTTATGTGTGTGTATATATATATATATATATATATATATATATATATATATAACACTACGAATAACTCGGTACATAGATCTGTTGTGACATTTATTGGACGTAGGATATATAGCGCTATGTGTGGTTTCACCCAACAATGAAATTCAAAATATGCTAAAAAAATAGGGACATTTGCTTATATAACCTCGTCAGATATAGACACTTATAAGGATTTTATGCATGTCAACCAACCCGTTTAGATAAGTTTAAATTATCGGCTATATTCAGTTTGTTTCCAGATCAATGATTACAAAATGGCTTCAAGCAATCGAATCTTATAGATCATGAAAAAACCCTTTTATCAATATTATAGACTAGAATAACAGAATCAGGAACAAAAATCTTTACCAAGTGACAAAAACATCACTTGAGAATTTGAAACAGCAGCAACCAAGACTAAAATTGATACCACGTATAACCAGAAAGGAAAATAAAAATGTTATGAAGATGTTGGCCTACATTACTTTAAAAAAATGTTCAGAGAAATATCGCAGCAATAATCGTGAGAGCGATAAGCGTTTATGGACCTGAAAAAAGCTACAGTCATGAAAACTTAAAATTATCATGTAAATTTTGACTGACAGTAACACAGTTGTGATGAATTTCTCTTGTATGGAAATGGTTTATCCTACCATACGCGTGTGTGCGTGCACGTAAATCCCAACGCATATTACCAGCACGAGGTGTGATCACATAGAAGACTCTCTCTCACACACAAAGACTAAAAAAAACTTTATCTAGTAAAGCATTCTAACATTCAGATCTAAAACAGATAGACATAATTCGTTATATATTGCCTTTAGTTTTTTATCAGTTTATTCCAATGTAAGTATTAGATCATGAATGTCTATATTCCAACCCTCGTCTTGGCTAAAATAAGCAATAGAATAGGAAGTTTTTTTAAGAGTGGTTCTTTCCACTGGCATCAGATTTTAGTTTTGCAGCATTTCAATGCTGAAATTTGTCTGTGCTTTTATAATGAAAATAATGTTCGCATATTTAAACAAGGTTGATTGCCTTTAGACGTGCTTTGTTATTTTAGGTTTATATAAAGAAACGTTTGGGAGAATTTCCCTAAAAATATAATGTTTGGATTTTGTTTTTATCATTTGGAATTTTATAATTAATATACTTCTTAATGAAATTGTTATTCATAAATCCAAACAAAATAATAAAAAGTATTTTTCCACCATCTCTATATCTGCATCTATTAGGTAAAACAAATTATGTTGAACCATTGCCCCAGCTCTCATATAGAAATAAGATTTTGCATTTTTAAATCCAGTGAGGTGCAAGATGTTAGTACGTCTTTGGGAATTAGAAATATTCTATTAAGGAGAGAAAACAGAGGAATAAAAAAACACAACAATTGACACTGATCTTCAAAAAATTTAAATGCAAAGTTGATTAAAAAGCAATAAGCCAGAAATGTTGTCTAAGCGAGAAGGGCAATCAAATAAACTTAATATAGAACCTACGGTTGCATCTATTCACTTCAAATGTTAAATGATCAAACTAATACTGCGATTAAATTCATACCATAGAGAATAGTTGAACAGAAGAATTACCATGAAAGTTTTATTTTGCAGAAAAAGCAAATAAATGTTACGTCACATCAGTGCGAAAGTAAATGATGTAGAGTCCCAGTCAGGTCAGTAACGCTGCAGATACCCCTTTAAGTTACATCAATAATCTCTATATGTTTACCAGAAGCACTAAAACAGATGAGGTAGCAATACTCAAAGCAAAGATGAAGGAGAGACCTATAAATATGTAAGACAGATTTTGACAAGTACAATTTTCTAGGAATCCAGTTTCTTAGCAGTGGATCTTGCAATTAATTTAATATATTTCTACGTCATATTAAAAAGAATCGTTAGTTCAAGATGGTATAATGTCACGCCCCCGGAGTCTAGTGTCAGTCAGGCTGATGGAAGGTAAAAATAATCATTTTAGACGATCAAAAGAGATCATTTTCGGTTTAGAGGTGTAAAAACTAACAAAACATCCTTGGCCTCAACTAACAACCCAATATAGGTAAATTTTTGCATCAGTTGCTAATCTGACCTTAAATTGCTCATAACTATTAAGACAGGTGTAAATAAATTTAGTAATCAGTATAGATACCGAGTTGAAAAATGATGCCTTTAGTAACGTCGTTGATCAAAATTAGAAGCAACGTATTTAAAAAGATAGAGATTAGGGAACGTCTGCAATCAATGCAAAATGATCTAGAAAGGGAGCTTTTCAAGATAACTTCCATTTCGCGATTCGATAAGTGAATCTGTTAAAAAAAATTCCTAGAAATGTCACAATCATTCAACTAGACCAATATCTACGAACTCTGTCAAACGCTTTCGAGATATCCAACAGCCCGAACTTCATTCTTATCTAAAGCTTGATAGACTTTCAGCAAGAACCTTTACACATCATGATCCACAGGGAAAGAAAAAAACTATATTACTTATCTAAAAGACGATCCCTAAGATGTGATGCTTAACCAATTCAAAGTTGATTAGAGCCTCTATTATTTTTCCAATATGTAGAAGTCCGATAGAAGAATCAGATAATTCAAAGTTCTTTAAAACAGAAACTGCATTTGAGGATAATCAACAAGTATGAAAACAAGAAGCAAGCTGGATTTTATGGTATAGCTTAATGAGTACAGGAGTCAATTCGGAAGCATATTTTTAAAGACTATTACTGGGATACTGTGAAGTACATATAGTTTGAGAGGCTTTAGATTAGAGATAATAGCAGAAACCATGAACAGAGTTATACGCATAACATTCAATACGGACTCCGTTATAATCACAAAGTTAGGCAAAGATACTGCAGATGTGGTAAGAGCAGAATTTCAGGAAAATTACAGAGCTAAACATTCTGCTTTATCGACTGAAGGTAATATTTCAAACTATGATGGATAAAAGACAGGATATTATTACCGAGCCGCAAAGTCACAAGACCTAAAACTCGTTAGAAGTTTGGAGGTGTCTCATTCTACCTATAAATCGTTCCTGGGTGCACCGGAGCCAACCATTCCTGAACATCGGCCAATCTTTCCACGTTGTGTTTGATTGATCTCGGACCGGCTGAAGTAGTACTGCCTCTTATTAATTGGCTAGGTCAGCTCAGGCTGGGAGTCCTTTAGATAGGTCCATCAGATGCTACATTTGGCTTTTTCAGGGCACCAAACATAACACTGATCTTGTCACTGCCACTAGATATAACACGCTCCTCGGTTCCCAGTGACCAGCGAACGGAATATAGTCAGTTCAACACGACAAGACGGATGTAGAGTTATACAGATTTATATCCAGTTTATATACACGTTTAGAAGAAGGTTAAAATGTAGGCGACGCAGAAATTAGCTGGCTGGTATTTTAGTATCACTCTCTAAGGCCAGCACAATCTTCCATATGTTTGCTAACCTCACAATAACATTCGTAGTATTGATTTTTCTCGGGAGCGGTGGTTGCCCATCAGCTTGCATACTGACCTTCGTCTTCAAATACATGCATCCATTTCTGCTAAATTCGATTTCCACCAGTATTTCATTGAAACAGCTCAAAACCGTCACGGTTAAGTTAGCTACAAGGGATGTAATTTTCTCTTTGTGTAAGTCTTATCAGCTCGAAATGAAAATAATATCAATTATCCATTTCAACTGCACCTTCGGCCCTTTACCAATGAAGGGTAGAGAATTCCCCTTTGTTGCTTGCTTACCCATACCCGAAGCTCCACAAACGAAGCAGGTGGTCGAAACAAGAAATTTTTACATTCTATTTTCACTCAGAGGCCATGCAATTGTCAAAACAGGACGACGATATTATGTCACCGGTCATCCCACACAGATGGAACCAATTGGTTTACTTTTCCTGACAAAAGTAAATTAATGTTTTTCATTCTATTCAATTTTAGAGGAATTTCTTAATCTTTTAAATCAATAAAAACTCAATACCAACCATCTAGAAATAGAGTTACATACTCACATATGATTAGTCCTTTTGACGAAGCATTTACAATTGTTACGGACAGACATGTATAAGTTTCTGTTATAATCATAGCTATCATTTTGAAATAGCAGTGATAATTCAGTTATTCTTGTAGGCTTTCGAGGCATAAAAGGCCTGTGCGAACTAAACAGAAGATTGTGGTTTCAACCGGCATTTCCAAGGAGAAAAAAAATCATCGATGCCGGCTTTGACAGTAGAAGAAACCTCTGTGGTGTAGAAAGTTTAAGAATCTCGATCTAAAGGGCATTAAAAAAAACTACGAAATAACTCCCAGTCGGTGTACTGGTAGCAAAATGAAGACTTATGAATTTCAAAAAATAAATAGAAGGTTTCGACCATGCACTGTGCTCTATTTAAAAAAATACGTAATGTTAAGCGATTTAAAATAAATATTCAAAACATTTTCTATTATTTTCTTCTAATATAACGAACGCAATCTCAAGAAAGCAAAATTTTTTAATGTTCTGTTATGTCTAATTTTAAACAGTTGTTTTTCTTCTGAAGACGTTTCGATTTTGATGTTATCCTACAAAATGTGTTTGGAATGCCATTTAGTCTCACAAACTTATTCTTTCCCAGTAATCTTGGTATTATCAGTAATAAATATATTAATTATAGACTTAATTTTGCTTTGAGTTTTAAAAGAATTAAGTATGATAAATTTCAGATTAGTTTACCATTAGAAATATAATAGACAAAAACATTTTTGGATAACCTGTCCAAAGATCATGTAATTGTTTACTTTTGAATGTTTTATTTTCAAGAATAAATGTTCTGTCTGTGTAGTCGGCAGTATTTGTGTAAATACTGGTATTCTCTTTACCACATAGACATAACATTGTTCTTGAAAATGATTGAGGTGATTGCAAGAGCTTGAACAAAACAAAAATGCAACATGAACTTAGGATAGTTTTTCAATGATTTTAATCACAATACACAACTATTTATTAGGAAAATGTAGAATCTAATAAAAAAAATAAAACAGATAGTCTTTCGTTCTTGTTAATATTTGTTATTTATTTGAACATTATTTTTAATGGATGAAAATACTTGAGTAGATGCTCTGGTTTTCATTAAGCTGTATATTTATTTGCATTTACCGGCTTGAATATACGGAAAATCTTAGAAAAATATGCATCCTCCCGGAGGATTCGAACCTGCGTCTTCTAAGGGAAACCGTCATAAGATCTACCGTCTATTACAGCACTCGACCACGTCGGACAAAGCCCGAATACTGCTTTGTTATTTAAAATGTTTAGACTGAATTAAAAATATGTCGGATCCTATATATATATATATATATATATACAAACAAAACACACAAACTTTTTAAGCTTCTTGATTCACATTTCTACGTCTTAATGAATTGTCGCCGTATTGTGTTAAAATCCTCCGATGAAATCGAATCACTGGTCTGTATATGTGAGAACAGATTTTGCCTGTCAAAAATGGAAGAAAGCTGAACGTAATGTTCTGGAGCATGCGCCCAATTTAATAATTCTTATTTCTCTTTCACAATTATCGCCCAGGTTAATATTTAGTCTCCAATTTTACTGTGAATAGATTTGTACAAGTCCTTAATCAAAGGGGTTCAGAGATAAACGTTTTCTTGAATATAACTAGGTGTGCAAGAGAAATGGCAGTTGGCTCTGTGCTGAGCCCACGGAAGTTTATCTTGGAGAGAACCTCTCTGAGATTTACGCTGATATTATTGAACACTATCTAAAGTTTTTTCTAATTAGAATATTTGTTTTAATATGTCGATTATTTTTCTGATTAATTGTTTTACTTTATCACAGTTTGTTCTCAATTAACAGGCGCAATATGTACATTTATCATTTTCATGATAATTCAACTCTAATTAATATTATAATTCATTATATAAACATGAAAAATATAAATGACTCTTGATTCGGAAACTAGTTTCTGGTTGACAAACGGTGTCTTTGTTTTCATTTCTCCGCTAATTGCATTTAATCAGTTGGAATGTTAATCTTTTAAAAATTTTAACTAAAACTTAAAATCAATTTATTGCAAAATATTTTTGAATAAAGGAATTCTTTCAAGAATAAGAACAGAGAATTTTTATTGGCGGAATTTAGTGGAAAACAACAAATCCACTGAAGGGGAAATAATTTAAAGATTTCAACACCCAAACTCAACAAGACGGGAATCGACGAGATTTAGCCGAGATTTCAGTTTGGCTTCCAGATTTGTGTACCTCATTTCATTGACCCGATACAAATTAGCATGAGTGACTGGATTAAAAACAAAAAGAATAAAAATTTATTATTTTCTACTAAAGAAACTATGAAATTTAAGTTCCTCTCATGATTTTACAAAATAAATTCGTTTGTACACATGCATAGTGGCAGAAATAAATGCTAGTGAGAAAGATGCAACTATCTCTAAAAAGGTTTTCTACGAAACCCATTTTTATTTAAAGGATAAAGTTACGTAATGCAAAGAATGGGCTAAGAGTGTCAGTGTGTGTGGTATTCTGACAGTGATCGATTACCTTTGTCTAAAATTTGTATATAAGTCCGAAAATGCGTGAAAACAAAAAACCTCAGGAAAATTTTAGAAGTGGTATTCTTCCATGTATGTATTATATAAATTATATAATTGTGGCACAAGGCCACTGTTTGGGTGGTGGGGACAAAACTGAGGTTGGTAATAAAGAACTATTATACTTAGCCAATCAGAATCACGATGCAATCCCTCTTTAAAACTTCCAGTTCAACCTAAGGACAGACCTATCGTCACTCAATCCATTATGTACCAAAATACCTCACACGTTCAGGGAACCTATAAAGAATCTCTACATGAATTTAAAAAAAAATTATTTATATACAATATGTGTACAAAAATATATAAACGTATATACATATGTAATGAAAAGGTGGGCATATGAAACCAAACAAAAATTTGAACTTAATATACAGAAAAAATTGATGTAAATAAAGAGACCACTGTATTCTGTCTTTATTACAAATTCAAGCATCTCTCTTGCTGATGGAGACGGGGAGGAATGGCGTTAGTTTTTCCACACCTAACCTCAGGAGACAGGTTAAAAGCGCACTCGGAGATACGCTAGACCTCCGAGCAGTATGCATCCTATCACATCATTCACCACTAATAAAACGAGCAAGAAAAAGAAACAGTCCTTTAATGATATCATTTATACAGTAGCGTTACTTTACAGTGACAACATGGAACGCAACAATATCGAGTATGGATTTCATCGTCCATATATTTTCAGATCACTCGTATGATTAGCAGAGCAGAGATTGGATGAATAACCATTTGTGAAATTATTTTTATAACTAAGTGAATAATCAAGTCAGCATGAATACAGTACGATCTCTTTTTAATGAATTTCTAATTCACTGAAATTTTCTTACAATGTCCGTTCAGAATGACCGACAATATTTCCTTATTGATCTTCTATAGTCTATAAGTTGATGATTTAGTGGCTCTGAGGGCATTTCATGCGCTTTTTGATAGTTTGGAAGCCCAGATTAGCACTTACCAGAACATACCCCAGTAGACTTTAGTGTAACCCAAAATAAACATAATATTATGAATCTTAGCTTACTTCCTCAACCGAGCTATAAAATAATCTAGTTTAAGCCAGAATCTCACCACTTTCAATGTTGTCAACCGTTTTTCTTAACTATAAGGTAAAAGAATTAGTACTCTTAATTTAAAATCGATATACGATGCTGAACTAAGGTCAACTGATGAGTAAACAAAAGAATCGTAAAAACAAGAGGACTGAAGAATGCAAAGAGGAAATCACTGCGGACGTAACACTTCAGAATGCATATTATCCGGAGATATCAGTGGGTAGAGTTATATATATCTTATTACATGAGGTATGGTAGATTAGTGGAATCTGAGAGCTGTTTTGGTATTTCCGTTAATAGATTCTGGTGCAATGGATATCGGTATGGAACGAGAAATCGGATAGCAGAATCCGAATTCTAGTTGAATCCGTTACATTTACTTACGCGCAAAAACCCGTCTCTACTCTTCAGCTATGGGTTAAATAACCGGACAGATTGGGCTTTATAATCTTGGTTGGCAACCGGTCTAACACAGAAAGAAATTGCAACCTTCTGCCCAATCAGCCATATCTCTTTTAAGACATGATCGCCTAAGTATCAAAATATGACACTTAACTGACTGATATTCGTCTCACCTCTAATTTCCTTGTTTCCCCTGGCGATGGGTAAAAAGTAGCTCGACAGACTTGGGTTTGAGTTTTCTTTAAATGCATATCAACCTCTGTAGTTTATTTAACGCCAAAAAGTGGGGTTTTAAGGTATTTTCTTTCTTTTTATTTTAATGTTCGCTTATAGTGAGAAGTTTGCTTTAGATCTTAATGAAAAGTTTGTTTTTTTATTATTTTTTATTTTAGAAAACTGAAAATGTCATCTAGTTTTGTACTCAAAAATGTTTGCTTGGAATTCTTTTCTTCAAAAATATATAGATATTTCTATAAAGGTCTATTTTAAGTATATATTTCTATAAAAGTGTATATTTATACTTTCATATTGTTTTGATCCCAGTTTGGGGGTGGTTAACTATTTGCCCATAGCTAGGACCCTAACAGGTGCAACCACTCCGGGTCAGGGTGGACCTGGGAACAAAACCACTTAAGAGGTGGTTATATGCTTCTCACAATCTCCCAATCAGAGACATTGCTGCCAGATGCAGTTTACGTTCATGCCCAGGATCTATAGACTTCGGTATCAACCAGTCTAGTAGAATGAGAACTGCATTCAAGTCATTCTGGAAAGACGTTGGGTTCACTCATGTTTTCATGTACGAGGATACACTACTGCAGTTATAAATGCCGCTATGTAGTTTGCGATTACATGTGAAAGGAATTGAATATTCTGGCCTAAGAGGCGTTGTTATTGGTGTCCTTTTTCATTTTCTATCTTTCCTTTGTTTTTCTTATCTTGTCATTTCAATCCTTTTTTTTTAACTGAATTCTTTTTTATTAATCGGTAAAATAATTCACTTTGCTTCTTCTAGATTTATGCGTCTTTTCTTTTTTTTTCTTCCCAGTTTCCCCATCCTGGTTTTTCATTGCCCGTAAGTTAGAGAATTTTACGCCTGCCAAATGAACTGAAAATGTGTTTTTCTTTTTAATTCTACTTCCAAATCCTTTCATGTATTTTGTTAAAAATCAGATATTTTCCCCTTCTCTGCACCCAAAAACACATACAATCAAATATTAAATGCATGTTTTGCCTGTTGAAATTCTCAAAAATTTTATAAAAACATTAGCAATAAATCTTCAAACTCATTTATCAAATCATTACATCCGATTATTATTTTTTATTTTGAAAAATGTGTTTAATTTTAAATGGATTTTTGCCCTCTAATCATGAAGAAGCGTTTTAACAAATGTTAAGAATCACATTGGCTTGTTATTTGCTTGTTCGAGATTTCTGAGCCGTGTATTTTTTGAAAATTAACGATAAATGCAAATAAACAAGAAGAAAATGAAGTTAAAATAACTAATAAATAAACGAGAGTAAAACCCAAGAAAAAATAACAAATGACTGAATCTTAGACGATTTAACTTTGAAAATAAAAAAGGAACATTGCACATGAAAATTATCAAAAATAAAAAAAATCCTAAAAATATAAAGAAAATAAAAGTGACTTTAATAAAGCGATTGAAAGAATTCTAAATGTATTTTTTTTCAAATGCTCATTTGAGCAAAAGTGAATGCAAATGAAAACACAGAAATTCAAATAAAATAAGTCATAAAAAAACAGGTCCAAAGAATATGGAACAAATAAAATGTCTTCCTTTGAGTGTAATTGGTTATCCAATTGTTTTTCTTTTTTGCCCACATGCAGAACATTATCGCCCGACTAAGAGTTGAAACAAATCAATTGAAAATGTGGGAGACAGATCTTTCTGAAAAATGAATCTGATATCTACAGAATGATCTCGCAAGTGGCCGAACTTCTGTATCGATCGTTTTTTTAGCTGAAATAAATGTTCAGAGAATTCTGGGAAAACGTGCAATCACAGGAAATCAGAGAATAGAGATAAAGTTATTTTTCTGTATAAAAACAACGTGGGCAAAATCTAAGTTGGTTTTGTTAAATTTGAATTTTACCAACGAGTATACAGTTATTTTATGTCAATTTGTTTTTCTTTAGAGAGGGAATTTGGTCTTATCTCATCATATATATATATATATATATAAGCTGAATAAATACATACGTCTGTAAAGTTAAAATAAAATATATGAAATTGAGAGTAAGTATTTTGATGACAAATGTGTGCACTTCGAAATATTAATATTTGCGATTAAATTTAATACGTTATATTATTGTGGACCTTTTACAAAGTGCATTACACTTAAGTAAATTTAGCTTAGGGGTCCTTATTTAATGAAAATTACACGAACAGAATACTGTAACAAAACTCCTTGACCATTATCTGAAATGAAACGCTTTTTCTCTCAGGGACAAAAACGAAATATTTTGAGAGGTTAAATTACATTACATAAACAAATGGCAAAAATATTAAGTTGATAACCATTGGTTTTCACCAAACGTTCACAAAAGCTAAGATTGCACACTCTTTAGATATTAATAGAAAGATATCACTACATAGATATAAAAAGGTAGAGATAGGCTTACAAAAACATATATTAAAAGACTAAACCAGTGATTATATATATATATATATATAAAGTCGAATTTCCAGAACGATTCATACATACTGGAATAAATCACATGAAAGACTAACACACACACACATATATATATATATATATATATATCTCAAAGTACTAGACTGGTATCGAAATTTCATCAATGTTCAGTTGTGCTGTCTAGGTTTAGCCTTAAATCTATGCTAACAGATTCTTTTCTTGCAATTCACGCTTAAAGAAATCCATTCCCGGTCTACGATTTCTATTTAAATTTAATTTGGAAAAAAATTATGTAATTTCAATCGTTATCTACTGTCTTCTTGACTAACATTTTCTCTTCCCGTTTTTATTAATGTTTTTGCATCTGATACTGGCACACCATGTGTTCACTTGGGTTTTGACTGCCTTTTATGTTGTGATACCGTTAGATATATGGAAAGACAGCAACAGAAATGTTGAAAGAAGTACGTACGTATATATATGTATATATACATACACACCGAGATTATAATTATACTAGTCTCGAAAACTATGGTTGTAAAAAAGAAAGAGCTCAGAGCATGAAAGTCAGTCAAAATCCGACACGAGTCATCATCTAACAGAAAGCACTCAATACAAATGTAGAGCAAACTAAAGAAATAACACCTAATGAGCCAGATGAACTTACATAGGTTTCACCTAAACGGATCATCAGGGAAAGCATTCCCTGATGATACGTTTCGGTGAAACCTAGGTAGGTTCGTCTGACTCATTAGGTGCTCTCTCTCTCTCTCTCTCTCTATATATATATATATATATAAATATAAACATGTATATAGATATATGTTAAATTATACCAACCTATACCATTTTATTTTTACTTGCCTACTCTTATATAGACATTTACTGTTAGAGCCTATAATCTGTTAAAAGACTGAACAATGGAAAAATTCAGAAAGCAATGGCTTTACCATGTATGGGAAGCCTTCACACCATATCTGATGATAACCCTTGCTCATTTTCGTATAAAAAATAAAAGGTGTCATGTTTAGTTTTTTATTGTGTAACGGTAAAATTGTAAAGTCTAATAGATATATGACACTAAATTTTTGAAACAAACTTAATGTTTAATCATTTATAGACTTTATCAAATAAAGCCGTACAAGAACTTTCAGATTTGCTTCGGGCGTGGGTCTTCTCAGTAGAATGTGAGAATCTTCAGCTTTTTCTTATCGAATGAGAGACATATCATGCCGCATATTTGCATGATATCTCAGCTGATACGACCACTTCTTTATATATCGGGGCAGCCACTGACAACGTTTGTGGCGTGATTCTACTTCTGGTAGTTATGTGATATCTTCACGTCAACCGTCCGATACTACACCGTGTGAAATGACTGTTTTGTCCATAATGAGGTCAGCACAAAACTCAGCATAACATTTAGGAAGACATTAAAGTATATTAAGTAAAAAAAATGTAATCGATTTAAGGAGTTAGTTGACATCTTAAACCAGCGTTTATAACCTGACACACACACACACACACGAAGTTACGAAAAAAGCAATTTGACCTGCGTTAAGCGAAGATAATAAAACACGCACACAATTTTTAAAAAAATATAAAATCCATACATTTAAAATAACACAAACTCAAAAAATTATTTCATGTCTAATCATTAAAAATCATTTAGGAGCATGCCAGTTCAATGTATTTTCATATTTAGCCTACAAAGACCTTGACAATTATTTTCTGTTTGCAAATACATTTTTAAGGTGGATTGTCAACGCTACTGCATATAAAGATGCAATTTAAAAATCGGTTGAATTTTCAAGATGTCATTAGAATCACCCCCAGCACCAAAAGATGCTACAAAATCAATAGCTAATGAATAAATAAATAACTGCCTGTGGATTAAATTCAATCTAAATTTAAAAATTTAAATGCCTTCAATAAATGCTTTTGAATGTTTGTTTGTTTTGTGTTTTAATCATTTTTAAGACTTAATTATTTAGCCTTAAGATCAATAGGTTCGGAAAATATTTTGGAAACCAGGGTCTTACGCATATGATCTAATAATAAATAATCTGAATCTTTGGATGTTTCTATTTATCACGATATGAAGCCATCTCGTTCCTTTTATAATCATCAGTTTCCTTGTAGTTTATATTTGACCGAATCTTTGTTACGTTAATCTCTCCATTTCATTCTCAGCATTCATTTGGTATAACTACACCTGCTGCTTAAGTTTTCTTCATCTTTGTAAAGATTGCTCAGTATTCACTGGCATATAGGACATTACTCAGTTAAGTGCCATACGTGATACACTCTTTGGGCGATCATGTCTCAAAAGAGCCATAATTGACTGGGCAGAAGATTATCTCGCAGAAGCTTGCCATTGCTTTCCTCGAAGGCTATAGAACCTAGTCTGTTCTATTATTTATCCCATAACTGGAGGGAAGAGACGGATCAATACATTTCCCAAGGGTATTTGTGCGTAAGTGAATGCAAGGAACTCAACTGGAATTCGAACTCGGCTACCAACTTGTCGTTCGAATCCGATATCTACTGCACAACGCACACATTACAAAATAGTTCAGTACTTTTTATTGTTCTTAACATTTTCTTTTAATCTAATACTTGGTTTGCTTTCTAAAGAGAATATTTCCTAAATTATATATTGATTAAGATTTGTGTCATATTTCTCCTAATAGACATCGTGTCCCAAAGGTTAAAAAAATTACAATGCTAATCATGAACACAACATTTTTTCCGGTTATATCAAGTGCATATTGCTAAAAATCTATTCAGAATTTATTGGAGCTTGACTTTGAAATGTAGCCCATAGCTTATGTCATCATCAACTCCTTGACCCTAAGGGGTCGTAGGATCATTTCCCTGCACATTTCTTCATTAAAATGGGAGAGTTTGTGATGCAACATAACATACCTGGCGGAGCTAATCCCTCTACGTGTGTAAGAGTTTCCGATGTACTGTAATTGGTATACTCCCTTTTTCATATACACACATCTGTATGCGTGTATGTGTGGAAGTTGTAATGGTAGAGCCATAGTATTTTACTACTTACGCTGGCCAAATAGTCGAACAGTAACATTGAAATGATGTCATTTTATATTTATGTCTATTTTTTAAATATATGATTTTATTTAATAATATTTTAATGTATATTGTTTAAAATTATTGCTATTTATGCAGAGACATTTTCATTACCTCTAGGTGTGCTGTTGCTTTAAGAATTTGAGATACACTGGCTTAGATGAAAAAATATAACATAAAAAAGCCAGAACTCGTTTAATTTATTGGCACAGAACTTTTACATAAGCACAGTTGTAGCAATCCGAACTTTTAGAAATATAATATTGCTAACAAAGGAGACAGAATCTGAAAACTGATTGCAACATTGAAAAATACATTTCAGAAACTAATCAATACATTTAGACAAAAATGTCGTTGAAAATAAGGAGCGCTTAACGTATCTGTATATATATATATTTATTTCAGTCTCTCTTATGAAAAAACGAAAATCCCTTCATAAATCAGGGGTCGGCAAAGGGGTAAATGGGGTTATCCAAGGGGTCGATAATTGTCTTGGGGTTGAAAGACGGTCGATATACTCCTTAAACGATTTTTCAATTATAAAAGTATTCATAAAAAAGGATCACCTTTATTTTGATTTTGTAATCGCTCGTAGTATCTTTATTTCTCCATTTAGGCCTACATGTATGATGGTGTAGCTGTTCACAGTGACATCAATCCTCCTCATTGTCATATGTAGGGACCCCAATTTTCCGCGATCACGGAATTGTTGATTTGAAACTGAATCTCGTTATTTTTTATGCAATCATTTTCCATGTTAAATTAATCATTTCTTTTCTTGTTTTTAATATAAAAACTTAAAAACTGTCTCTTGTGTTTTTGTAAATATTCTTATAAATAAATAAAACATGACCTTGTTATTTCTTTTAATTTTATTCCTTATAAATATTTCTAATTATTTTTCCTTTTAAGACCTAAAAGAAGAATTTTAAAATTCAGTTTCTGCACTCATAGAAAGAAATCCTAGATTATTAAAAAAACGTTAAGATCAAAGTCAATTAGAACCCCCCACCCCAAAATACACTGTCTCACTGGTTAAGCGGAAATGGGATTTATAGACAATAATTTTAACTTAAAAAGAATGAAAGAAGAAAACAGAGCAAGATCAAAGGGATACATTTTTAACAATCTGTTTCTTTGGTTTCATTTTATAACTTGTTATTTTTATGAAATGCTACATTTCTCTTTTCAATTTAGAAATATAAAAAAAGTTTCTTTTTTTTCAACATCAGACTACAGTCTAAAATTGACACAAGCACATTGCAAATCTCTCTTGATATTTTTTATCAAAATGGCTGAATCAAATCTACCCTCAAGTACAAAAGTTTCAGTTGCTTCCTCAAAAAGAAACTAACAAGGTGTTGCCGGTCTTCAGTGAATACGCGCGCCACTGAGAGAAAACACTTTGAATCAATCAATGCGTTTACTTGCTCAGTCTGTCTGTCGCTTGCTTCTCCCTAATCATGAGCCAATCAGAAATCGTGACGCACGCGAAGTTTATACGTGATAGTAAGAAAAAATGTCGACACTATTCGCAAGAATATCTAAAATTTGGATTTATACCATCATTTACTAATGAAACAGAGTCTTTCTGGCTTTTATGTGAGAAGACTTTTAGTAACGATGCTATAAAGCCTGCAAAGATGAAAAATTCCCTTGAAGGAATTCACTGTGACAAGAAGAACAAGGATCTTGACTTTAAGGAGTCGAAAGAGAAGATCACAAAATGACCAATTTTAAGATATTTATTAAAGTACTTGTCACTGTTGGTTATGATGGACTGAAAACATCTTACAATATTGCTCTCGACATAGCACAAAAAGGAAAACCACATACCACTGGTGAGGAGATTATTATACCAGCTATTAAAAATGTGTGTGAAATTGTTCTGAAGCAAGACTCTGAACGTATTTTAAAATGTGTATCTTTGAGTGCAAGGACAGTGAGCCGGCGAATTGATGAGATGAATGTCGATCTGGAGAAGACGTTTTTGTCAGAGCTGCAACATTCCAAATTTTCCATTCAACTCGATGAGTCAACATTCGGCAGTTCAAATATTCTCATCACCTATGTGAGGTACAAAAGTCCGAGTCTAAACTGCATCATTGACGAGTTTTGTTTGCTAAGTACATCAGAGCTGATTCAAAAGGCGAGACAATTTTGCGATGCCTAGAGGATTACTTGAATAAACTGAATGTTCATATTGAAAATATTAATGCAGTGGCTATCGACGGAGCACCAGCTATAACTGGTCGTTACAGAGAATTTGTATCCTTGCTGAAAGGAACGTTCCAGGTGTGCGAACTGTGTATTACATAAAAACCATTTAGTAGCGAACTGCATGCTGCTTTAAAAGTGTTTATTAGGTCAGTGAATAAGATTAAAGCACATCCTCTGAGTTCGTGACTGTTTGCAATGTTGTGCAAAAAAAATGACGAAACGTATAACCAACACATTTTACATCCAGAAGTAAGATGGTTGTCGCGAGGGGATTCCTTGCAAAGACTTGTTGACTTGTACGACTCAACGGTAGAATTTCTCACGGATGTGGATGGATTAATATGTGACGAATTGAAAAAGTGTAAAAATCATCTTTTTTTTATTTGGCAGATCTATATTCAAAATTTAATGAATTACAGAAACGTTTGCAACGCACAGAAACTACAATCATTCAAGCCCGAACAATCTTAATAGGCTTTCAAACCAAGATAGGCAGATTTAAATCTTCATTGGCTACAGGAGATTTTAGTTAATTTTCAAACTTACAACAACTGGAAGATGGAGAAAAAGAAAAAAAAATCAGATTCTGAGCTGGAGATATACATTAATCACCTAGAAAAATTAAAGGAAGACTTTAAAGTACGTTTCAATGATTTGGATTAAATGAAATGTACCTGACTCGATTGTAACACCGTTTGATTTGATGATGGAGAATTCAGACATTGAATTTTACTTGCAGGAGGAGCTCATTGATATGTGTGCGGACCTCTAAGCTAAATCCTTGTGTAAATGTCTTACTCTCTGTGAGTATTGGAGCAATGTGAATATTAAAATAATAAGTACTCAAAAATTAGTTCAGTCGTTTAAACTTTTTTACTTGTTCATATATGGTTGAAGCAGATTTTAGCCATGCAAAATTCAATTTTAACAAAAGAGAGAAATCAAAAACACCTGGAAGAATGTGGTGACTTACGTTTAAATCTCGCCAACATTCAACACAATATCAGTGCATTGGCTTGTACTCATGAAACACACCCTTCCCATTAACAAATCCAAGGAAATCAATGTAAGTAATTTTACTATTTTTTATAAATTTCTTTGAATATTTCTTATTTTAAAGAAATGAGATAAAAGGAAATTATGACAAATTATTACATATAATTCAGAAAATTTGTTACCGATAGCATTTATATTGTTACGAGAATCTAAGTGCTTACAGGTAAAGACACTTGAAATAGTCTTATTGGTGAGTATAAGAATGGTTTATTCCCTTCAACCTATGAATACATAATTTTAAATAAATTTTACCCGTCATGTCAAGGATGGGGGATCAAAGTAATATATTTTTAAACCATGTGAAGAATGTACAAAAAGGCTAGCCTGAACAAACGGAAGCCCACCAGGGCACGGGCAACAGATATATATTGCATAATAGGGGGTCGATATGAGATCAAGTACTCCATGAGGGGGTCGATGGCTTAAAAAGTTTGCCGATCCCTGTTATTAATGAAGAATTTTACACTACTGAATTAAAATTCCATCTTAATATGACAAAAATGAACGTATATATACAAAGATTTTGTTTGAGTACAACAATCTCTGGGCTCGTGTAGCAAGGTAATGTCAGATGCAAACACCAGGTCAGGCAAATGTGTACATTTCCATAACACTAATCTCATTAGAAAAATTTCCATGTAAATCATAGCAAACACAGAAAAAAAAACACAGGAGTGAAAAAGTGAAGTCGAGATAACAGTACAAACCATTTTGTTGATAGATCTTGATATAGCAATAGCACAAAACCAAATATGTCAACAATGTTCAATGCACAGATAAATGGCCATTTTATAAATTTACAAGGTGTATATTGATAAGAAAATTGTAGGGCACACAGTAAACCAGCTTTCCAATCAACTGATTCAATACAATCTTCTCACGTCATGTCAATAGAAAACCTAAGGCCAAGAAGGTGCAATAAGCTGCTTTCCTAGAGATTAGCATCAGAAAGGTTCTCTATGATTATTAAAAAGATAGCAGTTTTGTGCTGGAGGCGTTAAAATTTACAAGATATTTCTTGTCCCAGTTAATACCTGATTGGGTGTAATTTTCCAGAGCAGCTGATAGTTATACTTTAACGTTTTTCTTATGAAAAGTAAATATCTGTATCAGCGACATAAATATTGCATTTAAAACATGAGCTGGATAGTCGTTTATGAGATAAAATATGTAGATCTAAGGATAGTGCTATGGTGGATGTTTGTATTAATTCAAAAGCATTTAGAAGTATGGCTGTTCAACAATATTTTCATTCCACAATTTAATAAGATGAAGTCAAACATTATGATTGTGATATAATGCTTGAGCTCGTGAAGAAGGCCAGAATGCTCAACCTAATAAGATGCCTTATATATAAATATAACGTCAAATTGATAGCTGATGCCTAAAACACCTTTTAGTCTTGTTTACTGGGGCAAGAGAAGTTTTAATTTTTTAACGCCTCAAAAACTAAACTGCTTATTAATTATTTGCGTGATCACTTGCCATCTTAACCTCTGAAAGAAGGATTCGTTTCGCTTTCTCTGGCTAATGTTCTTGGCTGACATAAATTAGAAATATGCATAATCAATTACTAGTTCAGCTGTTAACAAAATTGGTTCCCCGTGTCCTGCTAGACAATTTTTTATCTCCAGAATATCTTGTATACATTTACCATTCTCCCATGCTATTTATCTAGGACTCTTCGATAAAAAACCCAAAAATTCAGGAAAATCATTAGTCTTACTCTGGCGGGTCGTCTTCAGTAACTTTACTACGACCGCAATATTGCCTCCGTGTAAATAGCTCTTATGACAAATTTTCGGATGAGCTCTTTGCTATGGTACCAAGATGTTTTAAAATTTAAGCGCGGTACTAGACTGACGAAGGGGTTTCATCAATTAACAATTTAAAGGTTAGATGTAACCATATATTCAATAACATTTTCTTTCTTGTACTTTTTGTGTGTGGAAGTCCCAACGGGTTCCATGCTTTCACGTCAACTTTAATCTTCAAAATTCAAATGCAATATTAATCGCTATCTACTGGCCCCTGATGATTTTTTTAATTCTCGTTCCTTATTAATTTTTCTAATTTTTAATTCTTCCACAAACAGCAAATCCTTGTATCTTACTGGTTTTACTGCATTGCGTCGGGACGAACGAGATATGAAAGAGGGAAAGAGATAAAATTTTTAAGAATATTCCTGAAAAGTGTACTCAATAAATGGAAGATTCTAACGTTATTACAAACATTCACTCGTGGAAATTTATATAGAAAATGTGTTCTTTAGATTTGTATGTTCTTCATATTTGTTTAACGAATATAGAGATTAGATTTTGTTTCTGAAGATGATGCATCAAAAGTTTTGTAACCAACACAAGTATTAGTTGAATTTTGATCTAAATGATCACTGTATTACTTTCGATGTGTTTGTTCAGTAAAAGGAAAAAGATGGTGAAATGTTGTGATATATAAATCATATAGAAAGCAACGTGATTTCTCTTTTCATAGTCCCTGAGGTTTGCTCTATTTATGCGTGTATCACATTTGCATACTACTCTAGAGCTGAGTAGTTTGTTGCTTTTAGTTTCTCTATTACTTATTCTGAGTATTCTAGATGGTCTGCATGACTCTTCTGTTTGATTTTCTTGTGTCCTCTTTAATGGAGATTTTGGTCTAATGTCCATCTTTCTCTTGCACGTCTTTTAGCTCATTTCCACTTTTTCATGTTCTGTTCTTTTTCCCCATCAGTCTCTTTATTTATGACTACATTGAACTGCTAGAGCTAATATTGGATGCTTGTTTTTTTTTAATTAAGACGAATCATGCTCTTTCTGTCTGAAGCAATTTTTGTACCAAACTTCATCCTTTGTTGCAAACGACATTGTTATTACGGGCTCTACTCTATCTGCCCATTAAAGCTGGTGGACTTTGATTTTTATCCATATGATGAACCGTTTGATAGCTTAAAAGAATAGACAGGCCTCCTTTTTCTTATTAAATTGTGAAAAAAGTCCACTTTTTACCGTTTAGACCCTCTTTCCATGCTATGCCATTCGATTGTAGGTGATACGGTGGCGTTTTATATGGTATACATTCTTTGTCGATATTTCTGAGATGAGGTAGTATTTACATTATTCGGACTATTGTCCTCGTTTTTGTTGACATTTGTACAACGTCTCGGCAGTTGAACGCTCCTGCCTTCTTCAAGTGCTAGAAGTTTTGAACAGAACACTTTATTACCCTTTATTGTAATAAAGGGTTCTGTTCAAAATTCCTAGCACCTAAGGGCTGCAGCGTACAACGGCCTAAACATCGTACAAATGGCAATAAAGATGAAGACAATAGTCCGAATAATGTAAATACGGTATACAATCTATTTTAACCAAGACATTAAATTTTCATCGCAGAAATCCAGTGCGTTGTCAATGATATTTGGTACAGTGTTTCTTGCATTTATTGTTCTCAGTATTTGTTTCACAGTGGCAGATTTCCGAATTCATCATTGTTACCTCTGACCAGCCCTAGAATGTGTCTACTAAGATTAAAAATAAACCATTATCCCTCATGCGGACATGATTCATGTAGACCATTGTTCATGGCTCCTTTTCTTTAGTCCATGTATGTAATTTGGTTTGCTTAAATGTTTTAATATCCGTACATTTGGCGCATCATCTTATGTGTTCTTCCATATCTTTAGAATATCCTGGTTATCCCTTTCAGTCTCAACTTTCTTCGCGTTGCTGTGAAGCGGCATTGTTTCTCGTCGTACACAATTATTTCCTGCATTAAAATATGGAGAGGCGCTACTGCGTCTGCATTTTATATAAAGCTTTTCTCTAATGTTAACCTACGGTTTTGCTTCCTTAAAATCTTGCCGCTAAAGTGAAGTTACATTCTTTTACGCAGTAGTATTTTGCTTATTTTCAGATTTTGTTGGGTTTCTATGTGTAGTTTTTCAGAATAATACGTCCGTTTTTGCCCATTTTATAACTATCAACTAAATTTTTACGTTCTCCTCAATTTGCATTCCGAAATCTTGATAATGCATTCACATAAGGAATAGTGCTTTCTTTAACATACATAATGTCAAAATCAAACGCCATGATTTTAAATGGCTCACCTTTTAAAATTCTGACGTTAAACTTCATAATTCTTTTTACAGATTGAATACGAATTCCAAGTAATGTGATGTGATTTTAACAGGAATTTTTTAACCTACAAGAAATTCTGTGCTCGTTCCATACTCTAGACAATGGCTAATCCTTCCTTTTCTGTATTAGAATAATTTTATTCTACCGACATTTTTCTGGAATTGTACATGATAGGGTGAACCTATTGTTATACAATAGCCGCTATGGCACGTTCACTTGCGTCAGTCGTTAACGTAAATTCTTTACTTGAGCCGAAACAAAATTCATTACTGGCTTACTTGTCAAAGTTTTTTAATGCTTCAAAAGCTTATTTTGCTTCTGCGTCCATGTAAATTCGAGAATGTTTTGTTTTTGTATTTACACATTTTTGCAAATGGTTTAATGATTTGGGTATACCTATGGAGATATCCGCTGCAGAAATTAATAAGTCCTAAGAAAGATCCCATTTCTTCCTTGTTCGTGGGCTTCGCTACATTCACACTTTCGTTTGTTATCCTATCGTCAGGAGATATTACTTCTCTAGATATTTGATATGCTAGATAATTTTTTCTTCACGATCTAGCTTGCATTTATTTCTGTTTATAGTCAAACCTACATGATTGAATCTTCGTATGAGTTTTGTTTTACACTAAAATTCGTTCTTGGTAAAAGCTCCCACGCATATATCTTTATATATTATGTTCCCTACTTTTCCTAATGAGATCTTCAATAGTTCTCTAAAAAAATATGACAATTCCAAACGGCAGGCGAATCAATAATCCCAACAGTGTGTTTATTGTAGTAGCCCCCTTAAATTTGTTATCTATTTCAGTTTGGTTATAGGTTGATTTTAAATCGATATTCTCAAAATGTTTTCTTTGATAGTTTATAATTCGCGGTTTCGATACTTGGTAGAGGAACTGCATCTGAGTATATCATGATAAACCGAAATTTTGTAATGGCCACATATTTTATCGTCTCCGGCGGTTTTTTTGCTGGCAACTATTGGTGAAGCTTAATTGTTCCCACTCCAGTGACAATTTCCAAAATTTCCTGCTGAATCATTCTTTTTAAGTTTGTCACCACTACGGATAAAATGTGTATCGGCAGTTTCCTTGATTCGATATATCTTGGATGAGGATTCTTCTTCAAGCGAATGCTGTTTTTATAATCCTTTAGTAATCCTGTTTTTGTTTTTCAAATTCCATCAGATTAATCAGTTTTGATCAGTTTTGATGTATTGTCTCTTAACACGTTAATTCTTAGGAATCCGTGGCTATTTGTACATGCTACTACTGTTATGTGCGTTGTGGTCCAGTGGATATCGACTTGGAACGAGAAACCGAGGAGCCGTGTTCGAATTCCAGTTAAATCCACTGTATTCCCTTACGCGCAAATACCCTTGGGAAAGGTATTAATCCGTCTCATCCTTCCAGTTATGGGTTAAATAGCAGGACAGATTGGGTTCTATAGCCTTGGTCGGCAACCAGTCTACGGCGGAAAGCAATGGCAACCTACTGCGGGATAATCATGTCTTTCGAGACATGATCGCCCAAGCGTGTTTCACGTATGGCACTGAACTGACTGACTACTGTTATGGATTTGATTACGAAAAGATTCTTTGTTTCGAGTGTTCTTATTGTAGTTCAATCCATTAACTGTAAGAAAGGCATTTTTAGCCTAGGCTCTCCCATGTCCTGCCAGAAATTCATTTTAAAGAATCAGCCTAGTTAAGAACTGAAGTAAAGTCCCTGAAAGTACGTGGTATACTGTTGTATGGCAGATCGCTTGGCGATGGATGGGTGAATGAGTCATGTTTCCGATTAGTTAGGTATAAGATAGTGATGACCATCTTTAGCTTTTCTCCCCTCCCTAACTTCGGCATTGGGCCAAATTGTAAATTTTTTTACAATAAATCTGCTCCTAACTGAACTGTCGTCAAAATCGTCCTCTAGCACTCTCTTTCTCTCTCTCTCTCTATATATATATATAGTGGGAGAGAGAGAGGTCAATTTCTCCCTGAGCTGTTATCATCGGTTCTTTCTTTCGCTTCTGTTTTCCAATACATTATTTTTCATGTATCGCTTTCCTTTTTGTTTTGCCCCCCTTTTTTCGATTTCCCATTTTTTTCTATCCTCTTTACCTCGTACAATTTTCCAAAAATAAAAGGGAAATGAGATTTTTAAAATCTTTAATAAAATAACGTTTAGTACTGTCAGTATTAACTACCTGATGAGACATTGTTTTTCAATGTCGAAACAAAATGTACACTATTATAATAAATTATAATTTTTACATATTCTAAACTATAACTTTATATGTATATATAATCCTACGTCTACAGCACGACTCGGAGTTTCATGTATTATACACTCATCAGGGGCTTATGAACTAAATTGACGATTCTGCGAATTGAATTATTCATGGTAGTTATATATTATAATGATAGGATACCTTTTTTCATCGTATAATTTAATTTGAACTAAATGTCACATGAACTAAGAGAGTAAAATTTTCGAAGATTAAAATTAATATATAGCATATTGTTAAGGCAGAGGTTATACGTTTTGTGCCTATGGGTCAAGAGGAATTACATTATTTTATGGGAATATACAACCAGAGTTCACACGAAAAATTGCACACTTTAAGAAAAGAAAAAAACAACTTGTATAGATATTGTAATACTAAGTATATTCAGTCATTAACTCAAAGATTTAGATATCACAGGATTAAAAGAAGTTATAATTGGTCTACGTTCTTACAATCACAAGACATGCTGACAATGGTTGTATTTAGCTTCCAGAAATGTATTAGTACGGCAAAATCCTGTTTGGGCAACGTTAGCCAAAGTGTCTAATGGGAATGCTGCACATATTTTCAATTTATTGCCTAGGGACCACCAATGTAATGCCATCTACCGAAAAAAATATCGTACTATAGTAAACTGTTATCGCAATTTGATAAAACTACAAAAGACAAAGTTTTCATTTCCTGAAATGTGCATACATTTTAGGTGAACTCTGCATATGCAAATGATATCATCAATAGTATCTCGTAACTTAATAGTTTGGAAGCCGTTTGCCAAACTGGAAAGGGACCGCATGTTCACTACCGTCGTGAAGCACTTTTTTAAAATTAAGACATTTGATTTCTAACTGGGTAAATATCAATTTCACGTCAAAAGTAATCAAAACATGTTAATACTAATTTTGCTATTAATCTTTGATAATCATTTCTTAATCACTGCTTGAATGTGATATCTGCTAAAATCAAAATATTCCTTAAATAATCTATTAAAAGCCTGTGCCAAAATTACTTCCAAAAATCGTAATTATATAGTTAAAGTTAATCCATGATGCAGTAATGATTACTTAACTAGTGATGCAGTCACTCATTACATATAATCATTCTTATATTTTGACATTTGGACACGAATAGGCAATGAAGAGAAAGTGTATAGCGTAAGCATTTGCATCGAGCGGTGTCAACAGAGTGTTAATTGTGCAATCTATAGTAATGGCCACTAATTTGTAAGAGCTTATTGGGTGTTAGAGAATATGAAAATATCTTAAGGAGAGAGAAGAATACTGGAAAGCAAGAAGCGATAGAAAAAAGTAGCATAATATTTACGGTTACATATAGACATTTCAACTGTAAAATGATAAGACATTTTTGCCAATCTAGTACTGCAATTTAATTTTTTAAAATCTACGTACAATTATCATAAAATTATTTATAGAAAGTTACACGGAATCTACATTACAACACATGGGAATTTGAATCTGCTATACCAGGTCAGAGCCAATAACATTTCAGATTCTCCTTTAGATTTTATCAACAATAGCTAAATATATAACAGAAGAATCAAAGAAGACGTAGCTATATATTCAAAGCAAAGGCAAATGGTAAAATTACAAATGTGTAAGGTTCTGCTGAGAAAATAATTTTCTAGCAGGATACCGTGAACCAATTGTTCTAACTGCAGGCACTGCAGTTGATTAAATATAACCTTCATACATCAGTTCAGCAGAAAACATTAGTTCGAGGAATGGCAACGAGTCCCTCTTCTTGCTGTCAGCTCCAGCTATTCTAAGAGAATGAAAAAGGGTTCTCGCTGTCGATTAAAAGCAAGAAGTTTTGTTTTGACTCGAGTATAAAACGGTTCTGCATCTAACTTTTTTTTTTATTCGAAGAAATATCAAACTTACATTTACTTTTATCAACAAGGCGAATACATACCAATTTGCTAACTCATTGTAGTTTTGTATTCTATAAGTTATAATAATATTACAACTAATAATACCACCACGGCGACTTTGCAGTTTTTCAGGGATATGGGCTTTCCATTCTTCTGTTGTACATGATATAGAATTCTTCTGTTTTGCACTCTGTAACCTCTTCTCGTAGTTTGACAAATGTATTTGATGGGCGACCTCTACTACTATTGTCAGGAATTAGTTGCCACAGCTGCATACAAGTGACAAGTGTAAGGCGCCAGCAGCATCCGATAAATCTTGATCAATGTTTCCGTATGGTTTCCGAGATGGGAACGAATTGGATATAAAGCCCCTTGTTTGACAGCTGTTGACGCGACGAGATGTTAAACGTAGCTCGGAGTCTTCTAGTTTAAGCACCATTTCGTGTTTCTCCTTTGATGAGTCCAAGTGATTGAGCCATAGACTAAAAAGGATCGAACATCAGTACGGAAGAGGCCGGATTTATTGCTCCAAGGAAGGAACAATTTCTCAACCCTATCGAGCTTCTTAATAAGCTTTATATGAAAGGATAAACAACCCAATACGTGATATATTGTTATAGTAAATACTGACTTTAAAAAAAAAATCAATTTTTCACTAATGAATATCTTCAGAGTTTTAAAACTTAAGTGCAAATGAAGATTGTATAACACAACATTTGCGCAAATCAGTCTTAACGACTGAAACTAAATAAAAAATAAAGTCATTACATTACCGAAGTCCATTTCAGAAAGAAAGAAAAATAAAGCACGTACCTGAAAAATAAAGGAAAAAGAATATTATAGAAAGTGGGAATGTTAAAATTGATTTAAAGGTAATGTGTTTTTGCATTTAAAAAGTAGACCATTAATTATTTTTCTTATAGAAAATCTGGTGCTTTATCTAGTGACAATGCATGTTGGTGAATGTAATTACTTGTAGTTTAACGTGACTCATCAACATCCTGGTTGTCAGTACAATGTCTCTGTACGAGAAGTTGTGTAGGAAATGCAACTTTTCTACATGAGCGGTGAAAATTTTGAAAGTAAACTGTTGGTAACTGCGAATGTATTTTGAACGACTACAGAAATAAGATTGTGAACTGCAGTTGCAAGTTTACCTTAACCATAATAAAATAATAATCTGAATAAAACAAATTTAATAAATATTGTCACCCGGAAAACAAAAAAAAAAAAACTCATTTCAAGACACTACATCCAGTTCTATATCATTGCCTAAGAAGCCAGATTAAAACGAATGTGAAACTCCATCGGCCAATCTGCCACAACAAACATCATACAAATTCTGATAAACAGAACGTGCTACAGAATTATACAGGCAATAGGATAAGAGCCATGCAGGCTAGTTAAAAATCTGTAACAAGTATTGCAATATTAATACTCAGAATGACACCAGGAAGAGTAATACAAATCCATTTGTGTTACTGTGTCAGATTATACAAAAGAGTTTGATACTCGTCAGAATTTGTTTAACCCGCTTGGAAAACTTCAAATATTTGGGACGGATTTTATAATAATCGAGAACATATATTTGCAGAAATCCACCTGCAGAGCAAAAAGAAAATGATTCAGTAAATATACTGAAATAGAAATTTGTTTAAGACAAGTAGACATCTTCTCACGGGAATTATTCAGAAATTTATTATTGGCAGTTACAATCTAAACAGCATAAGGTATACAGATGAGTATTGATAGACGAAACAGAAAGAACGACACGAATTCCTAGAGAAGGCGGCGAAAGAAAGCAAGAAGTATTACACCTTTATTTCAGGAAGAGAGAATGTATGCTTCTTAGCAAAAAGAAGAGTACAATCGGTGATTTTTTAAGCTGCTGAAAAATGCAACACTGAAATCAGAAAACGCATTTGGATAACCAACATGCAAAGAATTAGAATTATATACCGCAGTGATTGTAATGAAAGGTTCAGTTCGAAATTCCTAGCATCTGAAGAAAGCCAGAGCGTACAACGGCCGAAACGTCATAAAAATGGCAACAATGATGGGGACAAGAATCCGAATAGTGTAAATACTGTAAATATCTCTGCATATTAAAAAGTCTCCGTGCAAAAAAAAACAAACAAACCAGAAAGCAATATAAACATTGTTCAACAGAGGGATACTGAGAATGCAATATGGGCAACATCAAAATTATAGAGAAAGCTGAAACAAAAAGTACACTTATACGTAACATCAACAGAAGAGTTTCAGTTTCCATGTCAATAGTGTAAGAGCTTTTACAAAAACGGAATACTCTCAAGACAGATTGAAGACAAGAGAGTCCAGTGTAAAATAAAATATAACCTACCGGGCAAGCTTGAATAAATGGATAGTGAAAAATGGTTAAAGAGAGATAATAAAAAGAACAAATACATTAGAAGCAGTAAAGAACAGGAAATTGTAACGAGCTATGATCGCCAACGTCCCGAATTAACTTGGAACATAGAAGCAGAAGAACGATATTGAGTAAATGGAGACAGGAAAAATGGTTTAGGAAAGATAACAAAAACAAACTTTAGTAAAATGCTACAAAGGACAGAAATTTGTGTAATAGTGAGGCAACAAATATATTTACCTCAAAGAGACAGAAGGTATGCTCTCTCTGCTACCGACACGTTAAAGAAAATGTAAAGGATGCAATTGAGGTAAGCCGACAAGTACGTTTTTTGGCGTTTCCACACGAAGTTCTTTTAATCAAAAAGCAAAGGATAGAAATTTAGTAGCTTAAAAAGATCAAACAACGCATGTTAAATGTGGTATTCAAACTAAATAATTCTGGCAAAATTTCTTAGCATATTTTCAAAACCTAAGTTGGATGTTCTTTAAAGGGAACAATCACCACGCGTTCTAAAATACATAGATTTTTTCATAGTTATTTAGTCAGTTAATTATCGTAAGTGATAATCGCTTGGACGATCATGTCTCTTTCTAGATATGACTGACTAGGCAGAAGATTTTCTCACAGTAGGTTGTCATTTCTGTAGTAGAATGGTTGCCAACAAAGGCTATAGAGATATGTTATGCTATTCAACCTATAACTGGAAAGTGAAGAGATGAATTTAATAACCTTGAGAAGGGTATTTGTGCATAAGTAAAACAAATGAGTTCGACTAGAACATCATTATATAGTAAATCTGTTTTTGTAGGGGCATCCTGTAGATCATTTGAGATATTTCAAGCGTAGCATTTTTTTAAAACATCGTATCGTCCCAAACAAGATATTATACTGCATAACATAGGAGGATAGTTATGAGGAGTGACAGAATAAAGCGGGTGTCAGGAAGCGGGTAGGAGAGGGATGAGAATACTGCAGAAGTGAGATGAAAGCATGAGAGAGAGGATGCAAGTTAGTGAGATAGGAGATGACTATTGACTTTACATTTAAATTCTTGGAGATTGTAACTATCGAGGAAGCAACTAAATGGAAGGGAATTCCACAGGTAAGAAGTGCGAGAAAAGAAGCTGGTTGAGTAGAATTTGCGTTTACATTATACTGGTTTTACTGTAAAAGGGTGGGACCTAGTTGCTAATCTTGTGACTCGAGTAAATTCTTGTATAGGGGGCACCAGTGAGCTAAGTTCATCAGAGCAGAAGCTGTGAAAGTACTTCTAGAAGAGACACAGGAAAGTCACATTGCGCCTGTGAGAAAGTGACTGTAACCGAGCTGGGATCGATTACATTGCAGATTCTCCGTTAAATTTTGTCAAGGACCCCTAGATGAATAGCAGGAGTACCCGACCAGATATGGCAGCAGTATTCAATGCCCTGGTGGATGATAGATTTGTATATGTGCACGATTGTTTCAGCCGAGAAAAACTTCATGGCCCTGCACAGAAAACCGACCTTCTTAGCGGCGAATTTAGCTATTGATTCTATGTAGATATTTCTACTTGTGGTCTGTTGTGAGAGCATATATAACACGGCCAATATTTGACAAACAGGAAGGGGACATTTAACACTATTTCAAATGAGAAAATTAAGGTAGCCTCTATTAATACGGGAAGGATTAATAAGAATTAGTGAACCTGAGAAAGGATTTTATAAATTTCAACCGTAGGTAGCATTTCTGCTCGGTCAATGAATGCCTAGCAGTCTCTCATAAGGAAATGGTTAATATTACCATAACTGTATTACATTCAAGTTTTACCTGACCTTCATATGCTGGATTAAGCACAACATAACATTAGTTAAAATGATATTTGATTTTTAAGATATATATTACTCAGTACTTTATTTTCCCAGATGGTATATTTCTTTCAGACTTTATTTGTCCCATTGTTTCAAATCAAAATCAGTTTGTATAAATTTTCCAAACTGCCTTCTAATTTCAAACTACTATTCTATTCCGGACTTAAGACTAGAAATATCCCATGCGTTCCTTCTCTACTCCCCACAAAAACTAAAACAGTTCCACCGTTTTCATAATGTAGCATTAATCTCACAAATATGAAAGTTTGATCGACTATGAATAGGCAGACACACACTCCCACGTTTATTATCGAAAAGGCTGGGTATGAGTTCTAGAACTGGATTATGCAGAAGCTCAGCGCAAGTGACTGGCAAAAAAAAAAATTGATTCACAGTGGCATTGACCAAGCTATATTTGTGAAAAGGCTTTTTGTGTATTCAAAATAAGTAGTATTTTTCTGTCGGTCGAATTGCTGTAACCGGCGAGAACAGTGGATGAATGTTCAGGAGTCGGGAAAGCAGGTAACAAGTTTTGGGAATTTGGCGTTTTCATTACTCATATATATTTTTTTAAAAAGAGGAATTGACGATATTGATGGCGTTCCATTCATAGGTGAAATCACGTGATCACATAACTTTTCTACAGCAAAGCTTACAATAAAGAATTAATTTATATTTTTAAGTGATAGAAAATAAGATTCATCTCTTATATACAATTTCGAAAGTAATGGATTTTTTTAACAGATATTATTAAAAAAACTAATGCGGCCTTCAACAGATTTGCAAACTTTATCTCCCTTTACAGGAGACACCATCGTTTGACAAATCGGACACGAAGAGCTTAACCAACCAAACAAGCACAATCTTTCTTATACGAGATTTTTGAAAGTTCATATTTGCTCAGTTTCGTGTCTAAAATGTAAACAAATGAATTCCTGAAAAAGAAATATTTTTTGATTTTTTATTGATCCAACATATATTTATCAATTTAAACGTTATTTTTTTTTATGGATATTCATTTGAATAATTTTTCAGTTTATTTTAAAGAGTACATTTATTTTAGTGTCCTTTTATATATATATAATTTTACGAATATTCAAGGTCGGTAGACAAAATGACTATGTATAGAATAAACAGAAAGGCTGCTCAAATATGCGTATACGCTAAATATAGAGTTTAATATGAAAAAATATTTATGTAGATGTACAAATATTTAATCTCTTTGCTGTTAGGTTAACACATCTTTTGTACGGATGATATTTTTTTAAATATATACGGTTCGCCGATAATACCTGTTCAGTATTAATAGAAATTGCTTGTTTCTATCTAACAAAAGATATAAATGGTTTACCGTATATATTCGCGTATAGTGCAAGTTTTCTTGAAGAAGCGGTTTCGCTTAAGACAGATATGTTTCTGAAGCGGTTAAAATTCATGTCAAAAGATTTACAGGTCATACTATACAATCTGGGCTCTAAAGTAGGGAAAAATCAAGCACATCAATTTTACGAGGTGGGAGTAGGCGAAATAGTGAAGGCCATTTCTAAGTAGTAGTATTTTTTTCAGAATTGCCTTTATTTAGGATTTACAGATCTGAAAGCTAAATCGCAATGGATAATTCCTCGATTGACATATCGGGTGAGCTGGATTCTTTTATTGATGGTTTTAAAAGAAATCACGCGATACATTTCAATATTCCGTGAGTTTCTATACTGTTTCGGTAGATGCAAGTAGCGTAATATCTATCGACTCGGAAAGCCAAATTGGCGAACTTATTTGAACTTCCGACATTAACAGTTGTATTCATTGTTTGTGGAAATTTTCTTGGGAAAGAATATCAAGCTATTTCTACTACCTCCATGTCTGGCTTAAATAATATTGTCAAATTGACTAATATCAGGTAGAAGCCATTCTAAGATATACCTGATTTAAACACCGTAGAAAAGATAATGGAAAAACCATTAGAAGAACCACAATTTACCAATAATAAATAAAAGGAAAAGATAGAGAGCCGTTTCTATTCCGAAAGGGAAATTGAATTTAAGAGCATACACCTTTACGCATCAGGTTGTTCAGGATGTGATATCGCATTTAAAAATCTTCGAATTTAGAACCAACAATTGATTGTGACAGCAAAGTTACAAATAAACAATGAAACCTATGTTTAGTTAAGCATTCCTTGTATAACTGGCTACATGTCATTCATTGTTCATTGTAATATTTAAGCCTATGGGAGACAAGGATTTAATCAATGTCATGTTTACTATTGGATTCAGCAGAAATATCATAAAGGCAACGAGACATCATCACATGATTTATACAGTGTACCCAGGTGCACTGAATGCGCGTAAATTTTAGCGATAAATCAGCGTATTGAAAAAGGATGGCCGTGATGATTTCTGATAAGCTTCGCCAAAGTAGCTTATGATAATCCTCTTATGAAAGGTACTGCAGAAGAAGAACCACGTGAAAACACCCGAGGAAGGGGCACAATAAAATATGTTCAAATATATCTCGAGCAAATAGGAAATAATAATCTTCCCCGATGAAAATTCTTCGGAAAACTGCTCTGTCCAGCACTTAAATGAATAAAATTACACAAGTAACAGCAACTTTCGCGCATAACTCAATAAAATTAAGGTAGTCGCTTAAGAGCTCCAACCAAGTTCTTGAATAGTTTCTTCAGATATAGATTCTTACTTATAGCCTGCACACAGTAAACGAAGAACAAAAACGATAACAAAAACGATAAGAACAAAAAACAACAAGAACAAAAAAACAACAGGAACAACAAGAACAAAAAGAACAAAAAAACAACAGGAACAACAAGAACAAAAAAACAACAAGAACAAAAAAACAACAGGAACAAAAAAACAACAGGAACAAAAAAACAACAGGAACAAAAAAAAGACAACAAAAAAAAACAAGAACAACAAAAAAAAACAAGAACAACAAAAAAAAAACAAGAACAACAAAAAAAAAAACAAGAACAACAAAAAAAAAAACAAGAACAACAAAAAAATAAACAAGAACAACAAAAAAAATAAACAAGAACAACAAAAAAAAAAACAAGAACAACAAAAAAAAAAACAAGAACAACAAAAAAAAACAAGAACAACAAAAAAAAAACAAGAACAACAAAAAAAAAACAAGAACAACAAAAAAAACAAGAACAACAAAAAAAAAAACAAGAACAACAAAAAAAAACAAGAACAACAAAAAAAAACAAGAACAAAAAAACAAAAAAACAAGAACAAAAAAAAACAAGAACAAAAAACAACAAGAACAAAAAACAACAAGAACAAAAAACAACAAGAACAAAAAACAACAAGAACAAAAAACAACAAGAACAAAAAACAACAAGAACAAAAAACAACAAGAACAAAAAACAACAAGAACAAAAAACAACAAGAACAAAAAACAACAAGAACAAAAAACAACAAGAACAAAAAACAACAAGAACAAAAAACAACAAGAACAAAAAACAACAAAAACAAAAAACAACAAAAACAAAAAACAACAAAAACAAAAAACAACAAAAACAAAAAAAACAAGAACAAAAAACAACAAAAACAAAAAAAACAAGAACAAAAAAACAACAAAAAAACAAGAACAAAAAAACAAGAACAAAAAAACAAGAACAAAAAAAACAGGAACAAAAAAAACAAGAACAAAAAAAACAAGAACAAAAAAAACAACAAGAACAAAAAAAACGACAGAACAACAACAAAAACAACAACAAGAACAAAAAAAACAACAAGAACAAAAAAAACAAGAACAAAAAAAACAACAAGAACAAAAAAAACAACAAGAACAAAAAAAACAAGAACAAAAAAAACAACAAGAACAAAAAAAACAACAAGAACAAAAAAAACAACAAGAACAAAAAAAACAACAAGAACAAAAAAAACAACAAGAACAAAAAAAACAACAAGAACAAAAAAAACAACAAGAACAAAAAAAACAACAAGAACAAAAAAAACAACAAGAACAAAAAAAAACAAGAACAAAAAAAAAACAAGAACAAAAAAAAAAAACAAGAACAAAAAAAAAAAACAAGAACAAAAAAAAAACAAGAACAAAAAAAAAAACAAGAACAAAAAAAAACAAGAACAAAATAAAAAGACAAGAACAAAAAAAAACAACAAGAACAAAAAAAACAAGAACAAAAAAAACAACAAGAACAAAAAAAGAAAAACAAGAACATAAAAAAACAACAAGAACAAAAAAAACCAAGGACAAAAAAGAAAAACAAGAAATCAATAAGAACAAATAAACAACAACAACAACAGAAAGCAAGAACAAAACAACATGTAGAGAAACGTTCTCACTAACTATATTTTCTAAAGATGTATTTTATTTTATTGAAGCGATAAATTTTATCCCTGACATGACCCTAAATAAAGAACTAAAGAATCAGGTAGTTGGTGAAACATCCCAGTACCCATTAAGAATTTTAAAAAATATTTTAGGGAAAATATTAAAGTTTTTCCTAACTCGGTCGGTCTAGAACATGTATCTAACAACGGTCCGTTCTGCCCAAGTCGGCACTGATTTGAATCCTTACAGAGAACGCATATTTTTCGAACAAGATTTCTCTAATATTCAGGCCGGCAAACGAAAATATACTTTTCAATAAATAAAATGAGAATTTACTCAAAAACGAGTATCCACTAAAAATATTCTAGAAAGTGATAGAATATTACCGGTATAAAAAAATCTTTCTTAAAACAATGATAGAACTGGTTTCAAGTGAATAAGCACTTTCAGTCTTAAATAGGACACTACTTCATTAGACCTCATAACTTGGGATAACAAAATCACGAAGAACTTTAAAAATCATCAATTGAAAATATTCCAGTTGCAACAACAGTAAAGTATATAATGTAAATAGAACGGAAAATGTCGATACAATCAAAATGTTGAAGTTTTTATACGACTTCAAAGAAAAGGTTTCTAAATATTCCCAAAATACCAAAAAAGTGAAACTGGGACACTATTTTTCTGATAAAGAAAAACAGCATAAAGGAAATATTTTAAGAATTTTCATCGACATTTACTCTATCTCTACAGTGAATGAATGTGCATTGTTTCTTGCATAGAAATGGCTATTGTCAATGTTGCCTTTGTATCGAGATTGAACCAGGTCATTTTATCAATCTGTCAGTGGTTATAGTGTACAATTTTACTATTAGAACATCCGATTATGCCTTAATAAAAAACAACAACAACAATAAAAACAACAACAACAATAAAAACAACAAAAAACAATAAAAACAACAAAAAACAATAAAAACAACAAAAAACAACAAAAACAACAAAAAACAACAAAAACAACAAAAAACAACAAAAACAACAAAAAACAACAACAATAAAAAACAACAACAATAAAAAACAACAACAATAAAAAACAACAACAATAAAAAACAACAACAATAAAAAACAACAACAATAAAAAACAACAACAATAAAAAACAACAACAATAAAAAACAACAACAACGACGACAACAAAAAACAACGACGACAACAAAAAACAACGACGACAACACAACAACAAAAAACAACAACAATAAAAGCAACAACAACAACAATAAAAACAACAACAACAATAAAAACAACCAAAAAATAGTATGTGCTACAATTGCAGTAGAAGTTTCTAAAATCAGCCAGCCTAATGGATTTTATCATTATTCAAATGAATTCAGGTTTTTTTTATACAACTCTCTACATGAAACATTGAAAGATAAAGGCTTCGACACAATACATCTGACCTTGCCCTCAGTTAAAGATTAATTTCTGTTTCTATACTGACTTACATCCTATGATCCGCATCATAATTAATTATGCAATCACAATCCATCAATCACAGAGTATTCAATAATCCGAAACATAAAATATGTCTTGATCTAATAGTGGGTGATAAAACGCTGTTGACTCGATTAAGGAATCATATCTCCCGAAATGTTCGTTGTGGTGCAGTGGATACCGGCCCGGAACGACAAAACCGGAGAGCCAACTTCGAATTCTATTTGAATTTGTTGCATTCACATACACGGAAATAGCCTTGGGGAAGATATGAATTGCTTCTTTCTCCAGCTAAGGTTTAAATCGCAGGACAGATTTGGTTCTGTATACTTGTTTGGTAATCAGTTTACCACAACGTTATGGCAACCTATTGCAGGAAAATCTTCTGCTTCATGTCTCTTTCTAAACATTATCACACAATCATATATCACGTATACACTTAACTGACTGATCTCCTGAAAGAACTATTCCGTCATTTTTTGCAGATTTTATGAGCTGGGTCGGAGTGAGAGCATTTCGACAAGCATGATAGTATTCTCTGAGAAAGACAAAGGAATTCTATCAAACCATATTGATACATTATGACTGCGGTGCTCAAATGTAATGAAGAAACACCACAAGAACTTTGGACAATTTATGCAGAACTTTGAGCACAATACCCAAAATCTTATAGAGACTTACATTGTCTGTACTTTTAAATATGTGTGATGAATCCGTAATGCACGTTTCATAGACACGCGCACAGGCTGAGACAAAAGCTGAGCACTTTAAATGTAAATGTTTTTAAAGTATAATTTTACATGAAAATTTTATTTTCTATTTATTTAACTGTTATATGCGATATTCAAAATGTTCTTTTTCAAAACATTTCAATTCTGTGTATGCATGATTCATTAACGCGTCGGAGAATTTCCTGTTTCCTTTGACTGCCTTCATATTTAAGTCTTTGTTTAAGTTACTCAATTCTTTTTGGGTTCGTCTGATAAGTGATTTCAAATGGTAACACGAAAAATAATAAAAAATAAGGGTGCGAGCTCATTGAACCTATCAAAAGAAATTTAGAACATGATTAATCAATTAACGCCATGTTGTGCGAATATTACCATATATATATATATTCTCTGAGTAAATATACTAGGCTTTCGATAAAAACAGTGAAGCTCCGGCTGTTACCCTGGATATTTGATAAGATGTGGCACGCCGACCTTCTGAGCAAGCTACAGGACTATGTTATCAGTGGGCGATGTTTTGGTTTGATTCAATCGTTCCTATCAAACCGCATAATAAACTCCGTCTTGAACGGGCACCCCTCCAGATCCTATCACACGAACGCGTGTGTCTCAGGGGGGGCTCCAATCCTAGGCCCGACGCTCTTTCTGATCATCCCCGATCTCTCTTGTAAATTTTATGCTTCTAAACGTAGCTGCTATCCGTCAAATCCCATAGACAGTCCCGTCTTCCCCACCCCCCATCAGCATGGATCAAGCTATTTTCCCCGAAAGCAACACACTGTGCCTCCTCGGCCTTAAACTCTCAACCAACCTCGTGTGCAATGACTACATCAATAGCTAAATCTGCTGCTATGAATGTTGTGTGTGTCGTAAGGACATTTTTCTCACCTTAGTCCATCTTGAACATATACAAATCAACCATCCACTCATGCATTTAATATTGTTGTCATATCTGGGCATTCGCCACTGCTGTTCATCTGTGTTCTCGACAAGATCCTGATGAGAATCTGCAATATAATAGATTCTGACCTAGCAGCTCGGCTCCAGCGACATTATTACAGGCGGTATGTGACTTCCCTATGTCTCTTCTATTAGTTTCTTGATTTCTGCTAGGCGAACTTAGCACCTTGGTGACCCCTTTTCAGGAATTTACTCAAGTAACCAGACTAGCAACAACGTCTCACCATTTTACAGTCAAACAACCAAATGCAGTCTCTATTTATACTCCAATAGCTTTTTTCTCGCACTTCCCGCCTGTGGAACTTCCTTCCGTATACTTGTTTTGCTGATAGCTACAATCTCCAAGAGACTAAGTGCCATGTCAATTGCGATCTCTTATCCCCTTGAACTCCCATACTTCTCTTATCCCTTTTCCAACAGCACCTGATTCTTCTTGTTCTCCATTTCTCACTCTAATCTCACGCATCCCTCTTCACATTAGTATTACCATCTTTTACTTACCCATTCTTTGACACTCCTTTAACGGGTTCCTCTCTCTTCACTCTCCTCTTATGTACCCCTTGCGCACCAGTGCCTTGCTTGATGTAAAATTATATATATATATATGTGTGTGTTCAAATGAATACAGAATATATCCAATGTTTTTGGTGGGGTGTTAGTGTACTTTGGAATTTCTCTGGTTTTTGCTAGGAAGGCGAATATTGTGCGTGTCATAGATAAAATGTTTATTATCTTCAACGTGGAGCTTTAAAGAACGCTACATGCTTAATTTGAATATATATTTATTCTATGATCGTGCATCACCTTTGGCACTTAACTGATTAACCGAATCAACGCTGGAATAGTTCTTTGATGACTCGAATGGAATATTTTAAAGATAACCAAGGCGTCGTTGCCCAGAGTATGCTGTGTTTCCGTAAGGATTCATTGAATTCATCGTTTTAGGAAGCACTTCATCAAATACTAATCACGCAACAATCAAATATTAAAACAAATTTTAATAAGTGCAGCTTAGTTATTGTGCAAATAAATTTGTTTGGTATCAAAAAGGATTTATTTTACTTCACAAAATGTCAAGATATTTTGTAAGCTCTTGCTTTAATATCATTCTTGATTTTTGTTTCCAGCTGAAGTGGTCGCTGGGTTTCAAAGTTTAAAAAATTTGTACGTATCAGAAAAATGTAGGCAATGGAAATTTAACAAAAAGGAAATATGTTTCAGTATTGCTTAACGGCATATCAAACTGTGTCGTTTATTTAATGTCAAAAAGGTAAGGTTTTTAAGGTATTTTTTAATGACCGCTTATAGTGAGAAGGTAGATAGATTTTAATTATTCTTTTTATTTTAGAAAACTGAAGATATCTTCTAGTTTTGTATTCAAAAAACTATGAGAAGTTTTCATGACTTCCGTTAATATAGACCACACTTGCCCGTTTGAAAACAATACATTACGCCTTCAAGGTTTGACTGACTCAACCGATCTCAAGTGGAATGAATATATTGGATCAACAGCTACATCTACTAAGAAGTATGGGTCGCTGTACCGAGCCAGGAATTTCTTCTCGCCAGAATTAATCTTGCACATTTATAACTCTACTATTAGTCCGTGTATTAAATAATGTTACCATATATGGTCAGGTGCACCTGCTATTCATCTCAGGATTCTCGACAGAAACCAAATGAGAATTTCAACGTAATCAGTCCTAATAAGACAGCTCGCTATCAGCCACATTCTCACCGATGGAATGTGGCTTCCTTCTGTCATTCTCTGGTAACCCTCCCTCACTGAGACTAGATTGGCGACTAGGTCCCACTCTTTGACCATCATAAACGGAAACGTAACCACAACTTCTACTCTAATTTTATTTCGCACTTCCCGCCCGTGGAACTCCCTTTCTCCATTATAGCTTATCTGATACCTATAATCTCTAAAAGTTTAAATGCAACGTCAATTGCTATTTTCTCTATCTTGACTCCCTTTTCTCTACTAGCCTTTCTACAGCATCACCTGTACAGTTTTCTGTTGTCTTCCCTCCCCACTCATTGTAACCCCCTGCGCACCAGTGGCAGTACTGCCTTACTTTGAATGAAATAAGTATAAAAATATTAAACAGGTAAATAAATTTTGGTGATTGTAGCTATCAGGTAACCAAGCATATGAAAGGGAGTTCCACGAACAGGAAGTACGATAAAAGAAATACTTATAATAGAGGAGATGGTGAAGTTGAACTATTTCGACGGTAAATGATGGGACATAGATGCCGATCTAGTAGCTCAAGTAATACATGTGGTTGAGCTACCAGGGGAAAAGCTCGCCAGAGCAGTTTTCTAACTTATAGTTGTTGGTTGGTTGGTTTGTTTTTTATGGCATATCAACCTCGGCTGGTCATTTATTGCCAACTAAATATTAATTATTTATTGTTTGGTAATACCTTTTTCTTTCAACAATTTATTGTGTTTTTTATATAAGTTTTGTGTCTAGTAATACTTTTTTGTCTTTTCGAGTATCAAGATTGATTGGGATTTGTTTTTAAGGTTAGGGTCCCCAAGTCCTACTCTGTTATTTAACCCATAACTGGAGCGAAGGATTAATACCTTTCCAAAGGGTATCAGTGCTTAATTGAGTGCAGGGTATTCAACTGGAATTCGAACTCGGCTCACCGATTTCTCTTTCCGAGCCGATATCCACTGCACTACAACGCACATCCGTCTCTGATTTATAGATTATGTTTTATAGAATTAGATTATGTAGAAATTTAGAGCAAATAAGTAGCAACAACTGATTTACAATGGCATTAAGTAAATTAGATTTATGAACATGCTTGTGGTGTTATCAAACTAAGAATTTTTTCTAAAGTTGAATTACCGTGATAGAGTGAGGATAGCAGAGACAATAGTTGCTGGGATTCGGGGGGGGGGGAAGCAGATAGCATCTCTCTGATTTTACCTTTATATGTTATTAGGTTTCTGTTTTTTCTGTTCGAAAAACATTGAGCTTGTTATCCATTACTTAATATTTGGTACCATTTTAAGTTTTATTTCAAACTGAATTACTTCAATAAGAAATGGTATACAATGACGAAAGAAGGCTTGAAAATATTTAGACTAACAAAACATATTTAAGGCAAATGCGTTGGTGAGAACTTAACCTACCTAACGAACTTTTGTAAATGGGCGGTAGAACAGAGAATGTTAGGAATAATAAAAGGGCAGCCATAGATAAGAGCTACCAAATTTTGGGAAGTGTTGTAGTGTCGTTTTAGCTCACGTCCTGAAATGACAACATACAGAAGAAAAAATAAAATGCTTAAATACACTTAAGTTTGTCAGTATATAGATATAACTATTTATTAAATACGGTTTCCACCTTTTTTCCTTTGGTCATTTTTCTTTCAACATACACCGAAATTAATACCCGTTACCTTGTTAATACAAAATAGAGTAAAATAATGTATTATATACACTTTTTGCATTTGGAGTAGTGTCCTCATTTTAGACGTTATCACAAGATTTTGGCCGTTGTTCCTTCTGGCCTTCATCAGGTGTATATCAAAGGACAGCGACCGAAACGCTGTAATAACTGCGAAAAGAAGTAGTCCGAATGTAAAAAAATAACTCCTCCCAGAAATTTAAACAAAGTTATTAGTCTTAATTTATTATGGAAAATATTAAAAACCTTTTCTATGTCAACGTGTTTCGAAGTAGAATGCCGGGAGGAAGGCTTTAAATGCAACCGTCTACTTGACAACCTAACTCTATGAAGTGCAATGTAATTGGTTTTATACGTAAAAACAAAAATCATTAGCAAACCTCGCTCAAATCTGCGTGAACTTATTTCAAATTATTTCAGTTTTCTGCATTTGTTGCAGTAACTTTAATTTGTGGAGAAATTTAAAAGTAAGTTATCTTTTCGCCTTGGAGCATTCTAAATATTGGCCATTTAAATTAATAGAGATTTCTTTATCGAGTTATGGCATTTCAGCTTAATAAATGTTTCACAAAATATATGCTTCAGGATAGCGTGTGTAATTTGTTTAAACAATAAAGGGTCTCTAGAGGGCCCTGATTTCACAAAATCAATATTTTGACTATAAAACTGGTTAGTGCTGTGATGGGTAAGTAGAAATGTCGTTACTTCTCCAACGCAAGTTGTGTCTCCAAAGAAACTATAGTCGATATTTTGAGTGACAGCATTTTATTTATTTCGTGTCGCACTAAAGCTATAGGTTATTATCACATTAAAACAAGGTTTCTTATGCAATCACGTTGAACAACATTAAGCCGATCTAAGATGACCGCTTGGGAATACCAGGTGTTGTAAGTTTGGAGAGCTGAGTTCCAATTCAGGTTGGTTTCTTCATATTCTTGTACGCGCAAACAGCCATGGAAAAGTTATGAATTCACCGCTTGACTATCAACTATCGGTTAATTAGTGGAGCGTGAAATCATTATCATCTTTAAAAAAATATTTACAATCTAGAAACATTATTTACCTTTATCTAACCTACAAAAGGTGATTAAACCGTAAAAACCGTGTTTGATATCAGGTTATGGGTTTGGATTCCCTGGAATGTTCTTTCTATCAATAGATTTTGCATAAACAATGCAAGTGTCTGATTTTCTAGCTGGGTAGATCTTTTTGGCATTAAATCCATTTTTGGTAACACAGGCATTATATTTTCATTGAGACTATTGTTCTTAAGGACACAAGGCCAAGAGAATATAGACGTTGGTTAGTTCATAACTTGATTCTTTGAGTAGTGAATTCAATACCAGGCTCCAGCAGTGGTGAACAAGTAACTTGCAGGGTTAGAGAAAAATGACTAATGAATTCCAATCGAGCTTTACGCAAAGAATTGAGTTCATACACACCAATGATTGTAATAAACGGTTCGGTTCGAAATTCCTATCACCTGAAGAAGTCCGGATCAAAATGTGGTACAAATGGCAACAAAGATGAGTACAATAGTTCGAATAATGTAAATACTACCTCATCTCAGAAATATATACAAACTCTCTCTCTCTATATATATATATATATATATAAGCAAATGAATGACAAAGTAGAAAAATGTTGGCACGCGTTTACTCCTCTACGGGAACTTCATCGAACTAGTTATGTTTCTATTGATTTAATTATGTGTAAAAGGGGGAGATATAAACGCAAGCATCGGTTATAAATATGTGATGTGTGTGGTGCAGTGGATACTGGATCGGAACGAGAAATCGAGGAGCCAAGTCCGAGTTCTGGTTGAATGCCCTACATTCACTTACGCGCAAATACCATTGGAAAAGGTATTAATTCGTCGCTTCCCTGGGTTAAATAACATGACAGATTGGGTTTTATAGCCTTGGTTGGCAACCAATCTACAGCAGAAAGTAATAGCAAACTACTGCGGGATAATCTTCTGCTCATTCACTCTTGTCTCTGTCGAGATATGATTGCCCAAGCGTGTATCAAGTATGGCACGTAACTGACTGACTGAATATTGATCTATTTGTTTTTACGGCTTAAAACTTTTTTGGTTACATAAAGCCGACACATTGTGATTGTTAGAGTGTATTTTATAGTCAGTCAGTCAGTCAGTTAGTCAGTTAAGTGCCATACGTGATACGCGCTTGGGCAATCATGTCTCGGAAGAGATATGACTGACTGGGCAGAAGATTATCCCGCAGTAGGTTGTCATTGCTTTCTGCGGTAGACTGGTTGACGACCAAGGCTATAGAACCCAATCTGTCCTGATATTTAACCCATAACTGGAAGGAATAAACGGATTAATACCTTTCCCAAGGGTATTTGCGCGTAGGTGAATGCAATAAATTCAGCTGAAATTCGAACTCGGCTCCCCGATTTCTCGTTCCGAGCCGATATCCAATGCACCACAACGCACATAGGTGTACCCAGCCCGAAGTACGCCTTATTTTAACCATAGCTGAAAAGGAAGAAATTGGTTTTGGGAATGCTGAATTTTAAATTTGTGTAAATGTGTTAAACAAATTAATGCAAAAATATGACGGATAAACTCATGACTATTAGATGTCAAAATACTTTATAAAATAATTCCTCTGGCAAATGCTTAAATTAAAGAAAAAATTAGAGTAGAATAATATCAAATGTAGCTACTTCCCAAAAATCAATCATTTTCTAACTCGAAAGAAACAAAAGTTATTTCGCTTTTAGAAAAAAAATTCAGAAACAAAAATTTTGATTGGTTTTTATTTTAAAAGTACAAAATTCAAGGACAAAGTATATTTCTGATATTTCTAAACTTATTTATAAATGGAACTTTGTGTGTGTGTGTGTATCCGTTACCAAACGACTCCAAAACGGCTGAATCAATTTTCTTGAAAATTTACACAGTTGTACTATAAGCGTCTGCGAGTGTTTTTAGCTAGGTTTTGTGTCAAGGTACCGCCGATAAATATCGAAAATCGATAATCGAAAAAATCGGGTTATAGAAGGAGTGGTCCGATTTTAATCAAATTTGATACACTAATAGACAAAGACATAAGAAACGATATTCAGAAGTTTCATGGTTGCAGTTCTTACAATAGTGCAGAAAATTTGATATTGATACCAGGAAACCAACATTTGATTTACATCCATTCATTTTTCTTTCAGTCTACGGTTTCGCTTTAACTGGAAACATCTATTGATTTTTAGTCTTTCGTACCAACGTCCAAAGAGTCTGAGCTCCAGGACCATGGTTTAGTTTTTAAGCTTTCATTACACGCGAGCCACGCCGGGCTATACTGCTAGTTGATGATATATCAGAACAAAATACATTCATCTCACTTTCTAGATAAACTAAAGGTTGAACTAGAATCGATAGAATGTACAAATAGTACATTAGCATTCGTGGATATCGTTTTAAACTGTACTGATAATGACCGAGAAAAATTCTACAATTAAAATTATGAAATTGTTACCATTACAACATATTGCAAAATTATATGTATATTCTCGCACACCATAAATAACATTCCTTACATTACCCTTAACGATTTAAGGGTTGTAATGGCAAATGAGAATATAGGAATCAAGTACGGCATGTTTTAGGACTTTCACTCAGATTGGCCTATAACACTGACCTTTGACATATTGGTAAGATAACATTATTTTTCTCGATTTGTGGAATTTTAAGATTGTTACATATATTTTTTTTTAAGTTCAGGGTTACTAGTATGCAGAATTTAGTAAAGATATCACAGACTATATCGAAAAGTATTAATTATACAGTAAAGAAAGGATATATTAATACGTAATAGGAACTTGAAGAACCAAGAGAAATTAAATATAATTAATGATAGTTTGCATAATTACATCAATACATATGTATCTCAGATAGCTGAAGATTTATTGAATGACCATAAGTGTGGAACATCTGAAACTAAAGACGTATTTGAAGTTACATTTGAAAGATCATGCTATTTTCTCTGTAATAAAAAGGAATGCTTTTGATCATGAATGTTGTTCGCTATTGATTATATATATATATATATATATATATATAGTCTTTGCGATAGCTTCCACTTTTAATCGTTATGTACACCATTCTACTTAACGATAGTGCTTTGAAGATTCAGGAGCGATAAACACCTTTTGTTTTTAGATGTAACTTCTGACAATCGTTTTTTTTTTCTTATTCTCTTCATTTTGCTATTTTGCTATTCAATTTACCACATTCCATTTTTACGACGACATATTGGAAAAGCTAACAGTCTATATAAAAGAAAACTGTAGTAAACTGACCACAGGAAGCTTGTTAAAAATGATTCAAGTGTTACGATCAATATTTATGATACACGCTTGGGCGATCATGTCTCGAAAGAGTCATGACTGACTGGGCAGAAGATTATCCCACAGTAGATTGCCATAAGTTTCTGCGGTAGACTTGTTGCCGACCAAGGCTAAAGAACCCAATCTGTCCTGTTATTTAACCCATAACTGGAGGGAAGAGACAGATTTGTACTTTTTCCCAAGATTATTTGCGCGTAAGTGAATGCAATTCATTCAACTGGAATTTAAACTCGGCTTCCCGATTTCTTATTCCGAGCCGATATCCACTGTGCCGCAATTCACTTGCAATATACGTAATCGTATAATTGAAAACGCCTTACATTTTTTAATGACTATTGAAAGAAAGTTACAGTTCTATGAAAATATGTATATATATCTTTTTTGTCTGTAAAGTTAGCCCTTCTTTTAAACTAATGTGTGTAAAAATATCAGTAATGTTTTTTAGTACATAGCTGTGCGGATACATGCCTTTATTTATTCAAATATGTTCCTTGTAAATACGGTTAAGTTATTGAATCTTCATCTTTCAATGTATACCTGTAAGTTAGTGCACCTATTCATGTATGTGTTTATTTTGACCTGTTTTTCGGTTGGTGTACAAGCGAGTGTTATAGTTCATTGGCAGTGGTTGGGGTCTGTGTCAGAATAGGGTAAGAACTCTTCACGTTGTCTGATGGAGAGAATGGGTCAGATTTTGTTTCTTACTTGCGTTTGGTATTGTTTCTTGTCTATATTTGTTTTTAGTTTTCTGATGTTACTCCCTCCCCTGCTTCCTTTCCGTCTTTCTCTGTATCTGCCTTCTTTCAACGACATTTTTCCAGATCCGTTAACATTAAGGGATTATGTGCGTGGCAGTAAGTCGAAAAGAGCTTTGCAAGAAGTGCTCGGCTCCAATGAATATGCCTTCAATCGCCTGCCTGATGACACTTAGTGGTTCGAATGCACGTCAAACAACAAAACACTCAGGGGAATCGAGCCAAAAGAAAGCAGGCGAAACAAAGAAGAAAGAGCGAAGAAGGTGAGCGTGATACAACAAGGGAGATCACTCGGAATAAAGGAATCTAAGACTTAAAATGGGAAGGAAAAGCAAATAGAAAAATGTCAATATAAAAGTAATAAGCAAACAAAAAGCAATCTATAGCAGAAATAAAGAAAGGCAGGAATCCAGAATTTACCGTGAGGCAAGGTTAGAGAGCAACGCTATGAACGAAATGAAAGACAGAAATCGACGAAAGAGGAAAGTGGAAAAACGGATTTGAAAAGCAAAAGAAAAAATGTGCATGAAATACAAAAATAGAATAAAAATAAGACGAATAAAAAGGCAGAAGAAAAGCAAACGAAATCATGTGAGAAAAAAAAAGATACGCATGCAGGAAAATAAGAATTATAGAAATATAAAACATAGGAAATAAGGAAAGGATGCAATGAGGCGGCGAATGTATGATAAAAAAAAAGCAATGATAAAAGAGAGACAGAGAGAGCGACTGAGTTAGAGAGGTTCGTCCAAAGAGAGACAGAGAGAGCGACTGAGTTAGAGAGGTTCGTCCAAAGAGAGACAGAGAGAGAGAGACACTGAGAGGGGTTCGTCCAAAGAGAGACAGAGAGACTGAGTTAGAGAGGTTCGTCCAAAGAGAGAGAGAGAGAGAGAGAGAGACTGAGAAAGAGACTGAGAGAGAGACAGAGAGACAGAGAGAGAGAGACAGAGAGAGAGACAGAGAGAGAGAGACAGAGAGAGAGAGACAGAGAGCAGAGAGAGACAGTGGCTCGCCCATAGAGAGAGTGGCTCGCCCATAGAGAGAGAGAGAGAGGCTCGCCCATAGAGAGAGAGAGAGGGAGAGAAGCTCGCCCATAGAGAGAGAGAGAGTGGCTCGCCCATAGAGAGAGAGAGAGAGGCTCGCCCATAGAGAGAGAGAGAGAGAGGCTCGCCCATAGAGAGAGAGAGAGAGGCTCGCCCATAGAGAGAGAGAGAGAGTGGCTCGCCCATAGAGAGAGAGAGTGTGGCTCGCCCATAGAGAGAGAGAGTGTGGCTCGCCCATAGAGAGAGAGAGAGAGTGGCTCGCCCATAGAGAGAGAGAGAGTGGCTCGCCCATAGAGGGAGAGAGAGAGCTCGCCCATAGAGGGAGAGAGAGTGGCTCGCCCATAGAGGGAGTGAGAGTGGCTCGCCCATAGAGAGAGAGAGAGAGTGGCTCGCCCATAGAGGGAGTGAGAGTGGCTCGCCCATAGAGAGTGAGAGTGACAGACTCGCCCATTATGGTAAGAGAAACAAATATGTAATGCGGAAATCGGGAAATAAAAATTATTGAAAACACAATAATTGATAATTATTGGTTATAGAGAAACAAGGACGTTCACACAAACGGTATGAATGAAATGGCACACACATATATCATACACAGTGAAGTTGGTTGAAAATATATAAAAATACATAATTAGATTGAGGCAGTTATGAAAATAAATATAAATGCATTAAAAATCACTATATAGATAGTGAAACATTCTTATGCATGGAGAGTGGTAGCTACAGTGAGAGAGAGAGAGAGAGGGGGAGGAGAAATACACCCACACATGTGAAGATCTTTTCCAATCTCAAATAGACATATTTGAACACAGCGGCGAACCTTACAGGTGATCATGCACGAATATATATTCCTATCTACGTCGAGGGTCATAATGCTGTTGCAATTTTTCATTGTTCATTAATGCAGATTTATTTCCTTATCCTGCTGTCATAGTAAAAGAAAAATAAAAGCGAGCAGAATGAAGAAGAGTAGTAGTCAGTCTCGAAAAGAAATTCAAGGGACGAATTGAAGAAAAGGCAAATATTAATTTTAGTTTTAATAAGAAAAATGAAAGAAGCATAATATTAGCTGAAAAAAGTATCTGTAATTTGACAAAGATAAAGAGCAAAAAAGAATGTAATTAACAAAAGAAAGCCTAATAAGAACAATAGTTGATGAATTTTTTAGAATTTAACCTTTGCAGGTTATTTAAAGTCAGAAAATATTTTTAGATTACAATGACTTTTGATGGAGAAAATAATTTACTGATAGAAGTTTTGTTAATTATCTAATACATTGAGAACAGGTAAATTCATACTTTTTCGAAGTGAAATTGCGTGTAGTGAACATAACGAATACAACTGGAGTCGGAGTTCGGCTCTCCAATTTTCACATCCTCGCAATTATCCATTACTCCATACGCACATCCAAGCTTTCTGGTATTCACAAACGGCCACGAGGATTGACATTACTTAAATTCGATGATCGTACGGAAACCAATCTTTCAACGTTATAGTGCTGTAAGCTAATTGTAATAAACACAAAACGTTATAGCAATCTGAGGTGAACTTGAAGATGTAATGGTATTAGTAATGAAAGCAGAAAAAATGATCAAAAAAGGGGAGACAATCAGTAATAAAGAGGAAACCAAAGATAATGGGTGGAGGAAATACAAAAATGTAAAGCAATAGTGTGGGAAGAGAATAAGAATTGAAAAATAACAGTTACGCAGACTAGAAGAAAAAAGTGAAGATACTGCAATATGAAAGAGAGAATGTGTGTGTGTGTGTGCAAGCAAAGAGAGGCGATAAGAAAGCAAAGAGAGGCGATAAGAAAGCAAAGAGAGGCGACAAGAAAGCAAAGAGAGGCGACAAGAAAGCAAAGGGAGGCGACAAGAAAGCAAAGGGAGGCGATAAGAAAGCAAAGGGAGGCGATAAGAAAGCAAAGGGAGGCGATAAGAAAGCAAAGGGAGGCGATAAGAAAGCAAAGAGAGGCGATAAGAAAGCAAAGGGAGGCGATAAGAAAGCAAAGAGAGGCGATAAGAAAGCAAAGAGAGGCGATAAGAAAGCAAAGAGAGGCGATAAGAAAGCAAAGGGGAGCGAATGAATGAAAAGAAAGAGGTTAAGACAAAATAATATTAGTTGTAATATGAAAAAGAAAGAAAGTTATATTGATAAGAAAAAATTAAAATAAAAAAAATATGTGGTAAAAGAAATAGTAGAAAAGTGAGGGTAGCAGTAGTAGTAAAAATTACATTTATTCATTAAGTCATATTTCATTATTTATTTAATCCACAAACTTGTGAAATAGTGTTTTCTTCAACTCATACTCTAGATATAACACTAATCTTCCCTTTTCTGGCTAGAGAAAAACAAACGAGGCCACGTTTATTACCTTAAACAGCTTTGTTCATTGATATGATTAGCTCTTCACGGATTCACAAGAGATTTTTTTTGACTCGGTGTTGTCGCAGTCAATATCAAATCACGGCTTTTATTTGATATTCGGTAAATAATAACAAATATAAAACGCCATCACTGGTGAAACAAAATTAGATATTTTTTGCGTTGCCTTTTTTTTTATCTTTGCGAAAAAAAAACCAAAAAAAAAAAACACGAATAACAATTTAGTTTCGTGAATTTTTTTCTCTCGAAAGTCTTGTAATTAAATTTCTTACTACTTTAAACACTTATTATTTGGGTACAATTTTTTATAAACATTTTTCAAACATCTGCCCTTTTATGCCATTCATTTTTACAATATTTACATTATTCGTACTATTGTCCTCATTTTTGTTTTCATTTGTACGACGTTTCGGCCGTTGTACGTTTCGGTCTTCTTCAGGTGCTAGGAATTTCGAACTGAACCCTTTATTGCAATCACTAGGGTATATCATCCTCATTTCTTGCCTGGTAATTTTTTGACTAGAAGTCATGAGTTAACTCCCTCTAGTCATTCAAGTAACTTGTTCACCACTGCTGTTGCCTGGTATTGAATTCACATCATTTTGGATCAAGTTACAGGAACTAACAAACGTCTATAAGAACACATGACCTAGCGTATATAGAAATTGGCCGAAACGTACAAATGGCAACAAAGATGAAGACAATAGTCCGAATAATGTAAGTACTTTCTCATCTCAGAAATCTACACAAATATTCATGTTTATGTGTCGATTCACACACGATATATTTATATGTATATATATATATATATATATATATATGTGTATATATATATATAGTGATTCAAATGTATCTATTTTAAAATAATTAACATTTGGTTATATATATATATATATAACGTAGAATACTTGGCATATTAGTCAGGTCATTTCTGATAGAGACGAACTCAAGAAGAACTGTGTTAAATTTATTTAACAGATTAATAAAAATTAGAAAAAAATTAGATATTCTACAATTTCATGTGTAATACGTATTTCACCACTGACCTTGCAGCTCATCAAATCCAAAAGATACAACAGTTAATCTTCAAAATATTTCAGAAAATAATTACACACAGATGCTCACGCGTCCATATTGAAAATAGACATTTTTAACGGTAATCTAGAAAAAGAAAAAGAATTCTTCGCTCATTCAAAAAATACCCAAAGAGAGAACGAAAAAAGAAAAATATAGACAACTGGTAAACGGAAAGAAAAGAAAAAAATGAAATGGAAAGGGAACGAACAGTATACAGAGAAATTAAAGTTAACGTGATACATCGGCACCAGCGTCTACTGCAACCCATCTGCTTTCTTAGAACATGACATGGAAATTTAACATTAAAATTTAGTTTTAAATGTAATGGGATGTATTTACGGTAAAAATAAATTGTAAATCATAATTTTTAATACAAATTAAAATATAATCACTATTAACTGTTGTATCATTTGGGTCTTACGACCTGCAAGGTCAGCGACGAAATACATAAGTATGAAATTGTAGAATATCAGAAATTTTACTATATATATATATATATATATATATATATATTGCAAGTAATGGACATGAGGGGAAAGCATTTAGCATGAGAGTTTATTTAAAATTCGATAAGGGCACTAAATTTCGCTACCAGCGTCTCGAGCTGCCTAGGAAGCGGGTCATCTGATTTCACCAGGAACTGTTGTGGTATTCTGTATTCGCCCTTCATGTACTTCCAAATCATTGGTTGGTATAGTAGACTTGCTTTTTTAACCAACCACAAAAAGAAAACAACAAAGATCATCACAGGATATTAAGTCAGGAATCCTGGATAGAAAAATCATACATAATGAAGTTACACTTCATTTGCATGCGTCCTATCATGGCTTTCCACAATTTCCTAGACTTTTTTAAAAATTTAAACTTAGAAACGTTTTCAAAATCCCTCCTAACCAGATTTGCAATCTATTTACGTACTCATGTAGGTGTCCACGTCCTCGCGACGTACATATGATTTCTCTTGTCTAGGATATTTATAGGAAGCGTCACCTAATTCCTCATTATATGTATTTTAGCTAACGGTCTCTAGGTCTGGGTGACATAAAACATTAGTTATTGCCTTTGAAATATGCATATCCAATTTGACTCGAAGTAATTCATGTTATTTCCAGAATAATTAGAAAGGGGAAATAATTCTTCCAACGGGAGTCGATTGTACAAAAATATGTTTACTCCTTTCCGTGGCATTAAAAGTTATTAGGACAAATGCTGAGAATTGAACAAAATCTTAAACTGAGAAATTGCAAGAGAAAATTATCTGAATTACTAAGTAATTCCGCTACATGACAAGTGCAGGTTTTCATGTTGCAAATACGATATAGCAAACCATCAAGAAACTAGTATATAGTCTTTTACAATTCAGACAGTTTAGTACAATACGGGATACACGCTTGGGTGATTAGGTCTCGAAGAGACATAACTGACTGGGCAGAATATTTTCCCCACAGTATATTGGCATTACATTCTGCGGTAGATTTGTTGCCGACAAATGCAATAGAACCCAATCTATCTTGTTATTTATCCCATAGCTGGAGAAAAGAAATGGATTAATACATTTCCTTAGGGTATCTGCGCGTAAGTGAATGCAACGAAGTCAATTGGAATTTTAACTGCTTTTTGTTTTCTCATTTCGAGTCGATATCCACTGCACCACAACGCAAATCTCTTTGCAACTATGTAGCTTTTTTCATGGTTTGTTTTTTTTTTTTTAGAATTTCAGATGTTTTACACAGCTTGTTCCGAATTTTGAAGCTACCCAAAAATTCCTTAAATATTTCAGCATATTAAAAATAGTAATCCTTAATTCTATTAAGGCTAAGATTCATAGAATTTCTAAGTCATCCCTTTATTTAATATACGGCTGTAGATTGTTTTCGCACAACTTGTCCAGGGTAATATATATATATATATATATATATATTCCATTTGTAAACAAGTTATTACGCGACTTAGGTTTCTACCATGAAAAAAATCTGGCCATAAAAAAACATTTTACAATTCTCAACCAAACAAACAAAAAAAGATAATAGAAAACGAAATATTAACAGCTTCAATCCACCGTTTAATTTAGAGGTAAAGACTAAAATAGGAGAAATATTTTTCAACTGATAGATAGACACTTTCCAAAAGGATCAGAGCTAAACAAAATTTTCAGCAGAAACACAATCAAGCTTAGCTATAGCTGCACTAGTAATTTAGATTGTTTCAGAAAAAAACGCCAGAAACTTAATAGTGTACAGAACGACCACTAATAAAGAATGCAACTGCAGGGACAAAAATAAATGCCTACATCAAAGACTTTGCAACACAAAAGAAATCATTTACAAGGCCCAGGTACATGACTTAAAGGGTTAAAATAAAATATATTTGGGTTCAACCAAAACAACTTTAAGACCAGGTGATTCAATCACAGGTCTACATTCAAAATAGAAAACTTTAAAAAAACTGTACAAAATTGGCTAGCCACATATGGAAACTAAAATCAAAATATGGAAAAGACCCAAACATAACGTGGACCATAGTAAAAACAGCCAAGTCTTACAACGGTGGCAAATATGTAGAAAGAGCCAAGAAGAAAATTTAGAGATTATTCTATTCCTAAACAAAAGCGAACTGCTGAATGAAAGCTAACTTACACGATTCTATTATTGCTTACGCAGATTTATTTGTAAAAAGTCCATTTTTTTCTTTTTACAGCGGAATCAAATGATGCAATTCCAGATTCTTCCACATGAGAAACTGAATATATACAATTTGAAATTACATCTTTACGATATCATTATTATCCTTAATATGATGCAATTGTTAGCATTTTCGTTTAAAATACTTTCAAAATCTTAGTATAATTATTTTGCTATAACGCCATTTTTTAGGAAACATTCGTATACCTCGATGAGTAAACGACACTAGTTTTAATTCCATTACATACACGAATAATTTTTAAATAGCTTCAAATTAAAAATGCTAATAAAACTGCGAATGCCGGAATGAGAAGATATAATTTAGTGTATACGAAAGAACAACCTATCTTAAAGAGTTTATCGTTTTACGTTTGACACTTCAAGACCTGTCTTGCATTACTACAAGAACTAAAAAACACCGATAGATGAGAGTGAGAAGAAAAGCATATAAAAAGAAATGGTCGTCAGTAAGAGGTTTAGACCAATGTGTGAACTAAAGACTAGACAAATAAGTATCAAACCGGTACAGAAGCTTAACTGGATCGAATGAAGAGACTACGGAAAATGTGAGAGAAATTCAAAGCAGATAGGTAGAATCCATTAGAAACAAAGAGTGCTCAACTGCAATGTAATATCTTATCGCATATATGGCAGTGTATACTGAAGAATTTCTTCAGAGATAAATATAAGACTTAAACCAGCAGAGAGGTCGTTCCACAGAATAAAAATTCCATGCACCGTATGCAAACTACGAGGCTGCTTTAAGAACAAAGGAGAAACTGAGACCTACTCTCAGAAAGATTTAAACGTTCTGAAACTCATAATAAAGAGAGTTTGGAGAATTTATGTCGTAGGAAATATTGCAATCTAGAATACCAGAAGGGAAAAACGAATAACTTAAAACGGCGAATAACACAAACTCGTCTAAATAGATAGCACAACATCTACTGTTTCCCGCCTGAATCCATCCTGCATAAATACAAATCAACTATTCGTCCGTGCATGGAGTACTACTGTCATATATGGTCAGGCGCCCCTGCTGTTCATCTCAGTGATTTTGACTGGCTCTAAAAGAGAATCAGTAATGCGATAGGTACCGACTTGGCGGCTCGACTACAGTCACTTCCCCACCGACGGGATGTAGCTTCCCTTTGTTCTATAAATACTTTCATGGCTTCTCCAACAAACTTAAGTCACTGGTGCCTCCTCAACAGGTGTTTACTCGTGCAACCAGACTGGCAACTGGGTCTCACCCATTCACAGTTAAACCAACCAAATGCAAACGACAATTCCTTCCTGTAGCTTCTATTCTCGCACTTCCAGCCTGTGGAACTCACTTCCATATTCTTGCTTTCCTGGCGGCTACAACCTCTAGGAATTTAAATGCAATGTTAATACTCCTTTCTTAATCACTTGACTCTAATTCGTTCTTCACCACTCTGTATATCCTTTCCTTTCTCTCCACCTTTGCAACTGTCATGACATCTGTATTCCCTCCTTTCTAACTGGTTCGTCTTTCTCTTCACTCTCTTCTACTTAATCTTTTGACTCTTATGTAGCCCCCAGCACATCAGTGGCGTTACCGTCTTGCTCGAGGTGATACGATTGAAAAGATACAATAAAATAATTAAACAAATTATGCGTGGAGGTAGAAAAACAAGACGTTGCAGAGAGCACGAACGAACCCCTTGTAAGGACAATATTTATTCTGTAAAATACAATAAATGTGGCACAAGCCCCCCCAAAAAAGGGGAGTGGGTGGAGAGTGGTCTTCATCAACTATTTTATACCTAGCTAATCACATTCACGATCCAATCACACTTAATTTCTCCAATTTACTATAATATATAGGTAACAAGCCCATGAGATAAAAATGTATTTCTATACAATAATTATTCTATTATATATATATATATATATATATATATATATATATGATGAAAATGAGCTGAGAGGAGATGAATAACCCAAAAATAATTAAAAATGTAACAAAATACTTAAACAAAATAAAGAGATGTTAGTAAGATCCGACCACCCGAATTCCTCATGAGGAGAAACGGAATATTATTGTGAATTAAGGATGATCGGTAGAAGAATAGATTACGAATTGAATTGTCGATTCGGAGAACCGAGTATGAATTCGAGTAAAGTTCATTACATTAATTTAAGTGATAAGGTATAAAGCAAAATTTTCTCCTCCAGTTATGGATAAATAGTAGAACTGACTTGGTCTTTTAGCCTTGGCTGGAAAGCGATCAATAGTAAAAGAAAACTCTGCATTCATCTACCCCTTGCAAAACATATACAGCTAAAAGGAAAGGATCGTCCGAAGAGACTCAATAGTTCCGACAATAGCCGGTTTTTTTTCATTTTTTTTTATATCTCCTTTTCAGCTCCTATTAAAAATATATTCTATAAGGTCTATACCAAACGACTGATGACTCTGGTGTAGCTAAGTTTCTAATGCTTTGTCGTAAAATGTTCTCGGTGAATCCCAGGAAAATTGCATTGAATTTTTTTCAGTTTAGCTTGACGTATGAAGGCCGTGCTGCATCATACATTTTTTTTATACGTACATCTTATAAGTAAGCCTAATTGATTGCCGGCAACGTATAATCATTTTACAGTTCAGATAGCACAGAACCTATAGTGACATTTAGCTAAGACATTTTTCGTTCGCACTTCTCGCTTGTAGAACTGTTTCCAGTTAAATCTACAAAAGTTTAAATGCTAAATCAGTCGTTATCTTCTGTCCTTGTGTTTTTTTTTATTATTTAATTTTCTTACTCCTGGGCAACTCCGCGTGGTGTAATGGATTATAAAAAAAACTCATTTCACTAGACTAATTACGAGTGAATAGCAAGTTCGATCCTTACTGTGTGCCACACACTTCCGAAATTTTGCCACATGTAATCTACGCTTCGAAAAATATTTAGGGTAACTCGACAGTGTAATCGTTAGCAAGCTTGTCACTTGAATAATAAATGAGTAGTGAATTTGATCTCCAGCGAGTCCTTCATAATTTCGGCCTTGTACCACCTGTAAGCTGCGTTTAGAAAATCATCTATCTCTTTAATATTTTCTTGTTCTCGGTCACTCACACTCAGTATATCCTTAAATCTTTTTAGCTTCAATGGCTCGTTTTTTGGGGGTCGGGGATGCGATGATTAAGAGAAATCGACTGATTTTTTCCTAATGTTACTCAAGTTCATCATTCTTTCTCAGTTGTACTGCTGCCAAAATAATTTCTATTCAATCGTTTCCCAAATACTACAAATTCCACCTTCATTCAATGAGTCAAGTGCCATACGTGATATACGCTTTGGACGATCAAGTCTCGTAAGAGACATGACTGACTGATTATCCGCAATAGGTTGCCATTGCTTTCTGCGATAAACTGGTTTTCAGTCAAGGCTATAGAACCCAATCTGCTATTTAACCCATAACTAGAAGGAAGAGATGGATTAATACCTGTCACAAAGGCATTTGGGCGTAAGGGAATGAACGCCCATCCTAGCAAAGACATTAGTTAAATGAAAGCAATTGTCACTTATTTCTGGATATGATAACTACATCCGGCTGCAAAGTGTCTGATCGGGATATAGCAGGTTTTGAAAAGCGTAGTACCACATCTTTATTTATTCTTTTTTGAAGCCCCCCTAAAGCGGTATAGTAGTATCTGTTACAGTCCTAGCTATGGGTAAATAGTGAAACTCAAACAAAGCACTATGAATTTACAAGGAACATTTTTTATAATACCAGCAATCATTTTTTATAAAATATATTTATTTAGTTAAAAGCGTACAGTTTTTGTCAAAATATATTTAGTTAAAATCATGAAGTTGTTAAAAATATTTAGATTTCGACATAAAATGACGCATAGTTTGATGTGCCTATTAACAAAATTAACCAAACCCACATCAAATAACACCGTCATGACTAATCCATATATAATATAATAAATAAAACTGTATTTCGTAACGTAATTTCAACAGAACTACAATATAAATCACGCATATCACCACTTCTAGTAATTATGTCCCTACAAAACATGTATATGCACAAAATAGTATCATCTACCATATGTTCAAATGTAAATGCAGGATAGCTCTTAAGAAAATTAAACTTCGGTATTAAATGTCCTATAAAGAATTGATATGCTGTTAAAATATCTTACCATTATGTTGGAATAATTTTTGCTGCACCTTGTCTATAACATTATAGTTCTTGCTCCTTTTTTGTTTCTGCTAAACGATTTAATCAAATTGCTCATTTGGATCTCGATTCTGCTCCGAGTTAAAAAGCAGGCAGACTGTACTATATAGACTTGGGTAGCAAAATTTAAGATAATAGTAACTGACTTTTTCAAAACGTAAGGAAACGAACGAGAAAATGTATTAGTTTTCAAGAAATCAAGAAACTTTACAGACGTTTAAAATATATTTGTGAAGTCATGACCTACGTTCTGAAAGGACATGAAAAGAAAAAAAGAAAAGAAACGTAATTACAGAAAACTATTTTCATTTGTCAATTATTCTCTCTGGGAATGCCAACATAATCACTTTTTCAAGAAGAAAATTCTTTCATATCTCACTTGGAGAGACAATTCAAATGCTCGACAATATAGTGAGGTGACTTAAAGGGCATAATACGAGGTAATCGCAGTCTTATAACTAAAATATTGTAGGATTAGGGTTCATTATCTGTCGATCATTGTGCAGGCAAGAAGTCCGAAACAACGATCCAGGATTTGAGAGCAAGCTAGATTTTGCGCTGTTTTAGAAACACTGAACATCATAAACAGGTGGCATTTCTGGGTATTGAAGAAACATATGTCCCTGAGCAGGAATTAGCGTACTTATGTAAATAAGCATGGTCTGTTTGCATCTATCTCAATATTTCTCTCCCTCTATGTATGTATGTATGTATGTGTGTATCGATGTATCTGAAGTTTGTGTGATTACACACACAGTCATCCGCAGCTCACTGGTACAGCTAGACATCCGATTGCTTCCAGCCGAGATTAAAACCTGACCGATTTGACATCAGTTGAAGGTTCTACTTCTAAGCTATCGGCGCAGGAAAGCAAATTTAGCGTGTTATATACACAATGTAAAAAACAAAAAACGCCAATAGTCAAGAGTGTTCAATAAATTGTTGACAAACAATTATATATGGTAGATATTTTGTGCATTGATGTATATCCATCAGGACCAAGGTAAAGGTTTATCGTACCTGTGCCATTTACTATATGCATGTATAGAAGCATATTGGAGAGATTTCATCATAAATGTATTTAAGAACACTAGGAATGAAATGGCAGATATATGTAAGTACTATAGACGTTTTAGATCGCAGTAAGTTTAAGACCATTGAAAGCATTATATTCTAACATCGGTTGAGATAGAGTTATTTTGCAAGCATTGAAACACGTATCCCTAATCTGTTTCTCTATGGTGAATTGTATGAAGTTAAAAGACCTCGACATAAGCCTAAACTTAGATACAATTATTGCATAAAACCAACACTTAAATGTACAAATGGTACTGACCATGGCCGTATCTGACTACCGGGCACGGATCCAGGCGGATCCCTGCAATCATAGTGAAAATCCTGGCAAGGAAAAATGTCTTCGTCAGAAATGAAACTAATCAATTCACAAAGAAAGAAATAAAGAAAGAAAGAAAGAAAAACGAAAAACATCCGAATGAACGCAGTAAAAATCTGTTTGTTTATTAATTTTGGGAGAAAAAAATTGGCTATACTCAGAAAGTCCGAACTCGATTTCCTGCTTTCGTTCACATTCTGTGCCTAATTTCCATTGGAATAGCCGAAAAAATCCGCAAAAATCAGTTTCTTGAAACGGATGGTGTCATCATATTGTCAACTAATAAATCCGGGCAATTTCTTCTGTGCCCGATGTTTTTTTAGCGTCAGCTACGGCCCTGGTACTGACCATTATGAGCAATATGCACAAACAAGTGACCATTGGAGAAAGCGTGTTAGTAGTGGAATAGAGTCGTCTGAAATCAAGTAGTTGTGGGGAAACATAAGGTATTAAAAAGACAAAGGCACAAACATTGTTCTAGTATATCTTGGGATTAATTAAGTGCATTTCCTGATTTTGTCTGTATAGAAGGCTATGCTTAAGTAAATATGTACTGATAAATCATTCACGCAGTCACAATGTTAGAGCACAGGTAGAATATTTCTATCATTGTGTGGCTACCTCTAATCATGTATTAATCCGTATCAGGATTGAAGCGGGACATGAAAGTCTACGAGGCTTTGGCAGACAGATGATTAGTTCGTAGCAATTGTTGTCACAACTATGGTAGGCTTGAATGTAGGGCACTGGACGGGAAAATGAGCCACGCCGGCGCCAGATATATATAAAAACTAAGGTACAGATGTGTGTTGTACTAAGGTACTTATGTGCGTTGTGGTGCAGTAGATATCGGCTTGGAACGAGAAATCGGGAAGCAGAGTTCGAATTCCAGTTGAATTCCTTGCATTCTCTTACGCACAAATACGCTTGGGAAAGGTCTTAATCAGCTAATTCCCTCCAGTTATGAGTTAATAATGGGAAAGATTGGGTTCTATAGCCTTGGTAGAAAACGGTCTACCACAGAGACTAATGGCAATCTGCGAGATAATCTTCTGCCCAGTCAGTCATGTCTCTCGCGAGACATGATCGCTCAAGCGTGTATCATGGCACTTAACTGACTGAAGGTACGGGTCATGTCCTTCGACAGCAGTAACCTATAGTGAATTTGCCGTAACTATATATATATATATATATATATATATATATATATATATATTTATTTATTTGTGTGTGTGTGTGTGTGTGTTAATAAATTTAATACGAAATTAATTCATATCACGTTACTAGTTAATTTTTTACTAGAGAACGCTTTTTGAGTTTTGTTTGTTAATTTTAATTTAATTTAGTTTTTCTGTGACTTACATTTACCGACCTCTTGATTCTAGAACATTCATAAACAAAATTTTGCTTCCTAAGTTAGATTGCATCTTTTCATATCGCTCCAGAAAGTACTGAACGCTTTTTAAAATGCTTTATATATAAATAACCAAATCAAACCCCAGATAGATCATTACAGTTATATTATGATTGGAGCTTTTTTTATAGCCTTGATAGATTTCGAAATCATTTACGTGGTTTTACCAGCGAAGGAAGGCCTATTATTCAATGAGCAGAATATTGCAGTTCTAAATGCACGAGTTCTATACAAACTGCATTTTCCGAACAACCAATTCTTTGTAAAAGAGACACTTGGATGAATGCCTCTCTGGACATACTAACTTTGCCTTGTCAAGAATTAAGACGTAACCTCTTCATATTAAGATGCGTTATCCAACCTACTTATCCGCAATCTTCAGCTTCTACAACCTCTTCATTCATAGATATCACGCCTCACTCGTCAGATATTTAGTTCGTAACTCTTTAATTTCTATTTTTGGTGATATTTACTGTAATATAGAACAACTCAAATAGAATATTTAAGCAATACATTTATTTATTTTTAAAAATCCAACTTCATCTAAGAATTCTTTTTCCTTTTGAGTGATGGAGTTTAACTATGTTAACACAATTTCACCAGAAATAAATTACATTACGCTGTAATTTTTTAAAGGAATTTAGCGTGTTTGAAATTTCGGTTAAACCTTTGACAAATTTATTTAAAACGGCACTTTAAATCGTGAGAACGAGAGCACTTTTGAAAATTTAGACGTTTTCAATTAAGCCTTAGTTTGTTTTCACCTTTCAAATTTTATTTTAAAACTCACATTAAAAAAACAATTTCTCTGTACTTGGCGTTGCTCTTTCATTCGTCAATTATCAAATGGAAAGATGAAAAGAAAAAGACTCGTAAAAGCCAGTCTTTGTTATCGAATAAAAACTTCTCTTTAAGTATAAAAAAATTAAATCTTTGTGCAAAAGTTGCTTGTCTTGTAATGAAAAATATAGCTGTACTGGAAATGAACGCAAATTAAACGCCAGTGTGAATGTATGGAACTGAAAATTGCTTAATATGAAGGTGCTCTTGTACATCATGAAATTTTATGTTATTTAATTCGTTAGTAAGTGCAATTAAACAACTTATAAGTTTTATGAAACTCTTCGGTCATTCTGCTCACTCCACCACCGGGCCGGCAAATGGTAATTTGCTAGCATAAGCATCCTCATGCATTTTAAGGGGTCAACAGCAAGATAGATTTTGAAATTTGTTCAGAACATTGGCCTTAAGATATTTGCCATAATTAATTATTTTAACAAAATTTATCTGACATCATATATGTGTCCATTCCAATTTTTATTACTGAATCATTTTTGTGTGTTAACAAATTTATAATTTAATTTCTGCTCATGACTTCTGTAAAGTGTCAATATAAATTAAATATTAACTCAAATTTTTTATCAAATAGAAAATTCTTTTATTATAAACCTCGTTGTTTCTCTTTGGATTGTGACTGAAGTAACTTGACTCATGTTGCACAACTTACAGGGTTTAACTCAAATATGACTTCGGGAGTACAATGATCTGAAATTCCAATTAATGTTTTTTTTGTGTGTAAACGCTTACATTTATTAAAATTTGTCTGATGTTTCTGTTTCTATAAATTGCGAAAGCATTAGCTTAGAATGAGTATTACCATAATTTTATACCAGGTCAGTCAGTCAGTCAAGTGCCATACGTGAAACACGCTTGGGCGATCACGTCTCTCTCGAGGGCAGAAGATTATCCTGCACTAGGTTGCCATTGTTTTCTGCGGTAGACTGGTTGCCAGCCAAGGCTATAGAACTCAATCTGTCCTGTTATTTAACCCATAACTGGAGGGAAGAGACGGATTAATACCTTTCCCAAGGGTATTTGCGCGTAAGTGAATGCAATGAATTCCAATGGAATTTGAACTCGGGTCTCCGATTTCTCGTTGCGAGTCGATATCCACTGTACCACAACGCACATGACACATACCAGGTCAATCACCCCAAAAACAAAAATTTTAACAATCCCATTAGTCATCAATTTGCACCGAAATTTTGCTAGAATTTCATAAATAGTACACGACAGCTATGAAAAAATTGCGCAAACAAAATTCCGAATCTAGTAGTTTCTTTCTAAAGAAAACCATTAGACAAGTTTTAACAAAATTTAAGCGTCGATATTAAAAACAACATTGGAGTTTCGGATCGTTGTACTCTCGATAACTCATGGAAGAGGAAAACCCTGTGCGTTATACGAAAAACGAGTCAAATTAATTCTATTATAAATTTAAAAGAAAATCACAGCAGACTATAGTCATAGTACAGATTCCCATTTAATGTATGTCGCTAATGTATCAAACATTAATTGATTTCTGTGGGTTGCACAACAGAAAAAATAGAAGATTCAATAGACACAGGTAGGATGTCATATGCAATAATGTTACAGCAACAAAGCTTGCAGAACATTGTTACTAATAGCTAAATTTGACTCACATATAAAGGTGATTATTTTAAAAGAAATATCCGGAATCTACCGACCCGTTGACTCTTAAAACGCACGTGGATGGTTATACAAGCAGATTACTGCTGTCGTGGAATATCCTGCTACTTTTCAAGTAGAGTAGGATGGATGAGTTCATTTGTTACATAACAGTCAGCGTTACTTGTTAGCTAGGTGTGCAAATAGTAGTGTATATTGTAGTGGACTAATATCTGTGACAGTCTCACACAAAACAATTCAGTTTGCTCTACGACGTCCATATGTGGTAGTTTACCACTTGAGTGCCCAATTTGTTATTCTACCTTTCTCAGGGATACAACAATTACTACCTTGCCGGGACGTGGAGGTGGTGTAATCAAAATGACAGAGTTTCCAGTACAGCTACTCTTTTTTCAATACAAGACCAGACACGTTTGCACAAAAACTTTTTTTGCAGATATTTAAAAATTCTTAAATATATCTTGAAAACAGACATTCTGTTGAAATATGGCCTGGCATAGTGCTGGGTTGCTCTGTGATAACTGTTCTTCTGTATGGATGTGAATGCTGGACGTTCTCATCAAATATGAAGGAGAGGCTTGAGGCAGTAGAAATGTGGTTTTACAGAAGGATGCTGAGCATACCATGGACAGAGCACGTGTGCAACGAGGAGGTGTTGGAAAGGATGCAAACGAGAAAAAGACTGATAAATATCAGAGAGACAAATGATTTTCATGGGACACGTAATGAAGAAGGAAGGCCTGGAGAACTTGATATTTTGGATAAATGAAAGAAGAGACAGGTTAAAGCAGCGTGAGACATACGTGTTAGGTCTGAGCAAATAGTTGACGCAGCGGTGCTTGGAAGAGATACCAAGAGAAAAAAATTGAGAGCGACAAGAGTCAGAGCCAAGTAGATGATCGCCTACGTTCTGAAGGGACACGGCACATGCATTGTCAAACACTGCTTTTACTTTCTTAAATCGCAAATAATTATTACTACTAATAATAATACAACAATTCAAATTACTATTACTTATTGCCAATGACTGCAAAATGATAGAATCCTCGTAAAGAAATACTCAAGTAAAAGTGCTTAACAGTAATTCGTTTAATAATAAATAAAGATAATAATATAAATATTTGCTAATAACCGTAAAATTATGATAAAGTAGTTGTGAAAAATAGAGAAAAATATTTATCTTTGTAATACTAGAGAATATTTATCTAAACAAAAATTAAAAATATTACGACTAATATTTTCGTAGCGTACGGAAAAATGTCAGAAAAATGACGTCGTGTGATCAGAAAAAATACAACATGAATACAAGTGTTAACTTTAGTATCTTTTTCTTTTAATACATATTTTGGGATTTATTTTTGTATAAATAATAGCTTTTCCGTTATTGCTTTTCCCTGTTTTTCTCTTTACTTTGAATAAATTTATATTGGAAATTTAATTACACGTTTGCTCTTCAGCTATTCATTGGACAAAAGTGATGTTTTTTTTTATGTAATCAGACGTACGCACAAAACAGTTACTTAAACCTAATCGTCACTTTACAAGCGATGAAGTACTAAAAGATTTAGTGTACCACATGAATATTTAACATTAACTTTCCATTTTTCTAGTATATTTATATTACATAATATGTAGGGTATCAGAATATCTATATAAAGTTTAAATTGAATCTTCTCCGCCATAAAATCTGTCATAGCCTAGTGGTGAGACACCTGGTCTAAAGACGGCATCTCTCAAGTTTTGAGAGTATACAGATTCTATTCTTGATGGAAGATAGACATTTTTTTCTAACGATTTCTCAAATATCAGGGAAAAATATAATGTACTGTTTAATTATATACATATATATATATATATAATCTAATTTTTTCATATTTGTATACATAAATACTTTTGATATTTTCGAAGCTACAATAAAATTATTTCTCCTACAGAATATTTAAAACCATTGTTTATTAACATATTCATCATCAGTAACAGGTGTGATAAAAAGCAACTAAAAATAAAATGAAAGAAAAAATAACTAGCCCACAAGCCAATGAAAAAAATTTGTTTTTATTCACTTATTAAATCAACTGAAATTCCAATTCTCTATATTAATAACTCCCCTGATAAAATGGCTGGATTTGATTCAAATTAAGAGCAATAAATTTAGTGTCCGTTCCCAATATTTTCTTCTTTCAACTTTCATTCCTTTTTTTTTTTACAGTTTGGCATGTGGCATCTTCTTCTTCTATGTGCCCTGTCCCTTCAGGACGTAGGCGATCATGGATCTCCACGTCTCCCTATCCCTTGTGGCTCTTAGTATGTTTGCTCCTGTTGCTCCTGGCAACCTCCGTTCCGTCATCCACCTGATCAAGCCCTGCAAATATGTTATCCGCTGCCTTCCTCTGTCTCTCCTTCCTTCTATCTGACCAGTCAGTATCAGGTTCTCCAGGCTTTCCTTCCTCATTGCATGTCCCAGGAACTTCAGTTGTCTCTTCCTGATGCTCAGCATCAATTTCCTTTTTGTTGCCATTCTTTCTAACACTTCGTCGTTGCTTGTATGCTCAGTCCACGATATCCGTAGCATCCTTCTGTAGAACCACATTTCGGCCGCTTCCAGTTTTGTCCTCATTTTCGATGATATTGTCCAGCATTCACAGCCGTACTGAAGAACTGACATCACGTAGCAGTCTAGCACTCTTTTCTTCGTTTCTATTGAGATCTTCCTGTGTGTTAGTATTTTGCTCATCTTCTGGAACGCGTCCTTTGCCATGCCAATTCGCCTTCGAATCTCCGTGTCGCACTTTCCATCTCCTGTTAGAACACTTCCTAGATACTTAAATTCTTGGACTTGTTTGATTCTGTTATCCCCCACCTGTATTTGGCATTTTGGGTTGTATCTTTTGCTGATGACCATGCATTCAGTTTTCTTAAAGTTTATTTGTAGTCCCATCTTGTCACTCTCCACTGCTACTTTCTGTATGAGATCTTGCAGTTTCCTTTAAACTAATATTAGTAAATGCAAATATATTTATCAGGAGAAAAGTAAAAAAGGAAGATTGGTTTATTAAGGTTTTTCAGGACAAGATGAAAAATAGAAGTGGAAAGTTTGGATTTTATTCCTTAGCACAGTGAAGATGTATCGATGCATTGGAAAACAGGCTTCGTATTTTCACTCAGGAAGAATATGTTATATAGGCTTGATTAGAACCTCGTGTAGACTAATAGTCATTCGTGGTCGAGAGGTCTAAGACGTGACAGATCACATGGTAGCTTCCCTTATGCGGATAGACATCGCAGGTTCGAATCCTGCCGAATGACACATTTTCGTAATTTGTTTGTTTTTTTTTTGTTTTTAATCGTATCACCCCGAGCAAGGCGGTAACGCCACTGATGTGCAGGGGGCTACGTAATAGTGAAAAGATCGGAAAAGAGAAAGCCGGAAACCATATCCTAAACAGGGAACAAGGGATGAGCCTCTTAACCTGTTCAATAGCCATGGGTCGAGTGTGAACTGGGCGATAGATAGATCTATCTACTCCAATTAAATAAAAATCTATCATAAATAATCAGGCCAGCAGATATAAATATATAATACTGTTTAATTAAAAAAACAGAATATATATTTAAATACGAGTATCAATAAAAAAGTTCAAATCATTTCAAATTGTCGGTTGTTTATAACAAGATTAATTAATCTTCCTTAATTTTTATATATATGTCCAGGCTTTAAATATCCTGAAAACAGTTGTAGGAAATGGATCCATCGAATAATTTGCTTTCTATGTATACAGAAAAGATCATTGGTAATATTCTATATTTACGCTAAGCACTTTAAAAATTTATTTTTATATCTAATATATTTTAAGTTATATTTTAACTCTCGCCAGTATATTCCTATTAAGTTTGGAAGAAAGCTCTTATTGCATTGTCAACAGGAATTCAACTGAAGATATTCAGCAACAGAAGCAGCAAAAAATATTCCAACTTTCTATGAAAACGACACAAACTCCGGATAGAACAAATGATTTCGACTGTTACATTTAAGAAATAATTCTGCAAGATTCACCTACATCTGATCGACCAAGATCTAACAATATATTTTACAAATTTCAATTTGTGCCTTTATTAAAAATCTGTTTTTTTTTCAATTGCAGTAATTTATATACTGTTTCAATTAATTCAGCCCAAGCAAGGGAATAATTTCACTAAGACGAAGAGGAGCTAAAGAGAATTAAACTTTAGTACGAACTATAAAAATCGAGGAAAAAAGGGATAAATGTTTACCCCTGGTGAAATAAAAGATGATGGGCAAAACTATCTAAGTTTAAGCGCAGACGCTTGAAGTATAGAATTGAAATAGAATTGCGAATGAACTGGGAACCCAGTTCTAAACAGGAAATAAGGTATAAACCTCTACTTCTATTCAAAAGACCGGTTAAGAGTGTGAACCGGACGATAAGTTCGTCTGTATTCATGTTGAAAAATAAATAGAGTGTATATATATATATATATATATATATATATTATACACTCTATTTATATAGATTATATATTTATGAAAAATAAATAGAGTGTATATATATATATATATATATATATTAATTATACACTATTTATATAGATTATATATTTATGAAAAATAAATAGAGTGTATATATATATATATATATATTATATACACTATTTATATAGATTATATATTTATGAAAAATAAATAGAGTGTATATATATATATATATATATATATATATATTACACACACGTGTGTGTGTTTGTCAAATGATGGTGCTGATTCCTACAGCAGTTTAGAATCAGCACCATTGCTTGACAATACACAAGAACTTTTGAAAATATCTACATTGTCGTGACGTCATAACAGATGTTATGAATTTTAAATACATTTTTTCCACTACTTTATATTGAATACTCTTAAAAATAATGTTTTTTGGAATATCGGAATTTATTCCGTCCATACCAACCCTATACTTGTGTGCATATAAACGCACGCACACACAGAAATATGGGTTGTTCCAACGAAAGAAATTGGTATGGGTGTAAAAGTGTGAAAAGCCATGAAAGTTTTTTTTTTTTTATTATAGAATTATTATGATTTTTCTTGCTTGCTGTTTGTCCATAATGTTATTTTTTTCGCTACACGTATTTTGAGACTAAAGTTGACTCATTTCAGGCGAATAAATATGTGGTTTTACATATAGATTCGTTTATCTTTCTGACGCTCCAAAAACAGTCCTTCTCTCTCTCTCTCTATATATATATATATATATATATATATGTGTGTGTGGTCAATGTGCAAGTCAGAAAGTTCATTATGGACACTTAATTTATTATACAAAAAACAAGTAATATTAATAATAAAAATCTACATTTAAACAAACGTTCACGGCTTCTCACACTTTTTCCATCTATATATTGAAAAAGAAAATTAGCAATATTGGTTTCTACCACAAATTACTCGCAGATTGTAAATATTTAAAGTATTCACTGAAAGAGCCCGAAGAAATAGACAGATGAAAATTCTGCCACATATTCATCTCTCAAAAGATAATTGTAAAGACAGAAAAAAATAAACAATAGAATAATTACAAAATATATCTAATTAAAACAAAATCAATTAATTTTATATAAATTGTTTTAGTATTCTCACAAGAAATGAACAAACATGCAGTTTGGAAATGTTAGTCTGATTTAAAGGCAAAAATAGAACCTTGCTTGACAGTGATGCTCTTCATAAGTTAACGGGTAACGGTTAGACGGCGTTTCTGCAATAAGGAAACAAATTCAACATTTTTCAATCCTGCCGTGGGTAAGGCACACTGTCTTTAAGATATCTTGAGTACGATAGCCGGTAGACGAAAGAAATACTCTTTACAAGCATAGGAGCATCTACTAAAATCTAGAGATCCATTAAAACGGTTTAAGTAATAAAATTATATCGGATTAAAAAGTAACAGCTGTTAATTTTCACATTATCTCTCTCTCTCTCTCTATATATATATATATATACATACATACACACAAATACTATTCGACAGACTTGATTTAATCTTGTTTATCAGTTATCTGGTTAAATGATCCGTGCTCACATAAATATACACTGCTTGCATAAGACTATCGTTTCTCAGCCATACATTATTTTCTCGGCGACATCTTGTTTCTGCAATGTGGGGCTACAATATCCACCTCATTGCAATCATCATTTTCGAAAGTTAATCACATTATAAGTCAGCTTGTTCTCTTTCGTTAACCGACCCGTACGTTACGCCCTACGAATATGACAAATACTAGATTATTCAGTTATGAATATAAAGAAAAACGGAAATGACATATCAGTGCCACTGTTTTGTTTTCTCTGAGAACAAGGAAGAAAGATGAGAGATATAATACACGTATTTGTGTACTTCATTTAAATGTGAAAATTTGTAAATTTCATTTTCAAACCTTTTAACTGCATTCCCATTTAAGTTATTACGAGATTTTATTAAAATTGGTAAACTGACACCGGTAGGTACTTGGGCTATGAATTTAAATGCAGCACTGTATTGTCTCTTCAATTTAATGTGTTGAAATGACTAAATGTAAGCGCAACTTCTACACTAGCATTTCCTTATAATCCACTTCTCGCTTTTGGTAAATTTCCAGCATCTTGCTTCCAAATTATCTTAAATTAAAATGCAATGCCGTCCATTATCTTCTATCTGCTTAACCCCTTGTTCTTTATTTTCCTTAATAGCGTTTTTCGCATTCTATAACACTCAGTAATCCTTGCGTCCTGTTGGCTTTATTGCCTTCATTAGGGTAAAATGATAAGAGTAAAAGTAAATCCAACTCTAATAAAAATATGTATCAAAATTCTGCCCAAATCTGGAACAAGAAACTGATATTTTAAAATATTTTTAATGATAATAATACTTGGTGCTTTCGTATAGGGCAACATTCGATAGTCATTGACCGTTATGGTGATGTTAGGTTTAAATTTTCTTAAAACAGATTTTTAAAGAAAAAGGTTTCTCAAGTTGATCAGCTGTTATCGTTTTTTTTGTTGCGTTAACTAACCATTTCTTCAGAATAGAGTTGAACGTCGATATCTTGGCTATGCAAGTTTTTTCTTCGAATTCCAGGAGTTATTCATTTTAGTTGCTGAAGTTTGTTGAAAGTTTACGTGACATGGTATTCATTAGTTAAAAGTTACTTGTGATTCTTCAGCGCCTGTCTATTAGATTCGACGAAGGGCTGTGATTTTCAAGGACCACGCTGTTTATTCGCTGGAATCCATTTGTAGTCATTGGTATGAGAAAACAATTTTTGTTTAATTGATTTTTGATAAGAAGAAATTGATAACAATTAAAATTTCTCTTGTCAGCCTAAGCTTATATATTTTTTCCTTTAAGTAATTGTTACAATATTTACAAACTTAGAAAAGTTAAATTCATTTTTGGGATGAGGGAATTTGCAAAATAAATAAATTAATTAAAATGTGAAAATTTATCCAGGAATTTGCAGAATTAGAGTCAATTATTTCATGCACTTTCCATTAAATTGTGCACGTCTTAAAAATTATGAATAAATAATTAAAATCTAAGAAATACTTATATTACTCTTTCAGACGGCAGATGTTAAACATAATACTTGTGGATATATTTGCAACAGACGCATGTGCTTAAAAAACGAGTAGCCAGTCAATTTCTTTATATTTGTTTTATCAATTAATCAAGTAACTTTGGTTGATTCATATGCCGTTAAACAAGAATCAACATCACCGAGTTATTTAATGTTGAAATCTTAAATATTTTCAACAATTTTAGGACTTTAAATATATTTTGAAAGCAATCGTATCCTTTCAGCTACACATGAAATGCATTACTGGGTATTTTACTATAAACTTTATTCTTGGTAATTTTACTGCAAACTTGTATTTTTGGAATTTTGTTTGTTTTATATAAAACTTTATTGCTGATATTTTTACTATAAAAATCTATTTTAAAACCTTTATAGTGTTTTGATTTTGTTTTGGGAGTCACTAATTGCTATAGGTAGGGCAAGAACTTTGGGTAACACTTTTTTAGGTAACCTTGTAACGTTAATCAAAGCTTTTGTTTTTGTCACAAAAGCAATAAAATATATGAACATTCAATCAACGCAAAGATTATTTGTTCTGGAATAGGTGACGATTCCTTAAGTATATAAATGCACAGCCATTGTGCTGATTATCTTTAGACAATCATTAATGGAATATTCTGATTTCATATTTTAGTATCGAGTTTGAATGTTTCAATGTTACTTTAATGTTTTAATGTATTTCCTTGTACTTTCGCAGAGAAACTTTCAAAAGACTAAGTTTAAGCTCAAAGAGCCGTTCACCCAACCTCAGACAGTATGTCTCATTCGAGAGGATGCTGGAGTAATTACCCGGCGCTTAAGATGTGCCCAACAAGCTAAAGTGCTGATACAGCTTGAGTAATTTTCCCACGGAATTGCCATTAAACTCACTTTAAACAAACCTTGTGTCATATTTGTTAGTGAATGTTTAGAAAAATACACATATTTTTTAAAATTGCTATTAGAGACTCTTATACAGGTTGTGGCAGGAATACCTCTCCCATAAGGTTATTAAGTTATTTAGGTAAAGCCACCAGTGTCTTTAATGTCTTACCATGTGAGACTTATTTCTTCCGCTTCCTGATTAAGAAGCTTTCAATGCGATCAGCTTATCTTTGTTTTCTTGAGATACTTTTCTTTCTTATCTGAAATTTGTAATGACTTAAGAATACGTCATATTTTCCCACGATATTTGTCTATATTTCTGAGATGCGGTAGTATTTAGACCATTTAAATTATTCGGACTATTGTTCTTATCTCTGTTGCCATTTGTATGACGTTTTGGCCGTTGTACACTCCGGCCTTAAGGACAATAGGCCTAGTCGATATAGATGTTGATTAGTTCCAGTGACTTGACTCAAAGGGTTCTGAGTTCAATACCAGGCTACGGCAGTGGTTAACAAGTAAATTATAAAGTCGGGTTAGAGGGAGATAACTCATTACTATTAATAGAGGCTTCACACAAGGAATCAGAATGAGAATGATATACCCCAGTAATCGTAATAAAAGTTTCGGTTCGATTTTTCTTGCACTTAAAAGTCGGAACGTACAACGGCTAAAATCTCGTACAAATAGCAACAAAGATGAGGATAATAGTCAGAATAATGTAAGTAGTGTTTTCCCCTTAATCTGGCTTTCACTAATCCATAGAGTCTAGTCTATAATGCTATTTAATGTATAGATTTGAGGAAAAAGAGATCGATTTATGTTTCGTTGAAGAAACTTCTTGCAAACTGAATACAGCCAAGTGGGAAAGAACATTGGATTTTTTCCAGGGATTAGATCCCCACGCCAATAACTTTTTGCAATCCCCTATATCCTGCATGACAATTTTAGTAAGTACAACATTAAATTTGTTTTTGTTTTTTTTGTTTTTAACAAAAATGACTATAGCGCGTGTCCTCAACGTCGGATTTGTGTTATTATGATGATGAGTGATTTCTAACCCATCTCTATAAAACCAACCTAAAAATTAACAGTTATATAAATAATGACTTTCATAGAGAAGAAGGACTTGATGATTGTATAAATTCTTCCGGAAATTCATTGTCTAAAGAATTTGGATTACTTCAGATATCTTGAAATCGTTTCACATATCTGAAAGTAGATCTTCGAAGACTAAACACAGGAAATCAGTTCGTTCAACTTCCGTTAACCGAGAAACAATGACCTGTCTTGATAGACCCACCGTCGTGGGAATACTCATTAGGCTATCATCTGTTTTTTCTGAATATTTGCTGATATCTCATTATGTTTGTTTATTTATCTCCTTTTCGCAATCTGATCAACATCTTCTGACACGAATTCAAGTACATTCGAACACTTAGTACTGTCGTTATTCTCAGTCTTTTGACCACTTTTATGGATGTTAAGCACTCGAGGTTTAAGGGCATGGATGACGATCGCAGACTGTCGGTTCGTCTTAGTACTTTTCGAAGAAGTCACACAATAACAAAAAAACAAGTAATGAAGATTCAAGCCAGACAATGAAGGAGGCGACATTTGGTGACAAGACAGAAAAGCAAAAGGAAATTTCTCAGAAATTAAAAATCATAAGCACATATTAATAAAACTCCTATTAAAAAGAACATAAAATCAGAAAGAAATATCCCGCCTGTTTCAATTATAGAAATTAAAAATAACCTCATCTAAATTTTTAGTAATTTCTCTTTTATATACAAAGAATATTGCTGTAATACTTATATTTTGAATATTAAACTAATATTGAATATTAGACTTATCTGTTACCCACTCACGCTTACTTCTTACTGAATTTTGTATACCGATATAGTAACCGGCTTCGCTTTTGATTCTCGTATAATTTGTGGCCTACCCGGTTTGAATGCGTCCTACCTCTGTAAAAGTATATTTATACATATAAGTATTCAGTTATTTATTGAAATCATTTTCCCTCATCCTTACCAGACAGTTATAATACTTCATTATAATACGATTTTAAGCGTCGTCCATGTACTAGACAGATGCCGAAATCTGTTCCTTCCCGCTGACTTTATATTCAAGTGACATCAGTCATTTCTCATGCTAGAGAACGGTTCTGTAGATTTAAGCTTTAGTATTAACAAAAAATCAAATAAAAAAAAAATCACCCTAATAATAATAATCAAAGTCATAATATTTCATTTCTACTCAAGAGTTAAATGAGGCCCAAGATGGAATCTTTGTAGTATCTTAGCTGAGAATCGCCAATCTTTATTTCACACTTCTGACTGTGTTCAAGATCGTTTGCTGGCCTTGTAACCAATTATTATCAAACATCACTGCCCATTTCGCTACATACTCCAAGTTCTAAACCGGTCTCGATAATCTAAGCGAGATAATTTTATTTGTTCCATCAACTCAGGCGTTTACATGTAGGATATATCATCCGTCAATATCATACGTGATACACGCTTGAGCGGTCATGTTTTAAGAGAGACATGGCTGACAGGGCAGAAGATTTTCCCGCAGTAGATTTCCATTACTTTCTGCGTTAGACTGGTTGCCAGCCCAGGCTATAGAACGCAAATTGTCCTGTTATTTAACCCATAACTGGAGGGAAGAGAAGGATTAATACCTTTCTCAAGGGTTTTTGCGCGTAAGTGAATGCAAGGAATTTACCTGGAATTCGAATTCGGCTCTCCGATATCTACTGCACCACAACACACACCACGAACAAAAGCTGGAGTAATCTTCCTTCTCTTGATAAAGAAGTTCCATTCGATATGGTTTATTCAAAGAATCGCTACATTATTGAAGAGACTTCCGAGAATGTTTTTCGATAAGTACCATCTTAATCTCTAGAGTCGAATTGGTTTCTAATTTTTTCCTACATAAGATATTCACATCTTATCGTCTTTTAAAACCTCCATACAACAATCTCATCTATTATCACTTTGCACAGAGTTGTTTTTGAGGTTTTGTATTTCTTGAATAAGTAAAAACATTAACACTATAGAATAATAGTTGCGTTAAATAGGACTACAGGTTAATTTTAGGTATGACGAGAAAATACATCATGCAGCAATATCTCTGATCGTGAGATTGAAATTTTTGAGTGGATGCGAAACCGTCTCTTATTTATTGTTGTTCCCAGGTCCACCTTGGCCGGTATATTAATATCTGTTAGGTTCTTAGGTATGGTCAAATACCCTCCAAAATAAAAAAAAACATCTATGGCCAAATAATACCCTCCAAAATTAAAAAAAAGAAAACATGATAGTATAAAAAATAGATTTTTATAGTAAAAATATCTATATATATATAGTCATCCGCAGAAACCCGACCGAATTGGCGTCAGTCTGCGATTCTATCTCTGAGTTACGGGCGCTAGGTAGGAGGAGGCAGACGTTTTAGCGTGGATATTATCATTATACACGCCCAATAGCTGAGAGTGTTCTAATTCATTACTGAATGAACGATGCGTAGATGCCAGAGTAGCTACTGTTTTTCAAAGTCTACCATTCTTCCAGAGTGCTCAATCAGGGTGTGAGAGCGTAATGAAGAATATTACATATGGTAAAAATGTACAATATATTTTGTGTGTAGTTGAACGTATACAACTGCGTTTTAAATATTCAGAAGCTGGCATTAAATAACCCATTTAGATTGATATGTGGCTAAACAAAATCAAGGAACGAGTAATTTTTAACAGCTTGGTGAATAATAGCATCCTACAAACTCCTAAGTTAAAAATCATTTACTAGTTCCCGTACAAATAAATGGGCATAGATTAATATAAAATACAAATATTTACCTATTCCAGAACCAAATAAATGCTTAAATATTAAAATATGAAAGACTTAAGTATGTATTGTTGAAAAAAGAAAAAGGCCATCCTCAGTGAATCTATTATGAATAATGGGTTTCACAGAATGTTCCTGCCCATTTTTAGTCATTTGTTAGAACACGTTAAATTTATAGACATATATGCTTACATTGCTGATTAGGACACACTTCAGACTGTCTCTTGATAAAAAACATTTAAAATTGTTTACTCGTGTCAATTTGGCGTCTCTATGAAAATTAAAGAGTATTTTAGTCAATTGATGCTTTTTCCATTACCGTAAATGCAAAAAATTGCTATCTACGGTGAAAGTGCTTAAGCTAACAGAATTGTACGGAGTGGTTAGCTAAGTTGGTGATTGTAGCCTTATTGATAAAGAACACTCAGACAGTCCCCTCCCCAACTAGAGATAAATAAAGACATTGATAAAGAATAACACGAATTATACAATGATGAAATCGACAGAAAATGTAAATTCATCAAAATCAACCATCCACTTAATGAAGCTTGGGTACTCAAATCACTACGACGTTTGGATACCATATAATCTTAGAGAAAATAATTTGGATCGCATTCATATTGTTGATTTACTGTATAAACGCAATGAAAATGCGACCTTATGAAGCAAAATATGATGAATGATAAGAAGTGGATAGTTTACAACTGCATTCAGCGAAAATGAACCTGGGGTAAGTGACATAAGCTAACCTTAGCCACCCGAAAGCAGTTCTTCATCCTATGAAAGTCATGCTGTGCATTTGGGGTGATTGAATAATAATTCTATACTATAAGCTTCTGCCAAGTAACCAGGTAATTGATGCTGAAACGTACTGCTTGCAGCTAGACGAATTAAAAAGGTAGAATTTCAAGAAAACCACCAAGATTTGGCGAACGGGAAAACTGTGTTTTCTATCAAGATAATGCCAGACCTCACGTTTCTTTGATGACCTGGCAAAAAATGTTACAGCTTAGCTGAGGTGTGTTATCCCACTCGCCATTTTTGCCAGACATTGGTCCTTCGGATATTTATTTAAGACATTGCAAAATAATCTCAACATTAAAAAATTACTTCTTTGGATAACAATCAACTTGAGATTTTGCCGTGAGCAATGGAATTCTAGAAAGATGAAATATTCAATTTTAATGAAAAATGGAGAAATAGTGTGCATTAAATTGATTCAGAGTTGTACAAATAATTAATAGAATAATTTTTGTTTTAATTTCCCTTAAACATCGGTATGAACTTTCTGGAGAACACAATATTTGGTTTTCTTACAAAGAAATGATTTTTTTAGGCTCAAAATAAAGCGACGAATATTTATCTGTCTACACGGAAACATTATGATGAACTCTTATTGGCGACTAGTATCAGCCTATCGTCGAACCAAGTAAATACTTACATACTCAAATATAAGAGCATACGAGGTGTAAACCTAAGAATTTTGTGAATTACTTTCGAACAAAATAAATGATTATATACTCAAACAATATATGAACATACTGATTTTGACATTCAATAATTCAGTCTGGGTTGATTTGTATATCTCACCAATCTTAAATACAGAAAAAATATTAAGCGATGTCTTAGCATCAGTATTACTTTATGTTAAAGTTTCCAATTTGTTGATATAAATATCTTAACATAATGAAGCAACACCAATTACTTTGCTACCACTAAATGTTAAGCAACCTTTAGCCTTGTCCGTACATAATATTATTCCCAAACGATTACACATTTATGTGCAGTAAGCTTGGGTGTGTTTGAATGTAATAGACAATAGATGAGAATTGTTAGTCAGAAAGCAGAGTTACAATTCTTGTTGGCTTAGTTATATTCTACTTCTATGTGCCTTGTCCCTTCAGGATGTAGGCGATCATGGCCTTCCATTTTTCTCTATCCCTGGTGGCTCTGAGCACGCCTTCTCCTGTTACACCATGCAATCCTCGTTCCGTCATCCACCTGATTAGGCCCTTCAAATATGTTATCCGTTTCTTTCCCCTGTCTCTTTTCCCCCTCTATCTGGCCTGTAAGTATCAGGTTCTCCAAGCCCTCCTTCCTCTATGCGTGTCCCAGCAACTTCAGCTGACTCTTTCTGATCCTCAGTATTAATTTCCTTTTTGTTTCCATTATTTCCAAGACCTCATCATTGCTCACATGCTTGATCCATGATATTTGCAGCATCTTTCTGTAGAACCACATTTCAGTTGCTTCAAGTTTTTCGTTTAACTTTGATGGTATTGTCCAGCATTCACTGCCATACTGAAGGACGGACAGCGCGTAGCAATCCAGTACTCTCTTCCTAGTTTCTAGTGAAATTGTCCTGTTTCTTAATACCTTACTCAACTTCAGGAATGCTTCCTTCGCCATGCCAATTCACCTTCGGATCTCTGTGTCACACTATCCCTCTTTTGGGAAAGGTTTTGAATTGACCTCTCCTTCTCCCAGCTATGGGTTAATTAATAATTCTTGTGTCACTAACACTTATCCCCTAAAATACAAAGAACTCTAGAATTTCAGAATGGTACCTCTCAAATAGCTCTTTTGCATGGAACTCTCTTGCAAATTAAAACATCCTATGTGTCGTCACCGAAAGCAATGGCACATACTGTGTAATGTTATGTGTATTACTACACATGTTTATACAAAATGTTTACAATTTTGTATTATATCTATGACATTCATTGCATGCTAAAAGTAATTCACAATCAATATCTTGCCTCAGGATAATTTAGTTTTAATATCCCATGTTTAACGTTATGTAAGCCAAATAGATAAAACTCAAGTCTCGTATCATTATATGCCAATTTGAAGTCTCCAAATAGTCTAATAGTATCTGCATTGATAATTACTGTAGGCTATAATTTTACATCAGAAAATATTTACTCGAAATATATTATGGACTGATTATATATATAATTTTTTTCAAAGGAGAATATATATAAGTCTGCCACTCGTCAATGCTTAAAATATTACTGCCACCAATGGTCTATTGCTCCCACTAGATATCTACAGATTCTTGATAACACGAAGAAGAATCAGCAATATGATTAGTCTTGATCTGGCTTCTCGTCTTTAGTCACTTTTCAAACGTTAGGAAGTAATCTATTCGTGTCTTTTCTGAAAATATTTCCATGGTAACTTCGCATAAGCTTTTTGGCATGGTTGCGTTGTGGTGCATTATATTTCGGCGCGAAACGAGAAATTGGTGACCCGAGTTCGAATTCCAGTTGAATTCATTGCATTCACTTACGCGCAAATACCCTTGGGAAAGGTATTAATCTGCCTCTTCCTTCCAATTATGGGTTAAATAACGGAACAGATTGTGTTCTATAGCCTTGGTCGGCAAACAGTCTACAGCAGAAAGCAATGGCAACCTACTGCGGGATAGTCTTCTGCCCAGTCAGTCATGCCTCTTTCGAGACATGATCGCCCAAGTATGTTTCACGCATGGCACTTAACTGACTAACTGTATTCATTCACGCGCAACTACCCTTGAGAAAGTTATTAATTCGTTTCTTTCTTCCAGTTATGTGTTAAATAACAGGATAGATTGGGTTCTATAGCTTTGGATGGCAACCATTCAACTGCAGAAAATACTCTTCTGCCCATTCAGTCTTGTATTTTTAGAAATATGATCGCCCATGTGTTTATCACGTTTGGCATTTATTGACTGACTGACCCACATTCATGAAATGAAGCGCAATACTAGACTCGTGACATATTCTCAGTAACGTGCAGTTACTCTATGGTAACAGTTTCTTTTTCGCAGTTCACGGTTGATGAAGTCTCTTCCGGTTCCATGATTTCCAATCAAGTTCAATCTTCAGAGATTTTATGCAGTAAGAATCGCTTTCTATTGTCTTCTTGATTACTCATCTTTTGTTCTTACTTCTTAAAGTTTGTTTATTAATTATTCCCCACCCAGGTGTAACTGAGCACATATACGTAGGGAGAGAGACGTAATTAAATACAGCCAAAAAACACTGAAACCTTAAACAATTTCGCAATATCTCCCATACAAAGAGGAAAATATAAGTAAAAGACAACGAAACAAGAAATATAAACAGAAAGACACTCATTGCAAAATGCCTGCTGGTTACAAAATATCAAAATTTAGAAAAATTCCTAACTGCATGAAAGGAAACGTTATTAAACTGACCTAATAGAGTCAGTAAGTAAAGTATTATACGTGATACACTGGGCAGAAAATTTTCCGTATAGGTTACCATTACATTATGCGGTAGACTTGTTGCCAGTGAAGGCTATAAAATCAAAATCTGTCTTATTTGATCCACAGAAGAAAGACGGATTAATACCTTTCACAGGGGTATTTGCGCCTAAGTGTATGCAACGAATTAAACTAAGTTTCGATCATAATTTTCCGATTTATAGTTCCGAGCCGATATTCACTGTACCACATCAGAGTAATAATTAATAATGGCTGGCCACTTGTAATCAGGAATAACCAGGGCGGCTAGTTAATCTCCTTTGCATATGCCCACTGAGGCACAGTTCTGCTTGTCCAACACTCCCCTTTTCGGCCTTGTGTCATAATTCGTATTTTTAATACAAATAAATATTCTTGTCTTTGTTCAACACCCACAGACTTTAACTGCGGTTTATACTGCAACAATGCTGAACAAACCTTTGTTGCAGTTTCTGGTAGAGAGCGCGTTATCTAGCACAGAAAATAGTCTGAACAAAGCCAGGACACTCAAATCCCCGGTTACGATGCCTTGGAGCTAGCACAACTATCGACGACTCCTCAAAAGATGTCTACCTAATTTCACTCGAGGCTTGGGTCAACCTATTGTTAGTTTTCAGGCACTTTCCAAAGTTGCCGCACAGTAGAATTGCCGCCTCCAGACCGATATCTTCAAGAAGTCACCTTATTGATAAATCAACCATGGTGAGAGTAGAACAGGGAAATTTCACATATATTTACTCTACCTTCCTACAGTCTTCAAAATATTATTTCCACCGAATTTCCCCTGCTGAAATGCAGGTACATTATAATATGACCGTGTTTTATTCCACCAGACACGATAAATGGATGGATATATTTTGATTAGCGTATTTTTGTATTCATGCTTTCCGAAAACGTCTGTTACTTGCTTATAAATACTTTTTACTTCTCTAATACGTTCCATGTCTTTCAAACTATTGTTATTTCTCTATTTTCCGTTTTTTTTAAACAAACGCTAATGAGGTGAACTAAACCAGACGATCATATTACACACCCTGAGGGGGCACTGAAATGGCCAGGTTGGTTGTTTGGTTGGAAGTGTCCGTCAGTGATGGATAGAGTCGGGCGAAGTACGCCACCTACCTTGAGTTGCGCTTTTCTTCATGCAAAATTAATCAGTTCGGTTGAAAGATGATAGTAGGATTATGGTAATCAGCTAACATTCAGCATGAACAATTGGCTCTTGGAAGTTTCCTCAACTGCATAGATCAGCATGATCAACCAACAACTGTCCTATTTGCAATGACCCTTTCCCGCTCCTTTTTCACCGAGAGTGATGCCATTGCAGACGTACGTATTTAGGATACTTTTAAATTTTATTTTGAATAAAAAGTAATGATAATCCTTCCGTTTATATTCGCTTGGCCAACTTTAGCTTTCCGGCAGTGAAATCCAGTTTCTATGGTTCTTTTGTCAATGAAGAGATCAGACATTATCAGTAAGGAATGGACATTCCAATGTTAAGCAATTTTGGGCGGTGCTTAAAAGTAACCATCATTGTAAATGAAATTGTGTCAACGAAATCTTCGAAAGCTACTGATGATTATGCTAGCCCAAATCCCCATGTTATCGTGACTTAAAACTTGAAGATACTGTTTCGTTCAACTATTGATCCTACATGCTCTCCTGCTAAAGTATGCTCACCATATTTGCAGTATAAACTATAGGTTTGCTCTGTTGGATTTCAAGAGTCATTAGTTGCCTATCCTGGGAGAGGCGTATATTCGGAAACAAGTGACCAGCCAATTTATACAATATCTAAATCTTCCTGAAGCTAAACATTCATTTTTTTTTACCAGTCATTTTGACTTTCGTTATTCTGTGATACGATACAACCAAACACAATCTGTCACATGTTCTTTGTGGTGGGAGGGGTATGCAATTATCACTAATGAAGTAAAAAAAACTCAAATTATGGAAATAAAGTACCTGATATTTGAAACAGTTGATGATATACAGCTCTATATAATGCATACAATTTATCATGTGTCAATGTAACAATTACAGTTATAAATTAGGTCTCAGTAAAAGATTAACAAGTATAATACAAAAACTTATTGTCATATAATTTATCTGAAGGATAGAATATAAGTTAATATTACCTTTTTTTCTTATATAAATCAATGAAAATTAATCTCTAGGGATATTTTCTACTTTTAGTTCAGTTAAAATGAGATAGTGTACAGAATTAAATTAAGGTGAGTATAATTAAATTGCACGAATGTACTGAGCATAAAGTGACATTTCGATAAATCAAAGCTGGATAAGAAAACCAAATACTCGAACTGAGCCATTTGTCTTCGAATGGGGGGGGGATCGAATTGTCTACTAGAATGAATTGAGTTGATTGATGATCGTGTTATGGTGAAACAATCAGAGGACATTGTTCAGTACAGAAGCAAATTTATTTATGATAAAAAGATATTTCTACCAAGCGTCAATTCTGGAATCGATGTTAACTGTACCAGTTAGAAGTCTGGACCTCTCTTAAAGTATCGAACTTTTTTTCTGAATTTATTTTCAATATATATTATTAATACTTATCAAGACATGAAACAATGAAATGTTCACTGTATGTTATGTATGAGACGACCCCGTGTTTCTGAAGCTAAAGACAGGGAATAAATTACATTGAATATATTACGTCCCCGTAGAACATCCATTTCTATGACATTTATATTGTAACATATACATGAACATTTCAATATCGTATATATATATATTTTACTAACAGTTAATTTTCCACGATATTAAAAAATAAAAATTAACCGGATGTTTAGCCAATGCGTACTAATTTCCATTTCAAAACTTATTTTCTAATTTTCGGGGAAATTAGATTTTTTGCAACATGACATATTGTGTATTCGATTTATTAATATTTTCATATTCTACAAGAGAAAATATGGCATCTATAATTTGGATGTCAATGTATTCTAAGGCAAACCAAGACACGATTTATAGAGAAACTCGAGTTCATTAAATTTATTAAGTGCATGAATGGGAAAATGGATATGCCAAAGAACTTCAAATTAGCACCTTTCAGCAAAAACGTCGAAACGTCTTAGTAAGGAAACTAAAACGATGACGTTTCTTGGGCCAGATAATAGTAACAGAATCCTCTAACTAAATTTGTTAAGATAATCCGACATTTTAGAGTATTCTAGATCAAAACCGATTCGCAACAAATTAAAAAAAAATATAAATAATTACAAGAGACAATTGAGATGCATGACCAACAATGGAAGTTTGTGTAAATTTTATGTCTGTTGAAGTAGTAAAGGATAAAGAATTTAGAAGAAATATGTTCTCTTTGAAAGATTAGATTTCAAAACCAAAATAGATATGTTTAACTATCTTCCGGTTCACGCTCCTCCCCAGTCTTTTTAATAGAATAAGAGGTTTATCCCTGGTTTCTTGCTTAGAATTTGGGTTCTAGATCTTCTAAAGTTTAATTCTCTTTCACTCCAGTAGCATTACTGCCATGCTTAGAGAGAATTTATTACAGTTTCAAATGACGATCGACATACCTGAGGGAATTGGACTGCAATATCTTGCGATAGAGAAACCAACAAAGATTTCCGTTCAGCACAAATGTGGGAACTGAACTCAAACAAGTGGTAATTTTCGCCAAGGTTTGGTTCCTAAACGAAGCAATTCTTGTGACTGGTAAACATTGTCACATTTCGCGAGAGGTAGATTCCCTGTTAACCCTCTAGGGCCATTCGTATCATATTTGATACAGTATTTCCCTCTAAGGAAATATTTGGTATTCATTGACTGAGCAGTCAGTACTGCTTTCATTTGAAATTTATAAAATATTTCTCTTAAAAAATTTTTTAAGAAAATATTTCTTTCAAGGCTTGTTTTCATACTGTATCAAATATGATACGAATGGCCCTAGAGGGTTAAACTACCAAATTAGTTTCCGAATTCGTCTTCAATATATAATTGTTATTAACTAAGGCTGAACAAGTTGTTTAAAGGGGGGAATGAAAATTAATGCACGGTACGCCTGAATTAAAGATTGAGTTTATATACATAAAGAGGAAATAGTGAATTTCTGTCGCTCATTTAACACACACCTCCTTGGACTTTTGAGCTGCATTTGTAACTTGTTTAGGATTGGATTTCGATTTCTTTCTAAATCATTCGCGATATCTTTAATATCCTGCGCATTAGTAGAATTATCACCTTGATTCCGGTAAATTGAGTTAAAAGAAAAAAAGGAAAAGCTATAAAGCTTCAACTGATTTTCTTGACCATGAGTGTGTTTCAAGAACAGCTGCCACTATTTTTTCTGAATTGGACGGAGCTTACTAACATTTTATTTTTATTTTATTCTTTTAGTTTGAAAATTTATGTTGTATTTTAGTTTATTTTTGGATTCATTCCACTCCCATCATTTCCTTTTCATTAAATGTTTTACATTATATATTATATTGTATATAAATACGTTTTTATTGTCATGGGTTTTCCCCATTTTTAGGTGCCCCCTGTAAAATTGTAGTATTGCGGTATATGAAGGATTGGAAGGTGATGGATTGATTCTTTTTGTGCATGGATAAATTGTAATGTGTGATTGGGCTATGATAGTGTTTAGCTAGGTATAGGATAGATTACTGATGACAAACCTTAGTTCCCCCACCCAATTCGGCTTTGTGCCACAATTTTGTACATCTGCATAAAAGAAATATCGTGTGTTGCAACAAGTAACTGGTGCAGTTACATTTGAAGTAGTCAGCGGGAAGCTTTGATCATACTGAAGTTGGTGCGTTTACTGGTTTATGGGTGGCCGACTTTGCATTTATATTTTTTAGATACTCGGAGAGTAGGACGCCTGAAAACTAAAATAGGGTAATTTGATTGGTTTGTTGTTTATTCACGGAACACAATTTTGAAATTGGTGCCGCACTTGATATTAATGACATAGTAATTTGTTGTCCACACAGAAAAGAAAAACTTGGTAATTATTTCTAGATTTACTACAAATAAGTGAACACCTTGGAAAAGTAGCGCAAAAATAATTATTACCAATGATTAAGCGAATATTATATCAACAATTTAAACCTGTTCAATTGTTACACTTGTAACTTATCTCGGAAACAGATACATTTGTGCAAACTCAATGTTTAAAAATAATGTAAATGAGAGTTTAATTATTGAAATAATTTGTCGAGCAATGATAAATTGTGTAAGTACACAACAAGAGAAAGGGACGTCAAACAAGTGTAGTTTCAGACCGGATTTTTTTCAAACTTTGCAGCGAGGCAATTCTAAAAGAACTTCATGTTTTATCAAATAGTTTTCTGTAAGAGTAAGAGCCTAAGACCTGAACGAAGATTTAAAGATGATAAAATTAAGAAAATATAAATTCAGTTATGAGAATTTAAAATAGAAAACGAGGTACTAAAATCCAAACGTGCGTTAGAATGGCCAAAGACGTCTTTAAATAATGTACTCGCCACATCTTCTGACATACTAAGATGCCCACCAGACTTATCACATCATGAGAAAAGCTGACATTGTTTAAGGTAGATTCAGCTGGAAACATTAAATGTTGGGTTCATCACTGAGCCGGAGACGAAATCACAATTCAAGCACTTCTCAGTTGCAGGCAAAATGACGACCTGATGTGAGAAGGCAAAAGACATTGTTAGTTATCTTCAAAAGTGGCCACCATATCAAAGGAGAGTACTATGGTAACCTACTGAAGCAGTTACGGAAGGCTATAAAGCCAAACATCCTGAATAACTGATGAATGTTTCTTGTTGCATCAAGACAAAAATCCGGCAAACAAGTGTTTGGTTATAATGGATTCTGTGCGTGATTATGGCCTTCAACGAGTTGATCACCCACCCCACCCACATTATTCTCTAGATTTGATACGATCAGACTATCATTTCCCCAACGTGAAAAACACTTAACTGGGAACCAGTATTGCAGTGACGATGTCATCATACCTGCAGTTGATGACATTTTATCCAACAGAATAAAAACATCTTCACTAATGTGATCCAAGGAATACGATGCCAAATTATGGTTACATTTCATGAAACATATTGATCAGCCAGTGAACAATTCACCCGTCCTTCATATATTACTTCAATCGTTATTATATTATATACTCTGTATTTGAAGCAGATGCCCGATTTTTATTCATAAAAAAAGGGTGTATAACCTCTATTGATCAGCGCATTCAATAAATCCTATTAAAATAAAAAAACCGTTCTACTAAAGTACAAAACCTTCATCCCACCCCCGCCTTTTTTAAGGGTAACTAACGTTTCAGCTAGCTTGATTTAGTGCACAGCCATATTTTTATTTACTAAGCCTTTAGGAATGCGCAGATTGATAAAGGTAATAAAACACAGTTTAATAAAGAAACATGTGGTGCTGAGATATAACTAATTTTTGCGCATTATTATCTAGTTATTAGGAAAGAGTTTACTGAGAAGCTTGCTAATATAAGAATGTTAAATTTTATATTGTGATTCCATCTGTCTATTTTGCTTCCCCATGTGTATATGCGCACGCCCGCCGGCGCAGGAAGAGAGAAAGGGGGGGGATGGACAGAGAGAGAGAGAGAGAGACAGACAGACAGACAGACAAACAGACAAAGAGAGAGGGAGGGAGGGACAGAGAGGAAGGGACACAGAGGGAGAGAGAGAAGGCAGACAGAGATCTGACATAACCACATAACTTCAGTCATTGCTAGACAATTATTTCACACACTGTTTTCCTAATCCTTACAGTATTAACAGCGCTGAAAATATCGATATTACCCGTAAAATATTCTCCTAACTGCAATTTTTTTCATGGTTTTCATCCGATATATTCTTCCTGATAAGTTGAAAGCGCACTTTTTATCATTATCCCGATTTGATAATTCAGTGGTTAAATACACACTCCTCGATCAATGTTCGTCGATTAGATTTCAGAGTATAAACAATTTCCTCTTCATTAGTTTGTTAGCAACGGGTATTTTAAATGATTCACTTTGCACAGTTTCTTGGTGCCCTATCCACCGAGTAATTACATAATTTATATTAATTCCCATGAACTAATTCTTAATGAAACATAAATTCTCCACCCCATTTTTTTTTTAAAGAGCATTGTACATGGGAGACGTTTAGCAGAATTTTGCAGCCTGTAGACGCACAAGTAAAGCGTGACTTGTTTCTCTTCATAGATTATATCATCGGCAGGGGAAAATTGATCCTAATTCGAACTAATTGTTTGGCTTGACTATCAGCTGTGTTATCTTTGATTCGGTCTTTACAGTGGCGCGCCCAATGGATAAGAGACATTGCCCCATCAGATCCTATCTCACCATCTGACGTTTCACTTAAAGTACACGTCATTTAACAAGATGGATGGCTTTCCAAGCTTTTAACACTCTCTTAAACCGAAAACGAGATCACTTAATGTAGAAGAGGAAAGTCTCTTGGTTTAGAGAAGAAAAATATCACTGATGTAAGCGATTAAGTGTGTCCATCGATAGCCAAGATTTCGTCGCGACCGGGAATCATGTTCGTTACTAAATGGTGCAATAACGAAAACGTACAATTTATCAAAAGTGCGAACACATACTTGATTTAAAAACAAGTAAATAGATTGACTAATAAAAAGATAAAGCTAACGGCTATATTACGTTTAGAGATTGGCCGATCACCGAAGTTAAGCAATGTCGAGCTTTGTCAGTAGCTACATGGCTGAATTCCTGGGAAAACCGGGGCTGTAAATTTCGATATGCACGAACATAATTGATGACCGGCTCGGAACTGGAAAATTAGAAAGCAATATTCTTTCAGTCGGTTTTTTTTGTATTTACTTACACGAAAATAGACTTAGGAAAGATATGAATTCACCTTTTTTTCTTTAGTCAGCTATGTTGAACGTATCATTTAATTATTATCTCAAAGTCAAAAAATATTTGTGCTTTAAATAACCTACAAGAATTTGACAAGGTGCAAAAAAATACAAAATGAATTAGAAGATATTCATGTTATGATAATTACCATTATAATTAAAAAAATATATTTCCGAAGGAAGTCAAACGCGCATGATGATTATAATGGTTAATAGGTAGGTATGGCGAATAAATAAAACGTGACAAAATTTTACTTAATATTTCGTCAGTTAATCTCGGCCAGTGTGTTGTGGAAAAGTACCTCCTCTAAGACTAGGTACCATTCATGGACGTTACATTATTTCTTCACTGCGTGTGAAACTGTCTAAATCTCTTGGACGGTTGTTTATAGAACCAACTGCCCAACGTGTTTTCTCACGCGTGCACGATTCAAGCGCTGTCAGATGTTCACCACTTGACAACGTCCTGGATCGCCAACCATGGCTCGGGTCATCTCATGCCAAACCTCTACCTGGCTTCCTTTGACAATTTGCTGGAAAACTAAGGCTAAGCATATTCGGCAGTAGTAAGACAACTTTTCTTGCACATTGAATATTGAAAGTGCTACTCAATCGAGTTTAGTGTGGTACAAAATAAATAATATAGTATAGGAACATTGATTCGCGTGTTTCAACAGAGCAAGACAATAAAGCCACTAACACGAATGGGGTTATTGAGTGTGCAAAAGAAAGTATTGAGACCAAAGAACAGAAATTAAAAACAAAATATGGATTGATACTGCGTTTCAATTTTTGATGATCAAAGTTGACATCAAGTGGCCGGAAGAGATCCACAAAATATAAAAATACGCACAGAAAAGCTATGTTACAGCGGTTGGAAAAGGATGAAGTCAAGATTCTAATTCAGAAACAATAATCTTGAAATTTCTTCCAATTTCATTGAGAAACTCTAGAAACATAACCAGACTAGATGTGATGAAAATAGACAATACAAATACATATGTTAGACATAAATATGTAAGATAGATTTTTGTTAGACTGAATTAGCTTTCAGGGTAACTGACTTGACATTTAACATTGTCTTTCCTCTTCATATTGGCAAAAAACATGAACCCGAGATATGCGTACGCATCCTGTATACTTGTCTTCATTTTCATTTCATTTCATTTCAGTCCTTGTATGCTTCATCCAGGGTATTCGCAGTACTCTTCTGTAAAGCATCTCTATTGCGTCAAGTAATCTCCAAGGAAAATTTCCATTACTCACTGCCATATCTAAATATTTACTTTGTGTAGCTGTTTAACTGTTTCCTTTATTTATAACGGTATTGTGTTAATACTTTAAGATTTTGGAATACTTATTCTGAGATTATGAATCGTTGGATTTCACTGTCAGATTTGTAGAGTAGTTGTGCTCTGAATTCCTTGCATTCACTTACGCACAAATACCCATGGGAAATGTATTAATCTGTCTCTTCCTTCCAGTTATGGGTTAAATAACAGGATAGATTGGGTTCTATAGCCTTGACTGGCAACCAATCTACCGCAGAAAGTAATGACGACCTATTCCGCGATAATCATCTGTCCAGTCAGTCACGTCCTTTTCGAGATATGATCGCCCATGCGTGTGTCACGTCTGGCATTTAACTGACTGACTGAGTAAGCGTAACAATTTACACTATATTGTTCCGACTATTGTTTTCGCCTTCATAACGTTTTGGCCGTTTTACACTCCGGCTGAACCTGATAATGTCAATAATGATGAGGACAGTAGTGTGAATATTACCTCATCTCAGAAGTAATGACGAACGTAACAGTTGATTAAATTACTGGAATGAAGTATTGTACTTATTTGGTCATCTAAATAGCAATGATACAAAAGTCTTATAAACTAAGAATTTTTAAATGCAGAATTGATAGTTCGTTTTTTTTAGGATAGTAGATATAACCATGTTGAGTTTTCTGAATATCTGAAAAATTATATTGATTATTTGTAATACAATTCTGGTTGTCCAAATCAGAACAAAAAACATTAATTTATAGGAATCGTTTTGGCAAAAGCATTGCCATTGCTTATTTTTGAAATCCTTCATCTTATTTTTATTATGCAAATATTAGTAATAATAATAATAATAATAATAATAGAACACTAATTTTTTTTCCGTCTACATTTCTGGGATGATGTTATTTACACTATTTACATACGAGTTATTATTCTTATCTTTGCTGTTATCACAATGTTTTACTCCACCCACCGGCCTTCAAATGTATCCGGGTATACATAGAAGGAATTCCAAACTGAACCCTCCAGTTCATCTCCAAATAGACTGCTCTAGTCTAATTTTCTTACGGATATGTCTAGTTTTTTTTTTATTACCATTTATTTATTCCTCGCCTCTGTTTCTCCTGTACACGCTGCAATAACAAATATTAAAACAATAGTCCGTATATAAATAGGATAACTAACCCATTATTTCTTAATGGCGTAGATGAAATTTTTAAAATTTATTAATTTTTATTACATGTCCTTCCCCGATTTTACATTTTTCGAGTGTTTAATATAGATTTGGGATTAATAATTTGCTGTTTGATATATCTTTTTGATCATGTTACAGACACTGTCGCTGTGCAATGGAAACTACGAAATGGTTTATGATGTCAGTGTTCTATTCACTTTATACAGCGAGATTATTCTGAGAACCCTAGAATTTCTCAGGATTCGTCATCTGAAGCCACAATTTAAACAATATAAGGTACGCAGATGATACAGAAAGAAAACAAAACTTCCTACAGAAGGTAGCTGAGGAGAGTGACAAGAAAAGACTACAAATAAACTGCAAGAAAACCGAATTCATGGTCATCAGCAAAAAGGGCAGCCCCAAATCCCAGTTACAGGTAATAAACATTGAAAGTTCTAACCACAAACATTGTCCTAGGGGAGAAAATCAGGGCAACCATTGTGTAAATAATTAAATATAAATACCCTCTCGCAAAATCCGAAGAAAATAACTCTTGGCATCGTCAAAACAAAGTATGTCGTCTCCAGTCTGCCATTGTCTTATTTGATTACAACATAAAACCATTTATTCGGTGTGGCTGTAACTGACCAGACATTTTCCATTCACAACGAATACCGCCATTTTACATGGCAAGAATTTCTTAACCCTTCCGGTTCTACAGTAATTTTCGATTCTCTGTCCCACTAACCAAAGCGTCAAATTCATCTCGACACGAAGGTGAATAAAACGATAATGAATTATTTATTGAATACATATCCTTCCGACTAAATATATTCATAAACTGACATTAAAATCGAGGAATTTTCTCAATATTTATACAGAAGCAGACAAGCGCGTGTTTAGTTTCTGTATTTAAAAGAAATCTCAGATATTTAAGCACACAAAATATACCGGAACATTTTTGAAGCCATTAAAGTAGAGAACACAGAAAAACAGACTATTTGAAGTTAATATTTTATTAGCATGAACAGGAGTATAATCATCATCATATGACTATATATAGTCCTAGTTTTGCACACCAATATCTGAATCTCTAAATAATCTTCCTTGTCACTCATTGACGTTGTCAGTCCATTTTACGTGTCAACACTTTCTTCGTTATCTAACACCATCGTACTTATAATCTTGACTTCCTAAAACCTATTTTACTCGTACCACACCTCACTTATTCTAATAACTATGTTTAGAGACACTCGAACATTTTATTGGATGAACTTCATGAGTAAATATCTCATTCTGGATTGAAATTGTTCTGATCGTACATCTTGCATAAAAAATGCATGAAGGAACTTGAAAAAGTAAGAGAAAAATAAACTAAACAAGAACAGATTGAAATTACCAAGAAAGGAACTTCAGGTAAAAAATAAAATAGAGGCAGAATGCAAACAAAAATGGTTAAGTGGAGAGTTAATTTAATGATGTATCAACCATTTTGATTTATTTTATATTTAATATCTCATGGCAGAAAAAATCGTAATAGATGTTCAAAAAGCTAATTTATGGCCCAACTTTAGTTAATATGTTATGTAATATCCATCCTTTTGCATGACAGAATCATGGCCAATCTCTTTATAAGTGAAGGAAAAACTTGATACAACAGACATTAGGATCGATCTACAAGCCATTTCCTTATAACATTTGATATTCTTCGATCGAACAGCTAGTTCTTTCATCGATTGAAATTCATTAAATATTTTACTTGAAATATTTTTTCATGAAAACTTCTGAAATTCAGTAACCCTTATCAATGTTTCCAGTATCGAGGTGGGGGGGGGGGGGTAGTTCGTTCCTTGTGTTTTAAATAGTGAGTATCGTAAATATCTTATTTCATTCTCTCAGACTTACCTGCGCTTTCCAGTTTAGTTGTTGCTGATATTGAAAGTCTTAATGTTGTAATTGTGAAATGGAGCAGTTATTTGTTATTCTGTTGCGCCAGTTCAAGAGCTTCCACGGTCCTACTTTTTCTATTCTAATGCCTCTACCGAACAAAGGTTAAATTTTCTAAAATCTGTGAAAATATTTTAATTATTTAAACTTCTATACGTATTTGATATTGACGTCTTCAGCCCGTAGATAGAGTCTGACGATTTTTCTCTTGGTCGTCAGGTGTGAAAAAAAATATAGAAGTCGGATTGATATCTAGATACTGAAATGAAGTGATCTGAAGATTGATAGGCAGGAATGGAAAGAGAAAACAAATTGTAAAACGAAATGCCTGAAAAATTTGTTAAACAAAAGGAAAATAGCAGTAGAAAAAAAATTGGACATTTTTTTTCACCACTTTCTATCCGTGCTTTTATAACAAGTTGAAGATATAGAAAATTGAAAAGGTTAAGGAAAGAAATAAAAGAAAAAAAAAAGAAGAACGAGATAAATAATTATTTGTCAACACATGTCTAACGTTCAAACTTCGGGTTGTCCTTTCCCTTATCGATTATTCATAATTACGAACCTTTTTTTCTTTCTCGAAATCTATACTGAAGTTTCTTTGCTTGTTTATTTAATTATAGTATTTTTGTTTTTCAATAGACAGCCCAGTGAGAAGTGCTGATCTAGATGTGTGAATTTTTGTAGTGAATTCAGTTCACCCTGGGTATCCCTTACAACATTTAGCAATAAATAACCTAAGTAGGTTTGACATATCGACCAACGCATCGTAACAGCTTTCAGTCTTGTTTATTCTTTATTATTTTATGAATCTATTTCATGAAAAGATTTGTATTCTTTTTCTGTTTATTTCCTTGAATTAACTTGTTCTTTTGAATTTGTTTCTTTTCGAAAAAAATATTCTTTCCATTTTTACACTTCGTCTTCATTTTTATTTCATTCTGATGCTCAGATATTCGTTTTACTTGTCTATAATATTTTTTATGTAAATTACTATGAACAATTTTTGGCTTGTCTTTACGTTTTATTCTCAAGTTAAATACTTATTTTATTATTAAACTAATTTATCCCGTTTAACTTTCCAACTCTTTTTCAACTTGAATATCTTTCTCTACCTCATTCCTTTACGACAGTTCATGCAAAATTCTCACTTCTTTCGTTTTTTCTTTCTTCATATCTGTCCTATTTTCTCGTTATCTATATGTCCAATTTCTTGCCAAAAACAGCCTTGATGGATAATACTAGCAGCTGTCTCCCTTCAATCCTTCGACCCATACGATCGCCCGCTAACATTTCCCTGAAAACCTAAGGTAAGGGTGGTGTAGATCGATTCTTTTGCTGGTTTGCTTATAATGCCAAATTCAATTTCAAAAACAACGCTAAGTAGGCGCGACTCCCCTAGCAATATTAGACTCTCGTTGAGAGTCCAACATATTTCTCTTTGTAGTTGCTGGCAGAAACGCAGCCGGGGTGTTTTGGCGATTCTTCAGAGAGAAAAGTACGACCAGCGCCACCTGGTGGAATCAGTTCTCCTTCGAGGGTGGCCTCCTTTTTCAAGCGTGGCGTTTGGCTGAAGTCACCTGCAGAGGTGCGTTTTACGATTCACATGGATTTAAAAACCAAAACAAAATAAAAAGAAATATGTAATTCCGAATAGAATAAAAACGAATAATTTTTTAAATCATCGGGTATAAAATCATAAGGATATGTGTGTGTATATATATATATATATATAAGGGAGATGTACTATCTAATGCAAATAAAGATTAATAGTGCAATAAAAATGATACATATATTTATTTATTAGAAGTAGGGTGTGCGTTGGGGATTGAGTTAAGTCTCGCCTGCTATCTTTGTTAATTTTTCTCACTGAAAATTTTAAGATCTACGCCAAGTCAAAACATTCAAAAACATTTATATAGGTATAGTAGCATATATGTTAAAGCCACTTTTCTTAAACTTTATATATAAAGTTTATCTACTTTCCTGCCTGGGATTGGGTTTCCGGTTTCTTCTAAGTCTGCTTTAACGATAATGCTAAAGCTTTTTTACGCTATTATAGACATGTAATAACCTTCTACCTGGAGTTGCTCTTAGGCATTGTAATAGATATATATATATATATATATATTTTTTAATAATTTCACCCCGAGCAAGGCGGAAATGCCACTGATGTGCAGGGGGTTACATAAATGTAAAAAGATTAATTAGAAAAGAGTGAGGAGTACAAACTAGTTAGAAAGGAACAATAGAAAGCTGAGAAAGCAAGTGCGATGACAGATACATAGGTGGAGAGATAGGGAAGGTTATACAGGGGAGGGGAGAGAGCTAGAGGCCAGTGGTTAGTAGATGAGTATTGACTTTGCATTTAAATTTCTGGAGGTTGTAGCCGTCAGGAAAGCAAGAATACGGGACCGAGTTTCACAGGCGGGAAGTGCGAGAGAGGAAGCTGCAGGAGTAGAATTGTCGTCTGCATTTGGCTAACTTGACTGTGAATGGGTGGGACCATGTTGCCAGTCTGGTTGCACGAGTAAACACCTGTTGAGGAGGCATCAGTGGACGAAGAGGCACGCCCATTCAGAACGACCTTCATGCATTTGGCCAACTGGACTGTGAATGGGTGGGACCCAGTTGCCAGTCTGGTTGCACGAGTAAACACCTGTTGAGGAGGCATCAGTGGACGAAGAGGCACGCCCATTCAGAACGACCTTCATTTTGCGGTTATTTAAGAAAGATTGGATTAGGTCAAGCAGGCGACCGGTAATACCATAACCGCGTAGTTTGCATAGGAGGCCAGAGTGCCAAACCCTGTCGAAAGCCTTGGAGATGTCCAGAGCAACCGCGCGAGCTTCGTCAGACTCATCAAGGGCCTGTAGCATGTACTCCGTAACGGTTGTTAGCAGGTCGGCCGTGGACCTGGCAAAGCGGAATCAATATTGCCTGTCGGAGAACAATTTGTGGGCGGTGAGATGATGAACTATTTCAGCATTTATTATAGCCTCGAATACTTTCCCGAATATCGGTAGAAAAGTGATAGGGCGATAGTTGGATGGGTCCGAGGGTTCACCCAATTGCGTGTGTGTGTGTTTAGAAAATAAAAAAAATTTTCAAATGACAAAAGTGTTATCAAAAATCTATATTAGCGCAAATTGATAATGCTGATATATAACGATTAAAATATGCTAAGACATATTTGCTTTTTAATTATTTTTGTTTGCATATAAAATTCGTCTTGCGTTGTATTTAATTAGTCTCATATTTTTTACCTAGATTTCGTCAAGAGAGATCGATTTGTGTTGACAAACATGTCATGTGTATATATATATATATATATATATATATATGTATTTGAAAAATGTTTTTATAGTTACAACATTTAATAAAAGAGATGAAAGTGTGTAGCTTAATGTTACACATTATAAAATAGTAAGATAGCAAAGCAACTGGTTTCATTCCCGCTCGTCCGGCCTCTAGGGGAGATTTAATGTAGAATTAAAATACAGGAGTGCGTAATGAAAAATGAGGAAAAACAATTATGAATACAAAGAGCTAGAAGCTAACGATATCGAGCCCCAAGAATTGACGCTGTTTGCACAGTGAAAGTTTGCAGGACCCGATATATAAAGTCTCTAGCACATTGAGATGGAACAAAGTGTGACCGGGATACAAGAGTGAAGCAATCAACACCGATTAAATATGTAGCCATACTTTCACATTTTGATCCTATCTTGGGAGATTTCAGATAAACGGCGCAATTTTTAACTGCAAGGAGCTTGTCCTTTCTGAATTCCGAAATCTCGTTACGGATAACCGAATGAAAAGTGACACGGGGATACCCTAAACTGCATAAGGTTTCCTTCACAAATTTCATCGTCAAGGAAAGATTCAGAACATGTCATTAATGTCCTATGAATTAAGATTCTAGTAATGTTTAGATTACGTTTTTTAGGACAGAAGGAATCGCAACGCATATATAACCCCGCAAATGTTGGTTTCCTACGATAAAGCAAATTGCAGGAAATATCGATTGTCTCCAAAAGAGGGGTACAAGTATATAACGAAGAAACACCAAAGGAACACATTAACTTATCTGATAAAGACAAATTTTGGATGCGGTTGACAAAGGAAAAGGAATCGTTTAAACAAAATACACTCAAGTGCTGAAACACTAGTTCCAAAAATCATGACAGTCATTTGCCTGCCTTGTGGTGTGCTGATCCAACCATTGACTGAATAAGTTTCAGCTGTACTCCATCCTTGTAGATTTTTGGAGGCCCATAAAACCGGAAATGAATGGATCCAGATGGACGAATCGCACTGAAAATTTCTTGAACCCCGCTTTTTACCCACCTCAAGAGTAACTTTTGAAATTTTATTTCACTTGAGGCAGTTGCATCACACATATCGGCAGAGCCAGGCATTGCAAATTTAGAAGTGTTATTCAAAATTAAAGACATCTTAGCTACATAATCTGCCCTATCTAGAATACCACCACCACCACCACCTTTATCTTGTCTGAAGATTACTAAATCAAAGTTATTCCTCAGTGAATTATATATATGTATATCTATCACTTCAGCAAAAGAATAAAAATAAAAGCCACGAACAACACAGGCATAGAAGAAACAATTATTATCGATATTACATCTAACGGGAAACGAGTTCCACTGCGTTGAAACTATGAGCTGTTACCGATGAATATGAGAACCAGCGGCCAATCGAATACTGCGCTAATCCGTGAGTTAGTGATACCAACAAAGAAATTTATCAGAATAACTAGCAGTATAAGCCCGGTGATGCTCGAGTGTAATGAACGCTTAACAACTAATCCATGGTCCTGGAGCTCAGACACTTTGGGCGTTGGCAAGAAAGACTAAAAAGCAGTAGTTGTTTCTAGTTAAAGCGAAACCGTAGACTGAAAGAAAAATGAATGGATGTAAGTCAAATTTTGATTTCCTGGTATCGATATCAAATGAGTTTTTTTTTTCGACGTAAACTACATTCAATGTTAAATAATTCCTCTGAGTAAATGATATCATAACTGAGACTAAGAACTACAATTATACCTACTTAGAGCCAAACCCGAAGCAAAAACTAAAATAAAAAGGCTGAAAAAAAAGGTTGAAGAAAAAAAAAATACAGATATACAGGCAGATAAATAGACACACACATACAAACATATTTTCTTATATATATATAGATAGATTTTCTCCACTATTGTAAGAACTGCAACATTGAAACTTTTCAGTATCATTTCTTATATCTTTGTCTATGAGTGTATCAAAGTCGAACCACTCCTATAACACGATTTTTTCGATTATCGATATTTATTCGAGGTACCTCGATACAAAACCTAGCTAAGAACATTCGCAGACGTTTGTAGTACAACTGTGTTAATTTTCAAGAAAGGCAGTTAAGCCGTTTCGTAGTCTATTGGTAGCGGACAAACACAAAATTCCATTTATAAATAAGTTTAGATTAGCAATAAAATTTTTATAGATGGTTCAAAATGAAGCCGTGGTAATGTGACTAAATCCACGATGCTCGATTAGGATCGATAACGCTGCCTATTATTCTCTAAAATTCTAGCGTTTGGTGAAAAGTAGATAAAAAAATCCCAAGCGCATTCGGCCAATTCTTTTCGAAGGAATTACTCATAGAATTTTCATATATGACTTTAAGATGTAGTCCAAAATGAAACATAAACCCTCGTGAAAATAGTTGAAAAATCTGTCACATTCAACGAAACATGTTTAAAAAGTAAGTATGCTGTCTCTGATACACACACAGAGACTTTAACAACACGTAGATTTTATATCACGTCACGTAACCGGCGTTATCGAGGAAGAATGAGTTACCTTATTAGGTAAGTGTTTTGTTCTTTATGTATTTCATAAACTATTAATCAATTTATACATGCATTTATGTGGAAGACTAAGAATAACGGATCGCTCTTTAAAATAGAATTTTATGAAAGAAATATAGATCAGAAGCTGAAAAAGTCTTGAGCTAACCAAGATGACTTTCTAAAACAATCTGGTCATTGTGTTTGATTTGGAGAACGTAGATCAGAAAAAAAAAGACGTTTTCCATATTTAGCAATTGTTCAAAGCTGATTATTTGCTTCGAAAATCTGAAAAATACGAATGATTGTCTTAGATTTCATATCAATCCTATATAAAATATCCGCCCAAGCCATACCTTGAAAAAGAACCGATAAAATGTTTGGGTCGTGAGTCGGATTAGCTAGGTATAGGATAGGTACTGAAGACCAACCCGAGTTTTTCCCCCAACCCAAATCGGCCTTGTGCCACAATTGTATTTATTACAATAAATAAAGATATCCACAAGATCTTTTTTTTCTGTTATTTTTACGATGTGGTGTAGAAATCTTAATTTTAACACTTCCAAAAGCTAACTGAATGTTAAGTCTGTGACGAGCTTACAGTCACAAATGTAGCTATATCTATCCAATGACATATCATGGTTGGACAGTGCTAAGCTGTTTGACGGGGTTTTCTGTAGAGAATTTTATAAATCACCTAAATATGACTCATACATGCTCAAAATTGTCAATCCACTTCTCAAGTACTCATCAAAGGACCAACCATTGGATGTTTTTCAGAAATGATACTCGATTAGGCTTAAAACTCTTCAACAAGCAGATGAAATCGATTCAGGTTGTGTAAGACTTTCAAAAATCAGAACACATGAACATGTTGACGCTTCTTATAAAGTGGTCAAAGGAAAACGGCGAAAAAGAAAGTCTAGAGAAAAAAAAGGTAAGATTCTCCAAAAAGTATCTTAACATTCTTTAATATCTCTGCTACTTCATAACTCGCACAGAAAAACTCAAACAATGCATCAGCATGACCTAATAGACCTTCGCCTGTAGTTTAGACTTTGCTCTCTAAGTCTTTGGATATCAGCCTGGAACGAGAATTTGGAGAGCAGAGTTCAAATTCCACTTGAATTCGTTGCATTCACTTACGCGCAAAATCCATTGGAAAATGTATTAATCCATCTCTTTCCTCCAGCTATAGGTTAAATAACAGGAGAGATTGGGTTATATAGCAACCAGTCTAACGCAGAATGTTATAGCAACCTACTGCGGGAAAGTTTTCTGCTTAGTTTGTCTTGTCCCTTTAGAGACAATTGTCTACGCATGTATCACGTATGACACTTATCTGGCCGACTGAAGCTTTTACACGTCTGGGTAATCTTCAGACCCCGAACAAAATTTGAAACTCGCAAGACGCTTGGTGCTGATGTCTAAAATGTGTTTGAAGACTGGTTTAGAACTGGAAGAATCACTGGAATAAATGTGTAATTTTGAATGTGGTGTTCATTAAAAGGAACTAAGGATGCATTTTTTCCGTTTCGACCTATAATATTTAAGCTGATGTTAAACAGCTGGTTTATGTCTAGACAGCTAAGATATGGTTTGCAATTTATGAGAATTGTCAGTAAATTTGTTTTAGTTGCATTATTTTATGCTTCTTCTAATTTTTATTAATTTTTTATTTATTCATCTTTACATCAACGAATATAAACTTATTAACAGAAAATCAGAGGTTGTTCCCAAATGTACATGCAAAAACCTCATACTATCTTACATTACATGACACTGTAACGAAAGTCATGAACTCCCTCGGAATTCGAAACCAGCGCGAACGTTATTTCTTTGTTATTATCCTGCAGGATAATAACAAAGAAATATGGCCGCAATTGATGAAAATTTATGCGTGCCTATCTTATCCAATACGAGACGATATTTGCACACATACAAATTTTGGCCGTCTTGGAATGGCATAAAAAGCGGGGTGGCACCAGCGCTGGGAGATCAGCGTTTTTCGGTGGACTAAGTGTGTCAAATTTGCCGATTGACAATCAGCCTGACAAAGAGGAAGTCGGAGCGGCTTATTTGGTGTGTTTCACAACTGCCCTGTGTAACGGCCGAGAAAGGGAAACCTAAAATCCATTTCCTTGAGGTGACCAAAGAAAGAAAAAATAGCTGGTCTGCCGGCTAGCGTCGCACTGCACTTTTTGACCCCACCCCCATCATTTTTTTTACTATAAAAACAAAAGTCATGCTCCATAGACTTAATTGTATTTCAAATATGTTTTACCGAATTAAACCCAAATAGATTTCAAAAATATAATGAAATAAAATAAAAGTAAATAAAACGATAACGAAAGAACTTAATATCTCAACGACGAATTTCTAGAAAATTCAAAAATGTTAAATCCTCAAGTGTCGCCTCATTTTTCTTTTAACTCAAATATTTTGGACATTTTCTAAGATCATCTTCAGGGGATTAATTATGACAACGGAATGCAGATTTTGTCACAAATACAATGTTGTCATTCCAATTTACTGCTGAAGATTTCGGAAAATGTCGAAAGTACTTTGGCTTTAAAAAAAGAAAACTAAAAAAAATAATAAAAAGAAGACTAAAAAAAACACAAAAAGAAACTAAAAATCCACCGCACCTTCCTTGATGAATTTTATTTTAACACCAGGAACTAGATTTGATTAATGAAAAAGTGCGGTATAAAAATACGTATCAGTTGGGTGCCGTAGGTGATACACGCTTGGGCGATCATATCTCTTTCGAGAAATGACTGGGCAGAAGATTATCCCGCAGTAATTTGCTATTACTTTCTGCGGTAGACTGGTTGCCAGCCAAGGCTATAAAATCTAATCTGTCCTGTTGTTTAAGCTATAACTGGAGGGAAGAGACGGATTAATGTCTTTCCCCAAGTCTATTTGCGCGTAAGTGAATGCAAGGAATTTAACTGGAATTCGAACACTACCCCCGATTTCTTGTTCCTAGCCGATATTCATTGAGCCACAACGCACATCCAAAAAATAAATATACAATGTTTAAATTATTCAATTAAACATTATATAATGTATGTGCACACCAAAACACACACGTCTATTACTGCTTTGCCTAATATAAAAATAATTTGTAGTCATGAACCTTTCTTAGTATATCTTTGTCAGTGTCATATTTACTGGATATATTGAACAAGGTAAAAATTCAAATCAAAATTTAAGAAACCTCTGTCTAACACTGACATTTATAAATAAATGAAGATGATACATCATTGCAGTTTCTATGTATTTGCACTTGGGTCTAATTTTATCAAAATTTCTTTGAAAGAATATAACAAGTAGTAAGGTCAAATATCATAATGGCCATATTTCTTTATAGCAATAAAACAATTCTGTAGTTTTTGATTAAAAAAAAAGATTGCCATTTGTAACAAGACTTTTCTATCTTGGTTAAGAATATTGCATATTGTAGACAACCTCAGGGTCTCAGGTTTCCTAGCAGTCTGCAGACAACGAGTAGACACCTGAAATATTTCAATTTGATAAATTGCGGCTGTAAAGTCTATAGGTCAATATAGCAGACTCAAGACACCTTTTTCTATTTAATTCACATAGAAATACATGTATGTGTGTGTGTGTGTGTGTGTGTTTGTCTGTGTGTGTATGAGCGGTCGATATTTAGAACGTTCGCTTTCTGACCATGAAACTCATGTTCGAATCCCACAATAGTTAATTTTTTTATGAAATTTACTTCTTGATGTTATCGATTTAGCGAAAATGATTCCAGTGTGTTGTATCTTTGGAAAGAGATTGAAACCTACACACAGATCGATCCTAACCATCGGAGGGAAATTGTGTAGATGTAACTTATTGGCAGCTGACGATGGTAGTGCTAGCATGAAGTCATCGTGACAGAGGTAGATAAACGTACTAGCCTTGTTCAGACTGCTGATCACGCACCATCTCCTAGAGATTGAAACGAAAATCCGCTTAACAGATGCAGCATAAATCAAAGGTGAACTCTGTTGAACAAACACAAATGTACCTGAGCAGACGTCTGCAACAGAGATTGACCAGCCGCTTTATTGGACGGTCAACATCGGATAAGAGTGGACAGCCATATGATGTCAAGCCCGGAAATGGCGAGGATAATCCAACAAAATTTACGTAATATTTTATATTAAGTGTTACATCTATATAGAGCTCGACGTATGGTATCCAGAGCAATATAATATTTATAAAAGAAAACACTGTTTAGAGTGGTTATAAATTATAATCCATTTTAAATTTCAACAGACCACATTATATTCGTTCCATTCGGTACAAATATTTATTTGGCCATAAAACCATTACACGCCACTAACAAGCACACACATGTATATATATATAAACCTACATATGAAAACACTCATGCATACACACTTATATGTCCATACAAATGCGTCTTCACGTACACTAACATATATCACTCATATTTATGAAGACCGGACTTGTACGGGAATAAGCAATAAATATTTACGCAATATAATAAACCTCACATATACTCAGAAAATACCTGTGTGTGTGTATATATAAGTTGTTACAATTGTTTGTAAAGGCATAGTATCACCACACGAAAATTTTCATGTTTCGGAGCAGAACCTGTCTTCTGCTCCGAAACAAGAAATTGTGTAGTGATGCTATGCTTTTATAAACCATTGTGATTATTGATATAATTTAAAGCTCGACTCTGTATCGAGTACTGTTTATAGAAGTAAATGCTTGAACAGTGGCTTTAAATCTACGTGTGCTTTCAGTTTCTTCATTATATATATATATATATATATATATATATACACACAAACACATATACAAATCTCTCCTATACATATGTACATACAAATGTGTTTATGGGTAAAACTACCTATACATACACACATTCATCAATATCCACATGTAACTATTGTATTCGCATACTCACGTACATATTTATGAAGACCGGACTTATAAACGTATAGATAATACTAACACATATTTACCCTAGTAACAAACCTCACGTACACTCAGATAACACGCAAATATTTACATGTTTACAAACATATATAATATATATATAAGTAGAGATATACGTGTATGTGTGGGTATGTGTGTAAATATATGCGTATTTTCTGACTATATGTGAGGTTTATTATTACACTTTTAAACATGTCTGAACTATTTATGTGTGTAAGTCGTGTCTTTCTAAATATGTGAATGTGCGAACACTTATATGGACGGACGCGTGTACATGTAAGTACAGACGCTCTAAACGTGAGCATTCGTAAGTGTTTTCATATGTGTATATGTATTCATTTGCTTGTAAGTGGCGTGTAATGGTTTTATGGCCAAATTAACTTTCCTCGCCTGGACTTAATGATTCTTAATCGAGATAAGATCACGACCTCTGTTCTGGAAAACGTTACTTGAATTGAATTCTATTTCATTTTAAAAGACATGTTTATTCCAGGTAAATATTTGTACAGAAAAGAACAAATATAGTGTGGACTGATGAAATAAGCTAATTTAGTTCATAGAATTAATTATAATTAATAACCATTGTAAATGTTTTGAGTTTTCTTTATAAACATATATATATATATATATATTTCTAAACATATACTGTTATATATAAGAGACAATGAATGTCTATTATGTTTAATCATGAGCCGTTCTAAACGTCGCATTTTGGCTTTAATTTCAATTGAAAATAAAGACAAAAATTATCCAACATTTAGATAATTTATTCAGTTGTTTCTAAGCTTTCGGCTCACATGAGCCATCTTCAGAGAGGTCACCAAGACGGTAACACAATAACATCCACCATCACCGACGATTTTATTTTGTGTTGACATAAAACTCCGCTAGGCAACTGCAATAGTTACCAAAAATAACAAACGCAGCCAAAATACGACGTTTAGAACGGCTCATGATTAAACATAATAGACATTCATTGTATCTTATATTTAACAGTATATGTTTAGAAAATTATTTGCTGCCTCAATACACTATATATATATATATATAGAGAGAGAGAGAGAGAGAGAGAAAGAGAGAGAATGTGAGTGAGTAAGAAAGTACAATAATTCTCTTATGCAGACATCGATGAACTTTTTCATAGACTAAAGTTGTAAATAATTGGAAAGTTCTAATTAAATTATTTATATACATGTTTGTTTTGCTAAGAATGACGCACTATAGATATCGTGTAATAAAATGCAATAATATCTAAAAACATTTACTACAAAATCAGTCGTAAATTATATATAAAGGTCAATGGAAGTCTAAAAAGTGAATTATTTTCTACGTTCGTCTGCTTTGTGTATATTCTGTTTGCAATTGCTCGAGTCAATCGTATGTATATACAGCGGGTGGTTTGACAGTACGTGAAGTAAGTTTTGTGTATTGGTTGTTCAAACAAGATGAGGCTCTTCCACATAATTCGAGAGTAGTCCGTGAACATCTCGAAACATTTTCTGGGAAATGAATTGGCCAAAGAAAAAAGTGTTCGATTGGCCAGAATATTCACCTAACTTGATCTCAATTAATTTCTTTTAAATGTACACAGGGACAACATTTATAATCGAAAACTAAGTAACGTTAGTGGTTAGAAAACTTACATTGTGCGTTGGTTTCTGGAAATGCATCTAAGACCTAGGGAAACATGTTTGTCAAAACGTAATGATGTAGGCTTCAAATCTGTGTAAAATATCATGGACAACAGTTTGAGCCCCTCAGTTCACAAAATTGAAACACTTTTGAATTATTGTACACATGAAAAATTGTCAATATAATTGTTTTGCCAGTAAATATAATTATATATTTAAAATCTGTCTACTTTCTAACGACCCTGTGTATATAATTACTGTAAATTATTACTTCTTTTATTAATAAATAAGTTTAAGGAAAAGAAATCGATATCATTTCAAACAATGAAAATTATAATAACGTGCTTAGACCAAGAAGACCTACTAAAGAAATATTCCATCTCTCTACAGGAAATTAACCTGGATCCTTTTTTTTTTTCAAAGCTACTTCTCCACTAGATGAAATATGCTTTTAGCAATTTTCCCACGGGCGAATTATGCTTTGGATATGTTCTCGAAAAATGGGTCTAGCCAATCGTTCTTCTAATATATAAGTAGTAGAGTGTAAAGGGGGTTGAATTAAGTCAAGCCTTCTATTCTCAGTCTGGTAATTTCAACTAATGCATAAGATCAAAATGGTAAAGTTCCTGCTGATTTTTAAGAAAAAATTAAAACAATTTTTTTAAAAATATTTAACTCAGTACAAACCATTATATTGCACAAATTTTCCTTCAACTTACACATTTCGTTTTCCCAGAATGTTGCTGGTTTACCGGCAAATACTCTTTCAAAGAATTAAATATATTACCATTGAGATTATTTTGCCAAAACCTGAATAAATTAAATTTCTAAGGACCAAGGTCTAGCGAATATGGCAAATTGCGTAACACATGCTAGCTGAGATGCAACAAATTTTGCCAGTTTGTCAAAGAAAGGTGAAATGATATTATCCTGAAAGAAAACAACACTTATCCTGTTCGCTAAGAGCACCTCGGCGTGGTGTAATGGTTAGCAAGCTTGTCACGCTAGGACCTATAAGTAGTGAGTTCAATCCTTACTGGGTGCCCCTATAATTTTGGCCTTCTGCCACATATAAGTGACTCTTAGATAATCCCCTATCATGTTCACTATTTTTTGGCATTTTTCTTGAATTGCTGCTTTTCTTTCTAATCCAACCAAATGCACAGTAAGACGTTCTTAAGGTGAATACCTTTTAGAGAACTAAACCTTCATGTTGCTTACCCAGAGATCTTTCACGCCAAAAATTGTTGGAAATAAATCATTTCTTATCCATCAGTTAACTAAAAAAGGGAGAATTTTTATTACATCTGTACAACATATCAGAAATGTAGTCCTAAAATTACTTTCGCTCAGATTACGTGGTTCCTAAACATCGTAGAGATTTGAGAGCCTAATTTTCACGGTGTTCAGGGATGGTAGATTTTGATAAATTTTGAGTTTCTGTCAAAGTATAACACGCAATTGAACGAGGCAAAGTTTAAAATCCCGAACACACCAGAAAGCAGGACCCAAAGAAACACCAGTGTCATTTTTCCGTCATTTTATTGTAACAAATTTACAAGCAGTTGCAATGATCCGATATATGAAGATAATCATTAGTGATTATTGCCGATAGTTTAATTGTATGTCGTTGAGTCAGTTATCAACTCGTAAATGTACATGGCATCTAAGACAAAGTGTAACTGGTAAAGTTGGTTGGAAATTATGTAGCCTGAAAGTAGTTCAACAATCGATGAATGCGGGCAAATAAAGTTAGCATTGAATTTAAATCTAGTCAACTCATCTAAATCTGACGAGATTTCAATGCTAGTCTATTCAGTCAGTTAAGTGCTATACGTGAAACACGCTTTGGGCGATCATGTCTCGAAAGAGACATGACTGACTGGGCAGAAGATTATCCCGCAGTAGGTTGCCATTGCTTTCTGCGGTAGAGTGGTTGCCGACCAAGGCTATAGAACCCAATCTGTCCTGTTATTTAACCCATAACTGGAAGGAATAGGCTGATTAATATCTTTCCCAAGGGTATTTGCGCGTAAGTGAATGCAATGAATTCAACTGGAATTCGAACTCGGCTCCCCGATTTCTTGTTCCGAACCGATATCCACTGCCCCACAACGCACATCCGCTAGTCTATTACAGAGCTTAAATTCAAAGAGTTTAAGTACCATAGCTCATAAGAAAAATATTAAAAAGAAAAATATTAAAAGAAAAATATTTAGCAAATTTACGGTGATAAGTGACTGAAGCCGAGAAGTCCGATCAGTACAAATAATATAGCTGATCCTTTGGATTTTATCGGAATTAGCGGAATTTTAGTAGTAATTTCTTCTTTGATAGTGGGAAATATGTAGCTTGATTCTTGAGTTAGTAGTTGTATGTAGGGAGGAATTAACTTAACCAAAATTTAAAAAAAAACAGTGTGACTAATTGGAAGAATATGAAACTTATTGCAATTTATACCTATTTCTATTACACACACACACTAAATGTTAATCGAAATAAAAATGAGTGATTTATTGACTAAAATGTCTCCTAATATTATGAAAAATAATGATGAGAGATGTACTTGTTAATAAATCCGGAGGTCACTGAAAAAAATAGATTCATTTTTACCCATCAATTACTTTCCTGCCTTCATAATCTTTCTCCTCCAAATTCGGTGCTAAATATTAAAATTTAATTTGATATAATGAAAATTATATATGTAAAAAAAATACCTGAAGGTGAAGCGACGGATTTATTGATGCCCCCTGGTAGGCTGGTTAAACGTAATTAGAGAATACATGAATAAATTCCATATGTCTGTTCAAATTTCGGCCTGGCAGCTCCAAATATTAATATGAAAAAATAGTTGCATATACACAGCTGAGATAGGTAGCTGTCGCAATATCACATTTTTAATGTCGCAGTATATGCGTTTGTCTTGTTTAATTTGTCCTCTGTACAGTATAGTAGTCTCAGTTAAGCACAGTGTAAGAAAAAAGAGCACCATGACGCAGTTCACTCCGCCAGAAATTTGAAAATGGCATGTTTTATTGCTTAGCATTTTATGGTGTATGGATGTCAATCCGAAGACAGTGAAGAGGATTCGGAAAAAGTTGGATGAGTTTAATAGTGATTATGAAGGTGAAGTTATACCTTCATTCATCTTCCCAAAAGGCCTGAGACTCAACACAGAGGCTTACATCAACTGTCTTGAGTTGGAAGTACTACTAAGGGTTAAGAGGTCGGCTAGTTTTGTATTCAAAAATGTATCACTGATAATAATTTTCGCTTCAAAAATGTTTTATGGCAATTTTTACCTTCAAAAAGGCATATTTTTCTATAAAAGTCTATTTTTATGTATACATTTCTATAAAAGTAATTTTATACTTTCCTGGTATTTTGACCCCAGTTTGGGGGTTAACTATCTGCATATAGCTGGTGGCTTAGCACCTTCGTTTTGACTTCCAATATCGATACCCATTTCACTAAAGACAAGTTTAAGTGTCATAATTAACCAAGTAATTACTAATCAATCATGCGATGTTATATGTATATAAAAAAGCAGTTAAAAGGTAGGAAAATGTTTTTAACATCACCTGTTTCACATTAAATTTCTTTAAAGAGTTGTTAAGGCAAGGACATTTTTTTTAACAGAGACATAAATCCGTGACTTAAATTTCTGAAGAATCGTGTAAGCTTAAAACTTTTTCTACCCGTTCTTTACTTATTCTTTCATCTTTTATTCCATACCATATATATATATATATATATAGATATATATATATATAGAGAGAGAGAGAGAGAAGGAGAGAGAGAGAGACACGTTGATAATCGGCCAAAAGCGTTTCATCATTGCATAGACGTCCAGTCTTTAGGATATCTTCAAAAATCCATTCATCCTCCTAAATTCATCTACCCACTTTTGTACTGTTGACAAAACTGAAATGTCATTCCCTAATGTAGCAACCATGTCAGCACGAATGACCCTGGGGATAAACTTTTTTTTGTTCAATGCCAAATTTTGTCGATTTTCAAAAAGTCTCAAGTAGTTACTTTTGAAGTACCTGAGCACTCAGCTGTCTGTTTACATGGAGAAAATGACGGAATTATTAAGCAGTGTTGAAATTAATGTAGGCATGATTTCACTACTCTAACAGCACTTCAATGAAGTGCTACGAACTTTTCAGTCTACTCTCGTATAATCGGGGAGCCGAGTTCGAATTCCAGCTGAATTCATTGCATTCGCTTACGCGCAAATACCCTTGGAAAAGATATTAATCAGACTATTCCTTCCAGTTTTGAGTTAAATAAAAGGACAGATTGGGTTCTATAGCCTTGGTCGGCAACCAGTCTACCGCAGAAAGCAATGGCAACCTACTGCGGGATAATCTTCTGCCCAGTCAGTCATGTCCCGAAAGAGACATGATCGCCCAAGCGTGTATCACGTATGGCACTTAACTGACTCGTATAATAATTATGATAACCGAAATAATATCTAGCAGAATTTGCAGGTAAAAATTAGAGGAAATAATGTTTCAATAACTGTGATACAATTTAAAACTAATTTCCTTATATTTTTATGAATCGCTAAAATATAAACGCATACAAATTTACTTTCTGCAGACGTTTCATTTTCCGAGTAAACATTTTTCGAAATGTTAGTAGAAATAAAAAAAATATTTTCTTTGCAGAGAATGTGCATACGTTTACTAAATTTCATTAATCAGATTACAGAAGAAAAAGTACAAGCGGAAATACAGCATTTAAAGAAGATGACGTTATTTTAATTGTTAGCGAGTTTTTTGCTCTAGATGCTTCGTTTATCTGTTAAAGTAATTTGTTTTGATTCATACATATTTAAGTTGATTGACGAAAACCTGTTACAAAGTTTCGTATATTTTCTTAAGATGAAATCTCTAAGAATAAAGTTTATTTTATTTAACAATTAGTTGAAGTTTGATATTCCTTTCAATGTGATCTATTTTCTGTTCTGTCTAATAATTTTCATCTTTAATTTTAGATATTATTTTTAGCATTTCTTTCAAAACTGCTAGTCTGATATGTACTGTAAATTATCTGCATCTGATTTCAACAGATTTTTCATACGGCTAAATTCTAGCCAAAACTTTGGTTGGTAAATTTTTTTTTTCAATTGATCTGAGCTCTTCAGCAGATGATTTAAAACTTCGTTTTGTGTTAAATAATGTGTCCATGAGTTCTTATGTTCATCGATCAACTGTATATTTGCTTGTTTATGGTTTTAATGTTCATCATAATGGCTCAGTTTTAATTTTGACAGAATAATATGGTGACGCTCATCTGCAATATTTCTTTTTCGAGTTATTTTTTGCGAATAACATTCAACCGATACATATTGCAGGTGTTACTCACGGTTCATGTTTATTGACTTGTGTGGGATATGAAATAAGATTGTAGTTAAGAGATGACAATTTACAGTTAGTTTGAAAAGGCAAAGAGTGTAGTCCTCAAGGAAACATCTAGGTGAATTTTGTTCTGAAAGAGCCATTAATGTAGAAAAGCCGTCCGACGGAAACTTCATTTGAATACGGAGGGAATAAATATGATCCAATTCTCTTGATATAACATTCCGAGTTTTAAGAGTCACACGTTGAATTGATGAAACGAAGAAATAGGACCCATATGAAGATTTGCAATGGAAATAGCAAAAGAATAGCCAGAGTTTTGCAATATTGCATCTATGGGAAAGCGGTTCTGGAGTGAAACAGTTTATATGTAAGAAGACCACGAAAACTAGCTTCAATTATATCAAAGCTGGACAGTGAGAAAAACGTCACCTCCAGCAATACATCAGTTTTGATTTATAATCTGTGTCTTGTAATGATATTTGTCCATGTATATGCATGTTGATATTTTCAACATGCTTTTGGAATCATGATTTACTAGGTGTTTTCATTAAATTTTGAGTACAAAACAGTTTTAAGACAACAGAAAACTAGAAAAAATCAGGTAATATATGAAGTTTGAAACTAGTCTTCTATTTTAGAAAATATAATCATGCTGGTTTTCAAGTATGGCATAACTACACTACCGACCATAATTATTAGGTCACCCCAGTTAATTTTAAAATAAATTTTGTATTTCATAATATTTTAGTGGATAATTCTAAGTGAAAGTAGAATGGTTCTTTTGTTATAACTTTGCAAAATATTACAATGCAAGGAAGCAAAGATGAACTCGTCCGAATCACCCTAAATTTTCTTCATTTTTTCATTGAAGAATTTGAAATATAGGTAATTATTAAATATTTATAAATTCATTTGATACATATAATTGTGAGATATTAACAAAAGAACCATTTTATTTTCATTTACAATAATTCTCTTGAAAATAAATACTAAAAGATAGTATAAAATGCATCATTTTTTTAAAACACTGAGGTTGCCTAATAATTATGTCCGGGAGTGTACTTTTCATGGTTGTCGCGAGAAACAAATAGAAAAACAGACAAAATGAAAAGTTAAAAGCTACATAAAGGTTTTCAAAAGAAATTTAGCAATAAAAGAATTTCTTTAAAAATGGATAATAACTGAAAAAATGTTTATAAGTGAATGTCAGAATTCTTTTCTTTTTTTAATTGTAGCAAAATTAAAATTATCAACCTTAAATTTTACTGAATGCTGTCGACATGAATTGTGTTTAAACTGCAAATTTCACCAACACACTAAAAATTCCAAAAGGTTTAAAAAAAGAATACCTTTGAAAAATAGAAAATAAAGCAACAAAATTTTAGCAATGTGCATTGTTTTATTACAATTATTTACTTTTTTGTATTTGCCCAAAGATCGTGTTTATTTCAAAATTAGCTTCCTTTATTAAAATTTCAAAAAACATTTTTTCTTGTTCATTTCTAACCCCGCCTTAGTGCACTTTTACACTGTCATTCATTTCACTTTGTTCCTTCTAATCACACGGTATCTTAAGTTTCTGCTTCTTTTTGTTTTAATTTTTCGAACATTTTTTTCTATTTCATCAGAAAAAGAAAAACGGAAAATGGCATTTTTCTAATTTTATAGACATTATTGCGCTCGTTTGACGTTGTTAATGTGCTTCCTTTCAGTAATATTTGCAGTTCAGTTATAACATTTTGAAATTGATCAGAAATGTTCACTGATTCTACTATAAAGCTCTCAAAGTAGAAAAACAAATAGAAACTGAACATAATTTTGAGATGGCCAAGAATTTTAATATCGAAATAAAATGACTTGGCGTGAGGGCTAATTGATAACGAGGCTAATCTAATATACTATTACCGCTTAGTAATTCTTTTAAACTTCAACGGGTATCGAATTAAAAATACGACAGCTTATTATAAAATAAGCCAACCTAACGTAGCCCCACTCACTCAACTGTACACTGCAACCGGAGAGTATGCAGCCTCCAGCTTCAGCACAAGATAGTACTTTAACGGTTTCTATAGCGAGTATTTAACAGTACTCTCTTGTAGCTATTTTTTAAATCTAGATCACCTTTCTCTTAGGTTAGCTACCAATCAAGGCTAAAGCTCCAAGTTTTTATTATTTAACGCAAACTAGAGAAGAGATGGATTGATAAGCTGTAGGAAACTAGTTGAAATTTTTCAGGTTACTTTAAAACCAGAAAATATTTTGAAATTGTAATGGTTTATATGATATAAGTCTTACTAATCAATGCACAGCTGAGCAAATAATAGGCGGATTCAGAATTTTCCAATGTGTAATTTCGTGTAAGCGTATATAATGAAACCAGTGGGAATTAAAACTAGATTATTTGAGAGGTGCCTCAATACCGTTCCCTATGATATTTGAACAAAAATTAATGTAACGAACTCTAGTTGAATTCAAAATTAGCTCGAAGAGTTCTCCTAAACAGCTTGTTGCACAACCTGAACACCTAGACTAATATCAAATTCTTATGTAATGTTATTCAAATATCTAAACAGATTTAAGGAAAGGGTAATTTATCACCAACTGCTTCCTTATAAGGGAACAATATTACGATTACCAGCATATCTTTCAAACCTTTAAATCACCAAAATAAACAATCCATTGCCATATATGCTATCTGTATATAAAAGTACGTGTTTTGAGTTAGTTTGTCCATCAGTCAGTTAAGTGCCATACGTGATACACGCTTTGGGCGATCATCTCTCGAAAGAAACATGACTGACTGGGCAGAAAATTATTTCGAAGTAAGTTGCCATTGCTTTCTCCGGTAGACTGGTTGAGAGCCAAGGCTATATAACCCAATATGTCCTATTATTTAACCCATAACTGGAAAGAAGAGACAAATTAATACCTTTCCCAAAGGTATTTTTGTGTAAGTGAATGCAAGGAATAGAACTGGAATTCGAACTCGGCTTCCCGATTTGTCGTTCCGAGTCGATATCCATTGCACCACAATGCACATCCTAGTTTGTCCATCACACCTCCTAAAATAGTCATATATGACCGATTGAACACAAATTTTGGAGAAAAATGCGAACAGGTAAGACGAAACAAAATACAGTTAATTTTACTAAGATGCATAGCTTAGTACAATAAGGATTCATTGTTTCGGAAAATATAAGTTTTATTAGTTAGCATTCAAAAAACAATATAATGATTAAAATATTTATTTGATAAAAATGCAATTTTGTTTTTCTAATAAAATATAATTGACAGTAGAAACAATGTAAATGTAAGCACAAGAGAGTTTCTTATGGCAAAGAGTAGAAGAAAAATTGCATTGTTTTCAGGCATTAGTTCCCGAAATACAGTGAAAACTGTAAAATTCCTCACTGTATTTTGTATTGTTGAAGACATAGATAAAATTTCTGTCACGATATACAAATTCTACAAAATTTATTAGCAACAACATCAACAGCACTATAAATATCGTCACGATTTAAACAGGCTTCAGCACATAGCAAACTAATCTATTTTATTGAAAAGAAAACTGATCTGATGAGAAAAATGATGCCAACTTTGAGAACTTTTTAAAGCAAGTATAGATACTACTATAGTGAGTTCAGTGGTATCAATGCAAAGTTCAACAACTTGTGCCTTACATCCGTAAACTCGTCGTTAATGTGCTGTGTCTCTTCAGGACGTAAGCGATAATGGTCCTCCATATCTCTCTGATCCGTGTGGCTCTTAACTTGTTTTTGTATTTCTCTTAAACCCTGATCTGCCATCCAATTGCTCAGCCTAATTAAGAGCGTAACGCGCTGCTTTATTCTGTTCGTCTTTCCCCTCAATCATGAGTATAAGATTTTCCAAACGCTCTTATTATCTGTTTAATATTACTAAGTTCTGAGTAATAACCAGCAGTTTCGTGCGCGATTCATCTCATGTAATGATGTCAGTAGAGATTTCGATTATATTTTTTTTAATCATTTCACCCCGAGCAAGGCAGAAATGCCACTGATGTGCAGGGGGCTACATAACTGTAAAAAAAAAAGATTAATTAGAAAAGAGTGAGGACTACAATCTAGTTAGAAAGGAGCAATAGAAAACTGAGAAAGCAGGTGCGATGAAAGATACATAGGTGGAGAGAAAGGAAAGGTTATACGGGGGTGGGGTGGTTAGTAGATGAGTATTGACTTTGCATTTAAATTATGTCTTGTGGAAAAAGCCCAGTCAACTTCCTGATATTATTCACCTGTAGCGACAATCACAGCATGCGACCTTTTTAGAAATTGCCTGAAAACCATATTCTAATTTGGCCAAAGCCTTTTGATTAAATTTGAGTAAATAAAACTGTCCGGGAGACCCTAGTAATCGTAACCAAGTTTTTAAACTTGCTAGCTTCTTTTCAAACTGTTGATTATGTGTTCTCTCCAAGAAATTGTATTTAAGCGAAGTTGTGGTTTATACTGCAAGTTGGCTCTGGGTTTTGAAAAAACAAATAGACTCGTGCGGGCGTCTGCACCTGTTTAGTTGGGTAGCTTGACAGAAAGGCACACTCGTATACGAGCAGTCAACCATACTAACGGTTCTGGAAAATGCACTGGCTTTTTAACGGTTATCGTCAAAAAGTGAAATCGTCGAGCAGAGTTCAAATTCTGGTCTAGTGAGTTTACTTTCGTAGAAAACTCTAAAAAGCGCAAGTATGACACTTCAGTTATATGTTAATAATATTGAGGCACCTCGAGGTGGTGTAATGGTTTCTAGCTTGTCTCGCTAGAATTATTACAATTGAGTAGTGAGTTCGATCTTCACTTGTGCCACATCTAAGTTGCTCTTAGAAAATCCTCACTTCAGTTGTGTGTTAATCACATGGTAGACTGGGCTTTCTATCCTTGTTCTACAACCACTGTAAGCAAAAATTACCTTTCAAAAGAAAAAATAGAATATGGTGAAGCCATGGATATGATTTTTAAAAACCATTAAATCATTACAATCACAGAAAATAATCAACGTCGAGCCTGGTCATACATACATGGGCAACCGCTTGGGAATAACAGGCCTGTGATGTGCAAAGAGAGCAATTTATAATGGCTAAGAACTAAATCGAGAAGCTGAGTTTCAATCCAAGTTGCGTTCGTTATAGCCCTCTACGCAAAAATCACCTCTTCTCTCCAAGGGTTACTTAGTAAGACTTGTATCACTAAAACATAATATCAAAAAGTCCTTACAATCTAATAGCAACTGAAGAAATACGCTTATTGCATTAATCCAATTAGATTAGCGAACTTTAGCAACAGTGAGCCTGTTCAATACAAGGTGCTCCGAGAGTGAATGCGCAATTATTGGATCGGAATTTTTAAACAGAAAGCAGATTTCCAATTTCAATGAAGTTTCTTTATCTCTACTTACAAGCAACTACCGTAAGAATCTCCTTCTTCCCCATCTGTGAGTCACAATTTGTATCACTAAATTATCTTAAAATTATCTTAAATCTAAAAACAAATTCTGATTTTAAATAATCTGCAAATGGTTGATAATATGCAGACAACTAATAAAAACATTTCAAAATTTCAGTTGAAGTAGTTTTACCAATTGAATGCCAGTGAGGCAACGCTAGAATGTTTTCTTGTGGGTGCAAGCCTGGAGAGGATTTTATTTGACATTGACTTTGCAGATAGTTTCCATTCATCAGCCTCGATTGTTGTCTAATGGAAGGGAATAGTCTGTTATTGCTTGCCAATGTGTCGTCGTAAGAGTTTCCAGAATGTGGTTGGATGAAATATCAGACCGTTTTGGGGATTCCACCTTGAATGATCAGGTATTTATTACCGAAACGTTTCCTTTCGTTTGTTTTGGATGACAGTGGATGTTTCAAATCCGAGTTTTCCTTCTAAGCCTACGAGATTGTGCTGAATATTACCTTGAGTGCATCTCTTAAAGCGCTGTATTTCTATGTTTTAAATTGAGAATAGCTGCCAAAAATATTCTGTGTACATACTTAAAAATAGTGTATTGTTTGAAGAAAAACGTATTAATTTTTTGTTTTAGTATTAGAAATACTAATGTATTTTCTTTTAAAAGTGATCGTTGTTTAGACTTGATATGTATTATAAAATGTACATAACAGATTAAATTATAAATGAGAATGAAAAAAAGTATATGAATTACGAAAGCTTTTCTCGAAAATTCAGAGATTATAAAAAAATCTGTGGAGAGTCAATGTCATCAACTTAGATTTTCAAAATGTGTGAATATGGCCTTAACCACCCTATAGTTATTGCCTATTAAATATTATTTACAATGATTTTCAAGTACAAGAGTCAAGAGCCACTCGAGGTAAGGCGCAGTTTGTGACAAATGTGGGGAAGCTAATTACAAACTTAGAGTTGATACATTTTAATAAACCACCTTTCATTCTGAGAGTTCGTCGGATAACGAAATTTATTTAATCTTAGTAATAATTTTATAGAGATATTCCCCCACTCACTGACTGAAAAAACAGTAAAGAGACAAATACAAAACGCTGTAAAACATACTAGCTTCTTTTATTATTGAATATTGTATTATCTTTAGGTTGTAGTCAGTTTTTGCGTGGTCGTCAGCTAAGCGTCTGACTCTCCTCTCATCACGCCGGCGCGTGATCGCCGAATTCTTCAAAACGGCGAATTTCTTGCACCTTGTCCAAGACAAACTCTCCTACTATTCTGAAGATGAGATTTTGATCTCGAAATAGTAATAGGTAATACCCAACACCTTCTTTACCTTCCTTTATTCTGCTAAACGCATTGTGATGGCCTACAAAACCTACCCATACATATAATTTTAGGTTAAGATTGTAGACATCGGGGAAGCATCCCCTTGAGAGTCGGTTCCACAAAACAGCGGTTCGTGGCAATTTGTTAGAGTGGAATTTACGTCTCGCCGATGGAATACAGAAGGAATATGTTGGTTACTGCAATGTGCGGGACATGGCAGATCTTAGCCTGTGATGGCCAGTACGGGTTGAACAAAGGAATGTACTTTTGTTTGAACACTCTACATGTAAATCGCGATAGACTTGCGAGAAGCCGGAAACATTTCGTTTTTGGAGAAAGGGAGTTCTTAGGTGGAAAATAATTAAGTACCCAGAAGTTAGCAGACACGCTTTTGGACTCAAAACTGGAAATTGAAGACTGGGTAGATCCTGTCCATGTAGGACTAAAGTACTTCATTTTTAGTCTGATCCAGCTTTTGTAAATTTGAAGGATAGCAAAAGGAATAAGGTACTTACTGGACCTTTACCATAAACTTACCATTTCTCCAGCATCTTTTGCAATTAGACTAAACTATCGCCTGGTTCACACTCCACACCCACGTCTTTTAAACAGGTGAAGAGTTTCATCCCTTGTTCCCTGTTTAGAATGTGGTTTCCGGCTTTCTCTTTTCTCTCTTAAGTAGCCCCCTGCATATCAGCGGCGTTACCGCCTTGTTTGGGGTGATATGATTAAAATAAAAAAATCTAATATACAATTTCCACTTCAGGTCTAGGCTGAGTTTAAGTTTCAGGAGAGGCTCAAGTTACGGTTCCTCCCTGAGATAATACCCATTGAAGTAACTAATCCATCCTGACCCAGCATACAGTTTTCAGTCACTTTTTCATTGACGTAACGTGGATTCTGTTTTTTTTTTCTACAAAAAACTTTAATGGAAACTGCATTAAAAAGATGTTTACCCTTGTGTCCCGAATATATTAATTTATGCGTGTTTACGAGTTCGAGTTCCAGTTGAATTCCTCACATTCACTTACGCACAAATACTCTTGAGAAAGGTATTAATTCGCCTCTTCCCTCCAGTTATGGGTTAAATAACGGAACAGACTAGGTTCTATAGCCTTGGCTAGCAACCAGTCTACCGTAGAAATCAATGGCAACCTACTGTGGGATAATCTTCTGCTCAGTCAGTCATGTCTCTTTCGAGACATGATCACCCAAATCGTGTATCGCGTATGGCACTTAACTGACCAAGTAGATTGTTATCTTTTATTGTTGAAATAGCTAAATGCAATCACCAAGTTTTTCTTGCAATTTCCACCTGTGGAGCTTCTTTTTCTCTTGCTTCACGGTATGTGTAAGCACAGCAATTTTGAATGCAGAGTTTTTCTTAACATCTCCCATACTGGCTGCTACACTAAGCAGGAGGTGAACAACAGACTCGTTACTGAAATTACGAGAATTACAAACATAGTTTATCATTTTGGAAATACCACTTTTCTTTCTGAGAGTTCATCGGATGACAGTATTTATTTAAGTTTTAGTAATAATTATTTTATAGAGACATTTCAATCCCACCGACCGAAAGAACGGTACAGAGATTTAATTAAATACAAAACGTTTTAGAAGCATATAGACACGTTTCTTTTATTAATGCATATTTTATTTACTCTATGTTGCAGATAGTTTTACTATATAATTTCATGCAAATTATTTTGACATCTTCAATTATCTAAATAAACTAGTTTGAAAATCTAATAGAACTGATCAAATTGCAAAAGAATGAAAAAATATAGACGCCATGAAGTGAAATTATTCTCAGATTCACCGAAGCGGACAGCTAATCTTGTTCGTAAATTAACATGCTTATTCCCAGAAAGCTAATATATACGTTGCTACACATATTCGTTTAGACCCATATCTTTACCTATAAATACGTGTTCATTAGTAGTCACGCGGCTCTCGTTCATTTTCCCAAAAATAATTCACCAGTCACTCTTTTAGACCAAATTTACGTTCTTATCTATAGAAAGGTTTTTTTGTTTGTTTCTGCATTCACAGTTGAAGGTACGACATTAGTCTTTCAGTTGCTATCTCAAACTAGTAATTTTGCACAAATTTATAGCTAGATAGAGAACATCGTAGTAACACCTTTTGTTCCGAAAAAGAAGTTTTTCAGACATAACTATTTTAATGGTGGAACCCTTCTAATATCTGAATAATGAGGGAGTGGGAAACAAACACTAGTTACAGTTTACACTGAATCACTGAAAGATAGAGACACTTCTTCATTGAATTATAATTTCCAATGTATCTAGTGAAATTAATATCAACTCATTTAGCTTTTTATCTTTTTTGTTTTCATTGTCCCAATTCTAGCAGCAGATTTTGATGAAAAGAAATTTTATACGATTCTGAAGTAATCGAATATTTCTAAAACTTACACCACAAAAGATTGTTTCAGTCAGTTATGAAATATTACTTGAAATGACAGCTCCACAAAAAAAAAAAAAAAATAGCTAATATTCCTTTCCAAATGCTTAGTTTAAATAAAACAATTCACTCAGTTTTTAATCCTTAAATTAATTTCTGTCACCGAATAAATGTATGTTTTTCTGGTTTGTCCCGGCGTTCACTCGGCGGTGTTGACTTCGCGATTAACCGAGCATGTCAGCAACGACGAGGTTTTATGAAAGCAAAGAATAAACTTCTACTTATTAGGAAGACGGACTTAAACTTCTGGAGGAATTAATGAGGAAGGAGGGCTTTGAAAAATCTGATACTCTCAGAATCGATTGAGGGAAAGGTGGAGAGAGGAAAGCAGCGTATAACATAATGAACTTGGGTATATAAATGATATTTATTTAGCTTAAGTTTACAAAGCTTGTGGCAGAAGGCCAAAAGGGGAGGGGGAAAAGCTCAGGATGGTCCACACTATCTTATACCTACCTAATCCCATTCACGACCCAAACATACGTTACAATTTTTCGTAATCACCACAAGAACTTATCCATCAATACTCAATCTGCCATGTAACAAAATAACACAAAACATTCCGGGGACCTAAAAACACCCCAAGTTAACATAAAAATTACAATTTTATACAATAAATACAAAAATATACATAAAACTTTTACATGACAAGTCTTACTAATTAACACGTATCTAGAGATTGGAGAAGATGTGAATACATAGCCTTCCAAAGATTATTTGTTCGTAAATAAATATAACTAGGTACCTCTACTTAATAGCTAAAAACAAAAAAAAAAACACAGCATAGTATAAATGAAAAAAGATGCCAAAATTAAAAACGAACGTTTTCAATCAAAATATTATTAAAAAGGAAGATAAAAATTTTTAATTATTTTGAAATGTGTTTTTAATACTTTCTAACCTGTTCGAAATATTGGTAGAAAATATTGATTAGAGTTAGTGGGTAACCAAAACGTTATAACTTTACAATGAAAAAAAAATTACATGACCCACTTTTCCGGTGACAAACACATTAATTTGAATTGTCGGATTTTAATGAAACTTTCAATGCTCATTCACAAACGAATGAAATCATTTTTGAAATTATTTTTTCAAAATCTTGGTAATTTTTTTTACCTCTGTTACCCCAACTCTACGTAAATCCATGAAGATTTAATAAATTTTAGTGTTGCGGTCTATAAGTAATTAACACAGGACTCACTGTGGAATATAAATCTTTTTTTTTTAATTGTCTCTGTATCCGAAAATCTGCTCCAAAGAGTAAAATAAAAAATGCAATAAAACATTGATTTATTTAATTTGATAGGCTTTTAATTGCTTGAATAAATAGAAATTAAGGACATTATAGTCTGAAGATAAAACTTGATTACTAATGAACTTTTAAAATTGCTTTCTTTTTATTATTAAAATTTATAAAGTTTTGAAAATATTTTTAAAATCTTCAAAGAACTGTTGCTTTCAGATTTTTTAGTTAAGAATTGATGATTATATTGCTTATCAAAAATTGAAAAGTTTAATAGAAATCGTTTTGCTTCCATATTTTTTCAAAAGAATTAAAATTTTTTTTGTGAATTTGAAGTTATTTTTTATGTTAATTTCTATGTGCAGTGTAAAAAATCAGTTTCCTTCCTTACGCGAAAAAAATATTACAATTTTGTCACTCGTAAATGCCATGCACTTTATCTCTAAGAACGTATCAACAAATTAAAAAATCCGTGATTAAGAGTTTTATTCTAAATTTAACGCTATGAATAAGTAATACTTGTGTAAATGAGATTAATTTAAAATAAAATTTACTCATTTTCTAAAAGTAATGTCACAAATGAATATTTTTAAGCTTTTTAAAACCGAGAATTAACTTTTGTTTACAAATGTATCGTTTGCTAAAAATTAGCGGTAAATTTCAAAATTTGAAAAAAAAAATTCGAACATTTATATTCCAGTCAATATAATTTGTTTGAAATAAACCATAGAATTTTGTTTACTGCAAATAATAAATTTAATCATTTAGCTTTCAATTAAAACTAAATTAATTTTCAAGAAAACTTTCATTAAAAATTCAAACTAAAAGTAACTATGCATTTTTATCGCGATTTATTAGAAGTACCTAAATATAACGAATCCAAATGGAATTCGGACTTTGCGCTCCGATTAACCATTATTCATTATACCAACCGCTTATCCAAGCTTGCAACACAGGATATTCCATTTACATACTGACCTGGTTTGACGTTGCTTAACTTCGGTGATCATACTGGAACCGGTCTTTAAACTTGTGTCCGTAAACCTGATAATGTAGTGTCATAACCTGTGAAACGTGTTTTGAGTATCCAGGTTAAAATGCTATAAGACATTAACAAAGGAAATATCTGAATAACATTTGTCTTAGCTTAAGATTTTATTTTTAGTACATCTGTTAATAAGTTAATGAATTATTTCAGAGAAAGGCACGAGGAAAAAAATCTGAATATATCTTTTTAAAAAAAAAAATCGCCTCTTATTTAACCCTGCGATAATCACATTGGGTGTTTTGTTACCCCAAAATGTTAAAGTACTCGTAGTCCCTACTTGGCAACTTTTTTCTTTTGCTCCCTCCCACGTGTATCATGACAAAGTATAGCATGCGGCGTAGTACAGATTTCGAGAATGACAGACATATTTTTGTCTTCTTTGGGGTCTGCTGTCATACTCACCTGATTAATGGATGTATCTGTTGATTTTCTTTTCATCATTTGGCGAGGAAAAAAAAACAGTGCTTGTCAATATAATTTATATATTTGTTATAGTGCTTGTCAATATAATTTATATATTTGTTATATTAAATTGAGCATTATGTCATTAACACCAGTTTCCCAATTTGCAAGATTATATATATATATATATATATATATATATATATACACACACACAGTGACGTGTACCCACAGAATTAAGAAATCGATTTAAATAACGTAGACGTCATCATGTAGACATTATCAAAGGCGCTCGGTGATGTTAGTATATATATATATATATATATATATATATATATATGTGTGTGTGTGTGTGTTCGCGTGTATATATATATATATATATATATATATATTTGTTTGAAGATTATTTTTGATATTCCTATCTGAGAAGATATATTTTTAAGCAAACAGTATATTTATATATTTATTTCTACCGACCGAATTATTTACGATAAATTTTGTTACGAAAGGGTGTCTTTCGGAAGGATTCGAACCTGGGACTCCTATCAACATAGGGGAAGTCACCCATTGATCTGGTGTGTCTTAGACAACTCGACCATGAATGATTCCAATCTAATTGAAACCAAATCAAGCCTTATTTAACAATTTTCGATTCTACATAAATAAGCATTACTGCTCTTAAATATATCAAAGTCAACAAATATAAACATACAATTTTACATAATATCACGAAGATTAAGAAATGGTTTTAACAACCGACATATTTATTTGAACATTGTTCAAGTTAAAATATACATCACTTGATAAGACGAAGATAGTATCCAAACGAAATGGCTACTTTTGTAGTGATATTTTAACATTTGTTATAAATTCTAAATATTTTTCGCTCTACTTTGTATTGAGAACTTTTTTAAAGAATGTCTTTTTGGATATTGAATGTTATTCCATCCATTCCTACCCTGTACTTGTGTGCGCATATATCATACAAGGACACTTTTCAGTCGTACAATTATGGTGGAATGTAATGCATATTAGCTCAGAATAAGAAATCGCTCTAATACCCTCGGAAAATGTAGTAATCTATCTCTTCTCCCTCCAGCCTACGGTTGAATAGAAGAACATTGTCTTATAGAGCCTTCGTTGGAAACCAGTCTTCATAAAAAGAAATGGCAACTTCCTGGAGGAAAATCTTCTGCCTAGTCATGTCTCGAAAGAAACTTGATCGTCCAAGTGTGTATCACGTATGGGACTTAACTGACTGACTAAATAATGTGCTTAGCTTATGTAATATGTTTCTGTTCATGGAAATATATTGTTACTATTTTTCACGAATAAAGCTTTTCGTTATTATTGCACTGGTGTTTCACCTACAGTTTACAACATACATTTATGCAACAAATGCATTTTATTTTTAATTCATTTTAGTTCATTTTCATTTCATGTATATTGTAACGGAGATTACCGGTTACACTTTTTTTTTCTTTTTTTATAATCGTGTCGCCCCAAGCAAGGCATTTCACTGCCGCTGTTTTACAGGGGTTTACATAGAAGGAAAGTGATAAGAAAGAGTGAGAGGTTACAGGGAGGTCAAGAAGAGGGTAAGAGAAGCATGAGAATACTGATGAGAGTAGCGTGGACGGAGAAAGGCGCATGAAAGAGAAGATGCAAGTTAGTGAGACAGGAGATGACTTTACATTTGAATTCTTGAAGATTGTAGCTGTCGGGAAAGCAAGTAAACAGAAGGAAATTCTACGGGCGGGAAGTCTGAAAAAGGAAGCTGATGGAGTAGAATTTGTGTTTACAATTTATCGGTTTCACAGTATAAGGGTGGGACCTAGTTGCTAATCTTTTAACTCGAGTAAATTCATATATAGGGGGTACCAGTGAGCTCTCTTCAAAGTAATACGACGATATTTTACATAATTGTAACACAGCCTTTTGTCTTGGGGTGTATAAAGAACGCAGGGCATTATCTATTTTCAGAAATTCGAGTTGACTAAAGTGGGCTTAAAAGAACGTATTTTAAATGTATTTAAAAAATTCAAAGAATCTCTAAACAATGGCTCTCGCTTCCACAACACATTCTGAAAGTTTGTTAAAAAGTGATCGTTCCTTATTTAAAAGTAAACCTTTGAAAATTGTGTTCTAGCCTAAGAAATGTATTTTGAATATATCCGTTAAAATGTGATCGTTCCTTACTGCTTATAATTATTCGAACATTTTCTTTGACATTTTAAATATGACATTATAAAATGTAAGTTTTCAATAAAATTTTGAAAAGAATGTAAATGTTGAAATATGAAATGGACATTACAGTAAATACACAAATCCCATTTAATTACTCGAATCGATGTTATTAAAGTTTTAAAAATAGCGCGCTAATGGATGGAATTAATGAAAAAATGATTTATACAGAGCTTAATTTATGGTTGAATAATCGCTTTCTTTTATCACTGGAAAATAGAGAGAAATAATGGAAGCCATTCAGATTTGTAAGGGAAGTGGTTATGATAATGGTAATATTTGCCGTTTCTCGTGAATAATCATTCGACATTCGTTAACCGGACAACCTGTACTACTGTTAATAGAAATATCTTATGAATTTCAACTAAAACAATTTTTACGATGAATACGTTTATTATGTTTACTATCATAACTTTTAGTATTGGCGGGAGCTTAATTTCTAAAACAGTATTGTGGATGTGCGCTGCGGTGCAGTGAATATCGGGTCGGAACGTGAAATCGGAGAGCAAAGTTCAAATTCCAGTTGAATTCGTTACGTTCACATACGTGCAAATACCGTTAGGAATGGTCTGAATCCATCGATTCTCCTTCCAACTATGGAGTTAAATAGCAGGATAGATTAAGTTCTATAGCCTTGGTTGGCAATCAGTCTACCGCAGATAGTAATTGAAACCTAATGCGGGAAAATCTTCTGCCCAGTCAGTCATGTCTCTTTAGAGACATGATTGCCCAAGCGTGTATCCCGCATGGAATATAACAGTGTGAATAGATCTTAAGTGATGCGGTTTTTGTTACTGAGTACAACTGTTTCTGTAGCACCAGTCCTATTTAGAAATAATTATAATAGCTACATTCTCAGATGTATGGTTAAAAACGCCTTCGAGGTCACTTTTTAAAACATTACGTACTGGCGTTACATACTCAAAAAGAACTGTAAGAAGTAACAGAAACCAAAACACTGATTGAGATTTAAATGGCAGCAACAACTAAAATGGATAGCATATGTAACTCGAAAACTATTACAAGACGTTAATGTTCTACACTACTTAGAATATGTTATGTAGCAAAGCGTGGTAACTCACTTGATAAAACAATTTGACAGAAATTTTTAATAGAAATATTTTATAACATTCGAAGGAAGAGTAGCACTAGATGCCCTATCAATGATTACGAAATGATTCCGTTTAAGGAAGCAGCAAATGTTGCCATTATAATCCCCTTTGTCCATAATAAGCACGTCTCTTATCAGTGGAACTGGTTTCTGTAATTTTTATTCCCCCCTCCACTTAAAGAGATAACAAAAAACAGACTGCTACATATCGGGGATGAGGAAGAAGGACAGGTTATAGGGGATGTCAGGAAGTGGGTAAGAGAAGGATGAGAATACTGGTGTAATGAGAGTAAAGTGGAAGGAGAAAAGAGCATGAGAGAGAGGATGCGAGTCAGTGACATAGATGACAACTGACCTTACATTTAAATGCTTGGAGATTGTAGCTGTCGGGAAAGCAAGTTTACGGAAGGGAATTCCACAGGCAGGAAGTGCGAATAAAGCTGAAAAGTAGAAGCTGCAGTTACATTTTGTACACTAGTATTTTTTCGGGAGCGTTTAAGATTTAAGCATTTTTCGTGACCGTTACCTACCTGATAGATATATATTTTCACGGTACTTTTTGGCTCGCATTAATGGTACAGGTAAGCGCCTTTAGTCTGCCTTCCGTAGCCTATATTCTTTCTTTCATTTGTAACTGATTTAGGTATTTTATGGTAAGTAGATTTTTTTTACTTACTATTTTTAGGTAGCTTTGTACAAAAAAGAAATCCATTTATTTGCTATATATTTATCACTAGTATGATGCTCTGTACTCTAATTTTTTGAAATTGTAGGGCTTACTTGTAGTAATCATAAGCTGGACATCACCTTATACACGAGTTACATGAAAGAAAATTCTTAAAAAATTCAGGAGTTGCTCTATACATGAAACACGCTTTGTATAAACTATTATTTTTATTAATTATTTATTTACGCGCTATTTTGGAAACTTTAATAATATCGATTAGAGTGTGTCAATAAAATTAGTGCATTTAATCCAATGTTCATTGATGGTTCGTTTATATTTTCCCATATAAGCATGTGCATGATTCAGAGAACTTCATTTTCTTAAACGGAAGTAGTTTGCGTATTTTAGCCTCCTCAGATATCCAATTCAGGGTCGTTATCGATTATATAACCGTACATCTAAACTTACAGCACAAGTTATTCACCAGCGGTCACTCATCTAAGTAAAGAACAGTTTCAACGTTGCTTAACATTGGTGATCGTACGAGCATGAGTGTTTCAACGTGATATAATTGTAATCCAGACATCTGTCTACTGGTGGACATTACACTGGTTCCAAACAAGCACTTATTTTATTTCCTTCAAAATCCACCTCCGTTAATGCGGTTTATGAGTGTTAAGAAAGCGCTGCATTTGTGTCTTTCACAACCTTTAAATAATGACATCATTTTCTCATAATTTACGTGTGCTGATATGGTCATAAATTTTAACATAAAAAATGACGTTATCTCAAATCCCATTTAGGTCACTTAGTCCTACAAAGTTATTTCCCAAACTTTTTAAGAAACCGTTGAGTTTTCTTTTCCTAAGCTTTAACACATTCATAATTCATTTGTTTTAATCATTTCACCCCAAGCAAGGCAGCCTCACTGCCACTGGTGAGCAGAGGGCTACATAGCAGAAAAGTGATTAGGAAGAAGGACATGTTATAGGGCATGTCAAGAAGTGGGTAAGAGAAGGATGAGAATACTGGTGTAATGAGAGAGTGGAAAGAGAAAAGAGCATGAGAGAAAGAATGCGAGTCAGTGACATAGATGACAACTGACCTTACATTTAAATGCTTGGTGATTGTAGCTGTCGGGGAAGCAAGTTTACGGAAGGGAATTCCACAGGCAGGAAGTGCGAATAAAGCTGAAAAGTAGAAGCTGCAGTTGCATTTTGTTGGTTTAACTGTAAAAGGGTGGGACCTAGTTGTTAGTCTAGCAGCTCGAGTCAATTCATACATACGGGGCATCAGTGAGATAAGTTCATAGGAGCAGAAGACGTGAAAGTATTTATAGAAAAGACATAGGTAAGCCACATTACATCGGTGAGAAAGTGACTGCATCTGAGCCGCCAAGTCGGGATCTATTACATTACAGATTCTCCGTTGAATTTATCCAAAAGAACTCGGGCGTACTGAACAGTTTTACAAGCTTTTGAAGAGATCTCAAATTTATTCTGAAAAGAATATTGCGCATAAGGGATTAAGAAGACTTAACTAAAATCTCCTTTTTCTTGAGGGCCCTTTTTTCGATTGCAATTCTCACGACCCTGGATAAAATTGTATTGAAGCGCTTCACATAAAATGTAACGGAACTTCTTTCTCAATCAAAATAAAAAACAGATTTAATTGTGAGAGTGATTTATTCGTAAATAATAAAAATTACGTGGTGAGGATTATTAGTAACAATATATGACGCCGGCATTAAATTCATTGTTGCATAGAAAATATATTTTTTTAAATGCCAGCCATATACCTTAAAGTTATAGACGATCACTATTCGCTAAAAATTATCTGTGAATTGCTATGAGGAAATTAGTGGAGCAGTTTGCTTTCTACGCAGTATTGGGTGCATGTTTTCCTTTTTCTAGATAATCTTCCATTCAAAAGTAGATTAAATAGCCAAGAGCATAGTTTGATGGAAAGCTATGCATAAAGGCATTTTGCAAAAACATTAGTACGGAGGGCAACAGATTAATTCAAGAAATTAAACTGCATTAAACACTTACAAATGTAGATAAGATCACCTACGATAAAGCTCGAATGTCACTCAAAGTATAAATAGTTATTGAATGGGGTGTGTAATATGCATGTAACAGAGGGTTGTAGGAAATGAAAAAGTATTATGATGGGCAATGACTGATCATAGACGTGAAATGGTTGGGCTGTAGTTCTCCCCACCGTACAAGTTCTTAAGAAACTTCCTCCTTACAACTGGAATACAGAGGAAATGATGTTTCGACTTTTTGATTCTAAAACGATATTTTCACGCACCAGATATCTGAAATTATAAATCTAAAGTAACATCTTTGAACTTTTGTGATTGAAACAGCAAGGTGAAAACTGTCTTTCCTCACAAGATCATATGAAAGGTAGAGAAGAGTAATGATTAATTTATTGGTTTGTTTCACGGCAAATCAACCCTTTATGAATCATTTATTGCCGAAACGTTAGTTGTTATAGTATTAAATGTTACTTATGATTCAAAATGATGGCGTTGTGGTCCCTGATACATATTGTCACTGTCTGCGGCCATCCCCCACGGTAGGGATGGACTTGTCTCTTCGATTTAATTCTCTTTATGGTTAATAGCTTACATGTTCTATGTTTACTGTGTGTTAATATTTATTCTTTGATAATGGCTTACGTGAGCCGAAAGCTTAGACCTGATAAAAAAAAAAAATCAACAATTACTGCGATTTCTTGTCTTTCAACGATATCACCATCAAGTCACTATGTCGATCCAGGATGTTTTTTCCACCTGAATCCATCCTGCATATATACAAGTCAACCATCCGTCCGTGCATGGAGTACTGCTGCCATTTATGGTCAGGTGCCCCTGCTGTTCTCCTCAGTGTTCTTGACAAGCTCCAAAGGAGAGTCTAATGTGATAGGTACTGATCTGGCGACTCGACTGCAGCCACTTTCCCATCGTCGAAATGTGGCCTCCCTCTGTCTCTTCTATAAATACTTTCGTGGCTTCTGCTCGGATGAGCTTAAGTCACTGATGCCTCCTCAACAGGTGTTTACCCGTGCAACCAGACTGGCAACTGGGTCCCACCCATTCACAGTCAGGTTAGCCAAATGCAGACGACAATTCTACTCCTGCAGCTTCCTCTCTCGCACTTCCCGCCTGTGGAACTCACTCCCGTATTCTTGCTTCCCTGACGGCTACAACCTCCAGAAATTTAAATGCAAAGTTAATACTCATCTACTAACCACTGGACTCTAGCTCTCTCCCCTCCCCTGTATAACCTTCCCTTTCTCTCCACCTATGTATCTGTCATTGCACCTGCTTTCTCAGCTTTCTATTGTTCCTTTCTAACTAGCTTGTACTCCTCACTCTTTTCTAATTAATCTTTTTACATTTATGTAACCCCCTGCACATCAGTGGCGTTTCTGCCTTGCTTGGAGTGAAATGATTTAAAAAAAAAGTATATCAGACGGTACGAACGGATCCTACACAAAATTAATAGACAAAACTTGTCTATATTATTAACACTAACTACTAGCGAATGTGTACATGGTATATCAAACGCTAAAGGTCTGCTTCCTCTTACCAAGCACCAATAGTTCAGAGGTAAAATCGCCGACTGACGCCAACTTGAACGGGTTTCAAACCTGAGTAAAAAGCAATGGGATGTCTAACCGTAATGATGAGCTGTAATGCAGCAAAACAGATCTGACTGCGGATGTCTATATATGTCTAGCCACACTGATGAGCTGTGATACAGCAAAACAGGCTTGTATGTTGATGACTAATATATTATGCTCTCATTACGATTGAGTTCTTTAGAAAAGAAAATTTAAAAAATAGTTTCCACTTCTGCGATATATGCGTGACTCTTTAGAAATGAATGGAGTTCTTTCGGTGACTGGCGTGTGTATACCTGCATATATACAACACGTTAAAATTTCCCTTCTGATTTCATGCGCATATGGCTTAGTGGGTAGCTAGTCTGACTGACATCAAATCAGTCGAATTTCCATCCCGGCCAGAAGCAAGTGGATGTGTCTAGACACACTGATGAGCGGTGATATGTGGATTGTATGTGGATGACATATATATATATATATATATATATATATATGTGTGTGTGTGTGTGTGTGTGTGCATAAAAATATACTCAGTTATGATCCGAGATTAAGGAAAGGATGGTTAAATAAAATACAGACAAGAGGAAAACTGCATTTTAAATCGCCTATGTGTTTCGTCCTGTGATGGACTTTATCAAGGCAAAAAGACGAAATGAACTTTATTTTAAATTACGTATCTATAAACAAACAGTGCTCGCAACCACAAGAACGCTCACAGATCATTTCAAAAGATTAAGAGAATATTTTAGTTTTTGGAATTCCTTCATGTGTAGTGCAAAGTCACGAGATATTAAAATGAAGGGAATTCAAACGTTGTCTGAACTTTTATGTATGTTAGTCTGTTTTAGTGTATATATATATATATATATATATACCATTTTCTGCAAGAACATGCTGCCACTTAACAAGCAGTTTTTCAATTTTAAAGAAAACTACAAGTTTTGATTTGAAATTTCAACTCAACTGTTTTTAGTTAGAGAAAGCTTTTTTTTTTCGTGATCAAAAAAAGGTAATAGATTCATGCAAAATCAGATAAATACGAGTGATGAATTAGAACAGATATACAATTTATTCTGCTGTATGCAGTCTTATGTTGCCATGGAAGAGAATTTTTTTTTATTCTACAGTGTACGTTGCAACACGCCGTGCAAATGAATAAATAAAAGTATACACCAAATCTATTTCTAGCTGCTACCTATGATTAGAAATTTAGAGTATACATTTTTCATTAAAATTGGATTCCCAAAACGGAAATTACATCTGACTCAACCTAGCACATTCCGGAGATGATCACGACTTTAAGGACAAGTTAAGATGTTAATCTTAATCAGTGACCTATGAATCATAACACTATGCACGGAATAATCTTGTCACAAATTGTGGTTAAAGAGACAAAAAACAGTTCGTGATGTATTATTGAGGTATGAGAATAAGTAGAACACGTGATTGTTTAAAGAAGTTTGGAAATTCGATACAGTTTTTTCGAACTTGATCAAAAATAAGGAATCTGATAGATTATATTTTGTTTCAAAGCGTTTACTTGTATTTCGAGTTACGAGAAAATTTTAAAAACGTCACTTGCTAACACAAAGCTAACGATAAATGAATTGGTAATAAAATACGCTTACTACAAACCATTTTAAACTCAAAACATTATTGTTATTATTAATAATATTGAAGTTGATCTCACCCATGTTCGTGCTGGTTGCATATCTTCTTGTTTTTGCATCTAGAAGTTGCTGCCATTGTATGCGTACAGTGTATAGAGAAAAGTATCAGAAAGAGAAATACGAGACAGCTGTCAACATTAATCAGTTGTGCAGTTAGACAAGTTGTTTATGAGTTTTCCGCCAAATAAAAAAAAATCAGACATTAAAAATAAAAAGTAAAAAAATATAAAAATACAACGAAAATTAACTTTTTTGGTTTTGACTATTTCACATTTAATGAGAAGCAAAGATTGATTGGTTAAGGAGAGATAACAAGGAAGAATATAAACGAATTGCTTAAAACTGACGTGCACAGCTTTATCTGTGTCTATATACTTCATCTGGGCATTTCGACATGGTGTAATGTTTTACAAGGTGGTCTCGTTAGAACAATTGCCTTTAACTAGTGAATTCCATCTTCACTTGGTGCGCCATACTTCTGGCCTTGTGGCGCATCCATTCCCTCTTTTCGTTACTAAACACTACACCTCTCTTCTCTTTACCTTTATTCTCCATACACTTATATTCATTACTCACCTATATGCCTCTGTTCAATACACTTCGCTTCATTATATATATATATATACGCACCTCATATTCGCTTCGGTGATATTTAATCTCGCTTAATAATATGCCACAATCTATAGTGAATTGAAAACTGATTAGATTGTTATTAAATCAATTTTCTGCTTCAGAATTTATCTTCATTAATTTTTCTTAATTGCCTGCACTATAATCTGCATTCATAAAACACACACTTTAATACGATACAAACTGTTTTTAAGTTTTTGGATTTCTTGTTTAGTCTAACGATTATCGGATTGGTTCGCAGTTTTGCCTAGCTGAGTTTAGATTACTTTCGAGGCTGTTGCATTACCTTGGGAAAAGACATGAATTCATTTTTTAGCCTCTAGATCTGCAGATTATACTAGGCTCTCCATTCTTGCGTGGCAACTAAATTACGAAAAAACAAAAAACTGAATAGCAAACCGTTGAAAAGAATCGGAAAAGCATTCAAATTTATTGAATATGAAATTTTAGTAATTTTTAGATAATACAGTAAACGAAATTATCTACTTTTTTGGTCGCTGATACAGAGAATGATGTTTTAATATAAATAGTTTACTTCTCTTTGAGCTCTAGCAATATTTTTGACTGGCCCGATATCTCAGTACGCTTAGAATATTTTCTAGAAAAAATAAACCTCAGTTTTGTAATATTAGTAATTATTATTTAGGTTATATGAAGAGTAATTAGCCATCAAGTGTAGGCTTTTGCTACACTAAGTTAAAAAAAAATCACATTAAATATTGCTGTCACATCTGGTCTGGTGCTCCTGCTATATATTTCGAGATACTTAAAATACAGCCAAATATAATGCGGCCCTGACAATCTGCAATGATATTGATCACTTCTCTCATTGCACTAACGTATTGTCTGTGAATTTTCAATAAATATTTCCGTGGTAATTATTTGGAACGTTTCTCTATGAGACTTAGACTTAATGAATTTAAGTGCAGAAGAAAGTTAGCTGCAAGGTCTCATTTTAGAGTTAAAATTGCTACATGTAGACAAGTTTTATGCTGGCAGTTCTTTCTAGTCAGCTTGGATCTTGAAAAATTTAAATGCAATATCAATCGTTATTTTGTCTTAATTCCTATTCGTTTATTACCCTCTCTCCTTAGATTATTTTTCATACTCTCAAACACTGCGTCTTAGTGGCTTATTGCCTTACTTAGGGTACAACAACCACAAAAAATATCAAGGTTTCATTTTTGCAAGCTACTTCAGAAGAGTTTTATTAGGGAAAACCATATTTTGAAGACGCTCAGTCAGTTAAGTGCCATGCGTAATACACGCATGGGCGATCATATCTCGAAAGGGATATGACTCACTGCGCAGATTATTTCGCAGTAGATTGCCATTAAAGACTATAGAACCCAATGTTCTGTTATTTAACTCATAACTGGACGGAACAAACGGATTAATATCTTTCCCAAAGATAGTTGCATGTAAGTGAATGCAAGGAATTCAACTGGAATTCGAACTCGGTTCTGATTTCTCGTTCCGAGCAGATATCCACTGCACCACAACGCACATTGAAGACATTACCGGTCCATAAAATTCTTTTCTATACAGTGACTCGAATACTGTGTTGAAATTTATACTTTGGTATTTGTAAACATTTTTTTTTTGACACATCCGAAAGTTCATATGTTCATTGAAAACAGATTTACCAACTAGATATGATCATTGTTTCAGGGTTGAAGGCATCACAATTTCTTTATTTCTTGTTATGTGGGAAAAACGACAGGTTATTTCCGAAGGTAAATCGATAAATGGGAATGTATTTTGAATCATTTGAATGAAAATAAAACGGAGAACAAATGAAACTATTTGACATTATATGGAAATCCTAAGAATGAGAGATAAATGACCACTGATAAATGTATTATGTGCTAAATATGAAAGAATGACTGCGAATAAAGTATAAATGAAAAAAATTAAACAGTATACACATCTACGTATGATATTTAAAATTATCTATGTATATTGAATATGAATATTTAGCAAAACGGAAATATAAATGCTTGTGTTTATTAAAAAAGTGATGGAAATACGTGATAAAAAGATAACTGCGGAATATCTGCAAGTGTATGAGAAGATAATGAAAATTTATTGGTTCAGTCAAAAAATCTTTTACAAGATGTCCTTAATCAGTTGTAGAAATTTGTCGATATCCTGCCTTAATTACGCACAAATGGGCTTAAGAAATGGAAGAACAGACTAAATAAATCGGGCTAGATGCTTGGCTTTTATTGGCAGTGTGTGGAAGTCAAATTTAACTTTAAAATTGGTTGTGCTACCAGAAACACTCCATAAACCTGTTTTTCTAGTGAAACTGTTAGGCAATTTTCGCAATGGAAATTTAAAAAAAATCAAGAGATTGATCATAGGTCCTTTTTAGCACATTCTTGATACATATATATCATTTGGAAATGAGTTATTTCCGCAACCTCGATTTCAAGCTGCCGTTATCGTCAGGTGACTTACAATAACCGATTTTTCTGTTTTTCAAACGTACAAACAGATTTGTTTCATGAACGCACGGCTGGAATTTCTAAACAACCGAAAATTTTCAAAATCAAGGAGTTACATTCATCATTGTTTGCATGATCCTAGTATAAATGTAATTGCATTGGACATTATTTCTGATCTTTAATTTGGTTTTTAATTTTGTTCTGGTAACAGCATAAAAGGTAACTTTACCTCCTGGCATAATTTGCCTACATCGCCACCGTTGTACGGTCTGGCTTTTTTTCATTTTACTCCAAGACATATCAGATTACTTTCCATTTTTAATTTCCACACGTGTCTAGCCAGTTTGGTACAATTTTTGAGATATTCCGGGATTTATGATTATTTCATCTGTTTTTAAAAATGCCTTTGGTAGATCCCAAATTTATTTTTCTGTTTCCATCTATATAATGTACTTGTGCTTTAAAAATAAACCCTTCTCTTTTATGAAGTCCGCTAAGTGGGCCTTTGTTTTGTCCCTAATTTACATTACTTGTTAGTGATGTTATTTTCTTCATTACTATTTAGGTTTTTTCGACTTTTTTTTTCCTAAGTAATTTTGTAAATTACTAGTACAGCTATAATCTGATTGAAATTCTGAGTTTTGTGTGTGTGTGTTACGGAAATTAATGAAGATTAACGAAATGGTGTTTACAGAACAGATTTGTTTGAACACTATTTTTGATCGATAATCGTATTTAAGTAGATATTCTGTTTATAGTCAATCAGTATTACATTTATTTCTACCGGTCTAATTATTTTCGAAAAATGTTGGTTTCGAAAATGTGTCATTCGGCAGGATTCAAATTCAGGCCGAATGAAACGGTAGAAATAAATATAAAATACTGTTTGATTATAAATAGAATATCTACTTAAAAACGAGTGTCGATCAAAAATTATGTTCAAACAAATCATCGGTTGTTTAAAGACCATTTCGTTAATCTTCGTTAATTTTCGTAACATGTTTACATTTGTTGATATTACGATACATTCTAGAGCAAATATGGTTATTACCATGAATCAAAAACTGTGTTATATAAGCTTGATTTGACTTTGTTTAGACTGTCATTCGTGGCTGAGAGCTCTAAGACGCCTCAGATCAATTGGTGGCTTCCTCTATATGGATAGAGTTTGTGGGATCGAATCCTGCCGAATGACACATTTTCCGAACAATTTATTTTAAATAATCAGGCCAGTAGAAATAAATATATAATAGTTTCATATATATATATATATATATATATATATATATTGGGAAGAAACTACCACACCTTTTAAAAAAATCCTAATACAGAGAACATGGTGCACTTCCGCATGTATTTACTTAATTGTTTTTCTAGACAGTTTCCAACATGCTTATCTTCTTCAATCCGAGACGCTATTCATTACTCTACAGTGCCATAGACGTGTAATATTTTACTTTTTAGTTTTGTACATGAAAATCCAGTTCGGTATTTTCTTACGACCTTATTGATCATATAAACATTTTGTCTGTTCCTGAACCCGGCCGCGACTGGAGTTTCATTCACATATGTCAGGCCGTCGAAATATTTATTGTACAATTAATAAAATAAATGTTGCACATGGCCCAAAGGGAAGAGGATTCAGACTGGTCGACACTGTTTCTCCTATACCTAGCTTATCACATTCACCACCCTATCACTTAACATTTTCTTCATATACGACAAAAACACTTCCATCAGCTTACAATCCTGCATATACAACATTACCACATTTAAAGAAAAACCTTAAAGAGGAAAAATAGTCAATGAATTAAAAAAAACTTCTAAATAAAATTTCGAGGCTTACATAGGCTCCCAGCCCTTGAAAAGTGAGAAGTAATAGTAACGTTAGATTAACACCTCTCCAAAATCGAATTCTCTCAGCACGTGACATAGGAAAGCAAAACTCAGGGCGGGTCTATGACTCACCACGTGTGGCATTTCCTGCCACACTTGACACGGACTTTTGTAACGGACATCACTATTGATCTGATGCTTGTGTCGACCCTACAAGAAGGTAGACAAGGTCTCGATCGCCTTCCTTTGTTCATCACGGTGAGTACCGACAACCGTTAAAAACGTATGCAGCACATGCTTCAGCGCTCCCCTTTACGGACAACTACCGTCGAAACCAAATCTCGACCGACTCTCCGACCTTTGCCAGGACTTCCTACCACATCTTTAGCTGAAGATCTGGCCTGAAACACACTCCAAAAATATAGATGGATCCGTCAGTTCAATTGAAGGGGCCCTGGAACGCAATCTCCTTTAAGGCACCTCACCGCAAGATTTGTGATTAAGTTTTACCCCCTGTCACCTTTTACCGGTTAACCTCCTGTGCCAGTCCGATATCATCTCGGGACGACACGAAAATGCCAAAGCATAAATTAGGGGCGACAGAGAGCAACCCTGAAGAACCGACAGAGACTGCATTTCAGTTTACCTGTACCACAGCATACAGGGAGCGAGAGAGCATACTGAGCCACTTGCATCCTTTTTTAAAGTGATTTGCAGAAACAAATTCCTGTCAAAGCCCCTCTTTTGCTGGCCAGGCAGGAACATCTTTCACCTCTTCAAATTTAGAGAAGTAAAACCCCAACCGCTCCTCTAATATCCATAGGCACTCCAGTAAATTAACTTGCTCTCCGGGTGCCCATGTTTTCAGTTTGCAGACGTGCTGAATTTGTGGTCAGAACGTTGACTGTCATCTTTTAGCCCCTTCTTTACTTTTTCTGACTCTTTCACACAGTAACCCCATGTGTCTCGGTAGCTTTTTTGCCTTTCTTGGGTTGAGCTCGCTATAGAAATGAATGTACGCGTGCGTTATACCAATTTTATCTATGAATATTTTTATCACGAAAAAATAAATGGCACAAAAGACAAAGCACAACTTTGTACAAATAAATGAAACCTCAATGAAAAATGTTTTGCGAAATTTATCACGAATGAAACTTCAACAAGAAAAATATTGTAAAGGAAAGAAATCATTCGAAAAACATTCAGAATAACAAAGTATGTAACACTTGTAGATTTAAGACAATATTTAGTAAGAAAGAATATTAATATAGGAAAGAGAAGAACCTAAAATAATGGTGAAAGCTTGGAATATATACCCTACAAAGCGAAATCGAAAATACTTTAAACTAAAATTTGTGAAGAGAAAAGAAACAAATCTTTAAGAAAAATATAAGCGAAGTGTTATAAATTTGTTGAAATGCAAGAATGAGAGAAAATAACCCATAACAATAAGAAGCTGAAAGAAAAAAAAAACAAAAAGGCAGTAACATTTTATGCTTATGATATGGATGGGAAAAGTAATTTCCTTTTACAGAATGGCGACGTACAGTCGACAAACGAGGATGAATTCTCACTCTGCCTGATGAAATATCAAAGCTAATTGGTCAAGTAGCCTGATCATTTTGACTAAATGACTCAATTTTGATGGAATAGTAATTTTTAAATCGTTTCCCCTTTCATTAAGTTTTTTTTTTAAATACTTGTATATTTAAAGTTAAATCCATGTATACGAACATAAGTTCTACATGGTAAAGTGATACGAGTTATATTTTCGAGGATAAATGTATGCAACAATAAAGACATTACATTTCGTTATATAAATTCTTGCATTTTTTAGAGGATAGCCTAGAGCCAGCTTTTCAGAAGGAGTCAATATCAGTATTAAAATCGTCGCCCGACGAAACACCTTAACAGCAGTTGCTTGATGAAATTGACGAAAAATTAATCTGCTTATTTTAAACATATATACAATGGGCTAAGAAATTTTTATAATTTATTTTCAAAAGTCAATATTTAGACAAATGATTAAAATAATGCTTACCAGAAGTGACACTTGCTATATATATATATATATATATTATTCCAAGAAATGTGCGACCGCCACTAAGAAGCAAATCAACATGAAGATTGAAAATATCAGTTGTCTTTGCATTCAAAATTGTAGGTATCAGAGAAACAAGTAAACAGAAGTGAGTTCCACTCCACAGGCGGGAATTCGAGAAAAACTGTTAGTGTAAAAGTTGAGGTTAAGTTTTACTATTTAAACGGTAAAGAGATGGTACATTGATGCCAGTCTAGTCAAGTGCCATACACGCTATGGGCGATCATGTCTCTTTCGAGATATGACTGACTGGGCAGAAGATTATCCCGCATAGGTTGCCATTGCTTCCTGTGGTAGACTGGTTGCCAGCCAAGGTTATAGACCCCAGTCTGTCTTACTTTTTAACCCATAACTGGAGGAAATAGACGGATTAATACCTTTCCCAATGGTATTTTTGCGTAAGTGAATGCAAGCAATTCAACTGGAATTCGAAATCAGCTCACCGACTTGTTGTTCCGAGCGATATCCCCTGTACCACAACGCACATCCAATGTGCGTTGTAATGCAGTGGATATCGGCCAGTCTAGCAACCTGCTTAAATTCAAGCAGTAGAGGTACCAGGAAAAATAGATAGTCATGGAAATATTTGTAGAAAAAACCGGAAAAAACATGAGGTCGCTGAGAAAGTGACTTAAGCCGAGATGTCAAGTTAGGAACGATTACATTAAAGATCGTTTTGGATTTTCTCTAGATGAATATCAAAAACATCTGACCTGATATGACAACGGAATTCAATAAACCGTCGAATGTTAGATTTATAAATGTGCAAGATGAACTCTGATGTGAAAAAAAATCTCTCTTGCATAATACAGTGATCCAACTATTCATTCGACGTGGCCATTCCACTTCAGATCGGTTCAAAAAGCGAGGCCAAGGAGGCGGAATGTCTTACTTTTCATGAGATTAGCATCATCCCTCAGTTAACAACAGAATGGAGTTTATTTTCAAGAGCAGCAACCGGGTTTACTTTGTCAGCCTTGGCGGATTTCCTATTGAGCCAAGATTAAATGATTGTGTCATCAGCATAAATGCCTACTTGGAGACTGATGAAATCAGAAAGATCACTGAAGATTAAAAACAGTGTGGGTACGTGGATGCCCCCTTCCCCAATGTGGCCTCTGGGGAAGGGAGCATCCACGTTCCTGTGAAAGGATCTGGCATCCCGCCCGTTTGAAACTATTTTCATTTCACAATTTGGTAAGAAAGATTGCATTAAACAATCATAAAAAAACCAAAGCCCCGGGTCTTGCGTAGAAGGACAGTATGGCAAAACCTGTCAAGCATTTTCGAGATATCTAGAACCAAAGCTCAAGCTTCGTTATTATTAAGAACCTGGTATACATATTCAGTAATGACCGTTAGCACATTAGCGGTAGGCATATTGTTTGTTGGAGGCCATGAGGGGTGATATTTTTAACCTCTTCTGCATTTTTTGAGCCTCAAAAAGCTACTAATAAAGCGTTGGTTAATGGTCAGTGTGTTCAAATTTCTTACAAAAAAGGAAAAGGAACTGCCGATGAGAACTTCCTAAAATCTTTAAATCAGGAAGCAGAGGTTGTAGAGTTTTGAAAAGAGTGGAGCCAGCTCAGAATCACATCTCTTTAAATTGCATCTGGTGATTATATGTAAGTTATTAATTGGTATAAAGAGTTGCGGCTTTCAGTTAAAAGTCCTATTATGATGTTTAGAGTCTACTCAATAGTATTAACTTAGAGATATAGTGATAGAGGAAACTGTTTTTGGTTACAAAACATTTTACTAAGTTAAAAACTAATTTGACTGGTAGCAGTTTATTTGCAAATATTTATTTTGATACTTTTACATTACTATACCTTGTAAAACTAACGTAAAAAATATGAAAAGATTTTAGAACAAATTCGTCAATTTCTTAAGGAAAAGGAAAAACATTTTGAAAATAAAAAATATATTAACAAAAAATTAGAACAGCCTAAAATTTAATGCATAAATGTTCCTTTTCAATAACCCTTAAAATCTTATTGTAAACATCTGATGTTAGATTTGCAATTTTAGCGGCTGGTAAGTTGTTTGCAACAACTGCCTGCCAGAGGTCACACTTGCTGTTGCATTGACTTCCATTAGAATAAATCTCTCTCCTGAGAATGTGCCACAGGTTCTCAATGTGATTCAAGTCACAGCTATTTGAAGGCCAGTCTATAAGAGAATCTTCAAATTCCTTTTCTTTCAACCAGGATTTAGAAAACATTGATGTAAACTTTGATGCATGACTTGGTGCGTTGTCTTGCATAAAGATCATAGATCTACGTTTAGCTAAAGACTGGCTATCAAGCCATTCAAAGAAATATTGCTCTAGAAAATCACCGTAACTTTTGAAATTCATTTTAACCCAGTCTTCCACTTCAAATGGACCCACGAGCTCATTACCAATAGTTCCAGCCAATATCATGATTCCACTGCCGCTTTGTCGGCGTTTAAAAATTTCATGTGTCATGTTTGCTTGCAAACCCATCCTCGAGCCTATGCATCGGGCCCATCGAGGGTGATCCATGAGTGGTCTGTAAAAAGCATTTTACTGAGATCATTTTTCATGTAATTTCTGCTTCCATAATGCTTTATACCTGATTTCCCTTGACACCATAGGAGCTCTAGCGGCCTCAAATATGAATGCACCAGACACATTTGGGTTTCTTAATAATTCTCTTCGGATATGCGATAGATCTCGCTTTGTTAAATTCCTGAATTCAACCCGAGTTTTTTTTTCCTTGGTTGAAATCCAATTTGACATTTTCTTGATTGGTCGATGATCCCTTTTCCAATCCTTATAAATTTGAAGCGAAAACTTTATGCTAATTTCTTTGATTATATAGTTCTTTTCATTCATTGTTAGCACTTTTTACGAGCAATAATACTAACTTCTAGTTTTTGCAAATCTCTTTACACGGTAAATTGCTACAATAACTGAAAAATTACTAAATATCAATCTTAAAATTGAGACTTTATTGTTTTTATGCTTACTCGCTATAAATAATAGTACAAATTATTTCATTGGATAACACATATCTATGAATTTTACACAAAGTATTTGACAATATCGCTTTTGCATATAATCTCTAGACGCAGTTTCGAATGACAGCTGATATATCACCACCCCATGATTGTCTTACATGAGTTTTAACTTGAAAAGGATGTTCGAGCCCAGAGGCATGGTTATGCCCATATCACTCAGTATAGCCTCTATTCTAGGTGGGAAATTCGATGCGGATACGCCAGACGAGTTAAATGTGTTGAAACAATATGCGAGCAAAGTATTCAAACTTGTCTACTATAAATGTGAAGACTTCTAATTGAATAGAAGAGTGATTGAGCGTTTTGCTACTGTTCAGCATCCGTTTGCAAAATCACTATTAATCTCTCGAAACGAACTTGCTAGATGCTGTTTCCGTCTATCACCAAACGATAACTTTGTATCATTTAGGGCAAGCTTGCCGTCATTACGAGCAGAGATATGTGGTAATCAGGTGTGTCACTCTGGTACAGACGGAAGTGATTACTGTCGGTATTAGCAGCCGAGCTGGGAGAAAAGCATCGATACCGGCTTTTCTCCCAGGAGGAGACCTCAGGGGAAAATTTTTTAACAGGGAGGCGAAAAGCTTAATTCAAAGGATGTCAAGTACGAAATTACAGAACGCGTACCATTGATAAAGATATTGTTGGTAAGAGATACTTAGTTGATGATCAGAGTTGCAAAAAGAGCAGAACTGAATGACATGAGTCAGGCTGAGAGGTAAATATAACTAAAAGAGAATCGTGGTCTTCCGATGCTAATGCATAGTGTTCAAATTTCTGGCGGAGTGGAAGGCGTCATGGAGGTTTTCTTCAAATACTTTACCTAACTGCCACTACTTTGCATTTAACAAAATCAACCAATGAGCATGCGCGAAATTGAAAATATAAAACGGTGTCAATTTACATTTTATATATATAATCCTGCCATAGGGCAAATTTTTAATTTAGCCTAACCGGTAGGTTTGTACTTTAAAGAAGAGAAAATTATGCAGGGTTTAAAAAGTGAGATGATTTATTACAAAGGTTTTTATGTTTAAAAAAAAAGAGTACATTTTTGCATCCTTTAGCCGTAATTACTTTATCACATAGGTTTGGTATCAATTTCAAAATTTCTTATTATACAAGCCTGACAATTTTTCCAGTCTTTTTTAATACCTAAAATATTTTTGATTTTTTGAGTGGAAATATTTCACTATTTTGTCAAATTTATTCCATGTTCATTCTGTAGCTTCGAGCTTAAAAGGAATTTCAAATATGATTTTGTTTTCAAAACCAGATAAACTGCAGCGTTCAAATTTTATAATCAACTGATAAATTTATTTATCACCAAGATTAAAATATATATGTATTATTAGTGTGTATTTAAACAAATTTATGAAAAATTGATCCAATCTCTTTTTACATTTTTTTAGTTTGATTACAAGTTCTTGCCCATCCGAAAGAAAATTAAAAAAATATTCAAAATTCATAATTTTTGTACGAGAAATATCAATCATGAATAGTTCTTTATTGGTTAAAATGTAGAAAAAATGGTTTGTTTTGGCTAACATTTTCGGCAACAACTTAAAATGTAATTTCTACAGTTTTTATATTCAAGTTCACAGTGCATGAAACAAGATTCACTCGTCGTAGAGTTATTGCATAAAGTGTGGTATATGAACGTATGAAGTTGTAATTATTCGTGTGTGTATATATATATATATATATATTATTCCTTTAGTTCTCAGTTTTTATTCCTTGTTTTAAATCTTCAATTGCTAACGCATCCTATTTCGAGCTTAATAGTTTTCATTCATCACAGCCATTTTCATTCATCACAGCCATTTTCATTCATCACAGCCATTTTCGCATGTGACAACATTTTCTGGTATTCGAGTTGTTTGTTTTAAAAATTGTTAATTCATTCAAGATTACCATCCGTTGTTCTCTAGTTTTGCTCAAAGATTTTCGACGTTGTTTTCAAATCTTGAAAAAAAGAAAAAACAGATTTGGACGGCAGACATGGATATAATATTCAGATAGAAGCAAAAACCTGTAACTGATGTGAAGAAAAAATTTTCCCCACCCATTAAAAAAGCGCTTTACAAATAGCATGTCAGCTCTTTCAAGTGTGCTTCGCTTTGGACGACGGACCTTCATGAGGGGAAAAAAACTTTTGCATGACACGTAGTGAGAGAGCGTGAGTGATGATAGCTGAAAGTCTTAAACTGTCAGTCAAATTGTAGTGTTGATATTTATGTCCATACTGTTTGATAGGTTCTCGCAAGAAATTATCATTAAACACTTTAATTCCCTTTACTCCTCTATAAAGATTGTATAGAGAGACTATGACCACATTATTTAAATCTAAAAAAACACCCTATGCCAGGTATAGCCAGTTCTCTCCAATAATATCAACTTTTGGAAAATAATAATCGTTAACTTGTTTTCGAGTTCAGCCGTTTGCTAGAGTACCTATCAAACAGATGCTGTAACTGCTAGCTCAGACCATTCCCCCCTCTCTCTCTCTCTATATATATATATATAATTATTATTTATGTAATTAGTTTTTGGTCATAAAATTAGACCAGTACTGTCTCCTATCTCACTAACTTGCGTCCTTTCTCATATGATCCTTTCTCCGTCCACTACTCATCAGTATTTTCGTCCTCCACTTACCCATTTCCTGACACCCCCGTAGCTTGTCACTTTTTCTAACTTTACTCCTATTTAACCTCTGCACAATAGTGGCCGTAAAATGCCTTGCTCAGAGCAATAAGATTGTAATATAAAAAAGTGACCAATACAATTTGTAGCGAAAGAAGAGACTTACCTCGTAGAGCAAAGCGTGCAAGAACTTGTCTCGATCCATAATTTAGGTGGGTATTGCCAAGAAAGCAAAGAAAGAAACATGGCCTCCACCTGCGAGACTAGGAAGTGACAAAACCAGGTTCGCGGAAGCATGTTCCGGCTATAGAATTGTAAAACTTTTCATTTACACGTTTACAAATAAAAAAGAAATATAGATACATATAAAAAACAGCTAAATGTAAATAAATTAAAAAAGAAATCAAATTTAAATTATTGATCTATATATATATATATATATATATATATATATATATATAGCATCTCGCTGTTTTTGAGAAAGAAAATAAGTTAAAGCTTGCTTTCTGTCTGCCCCAAAACTAGCCATCTTGAACAAATTTCCTCACTCAACAAGGGATTGAATTGAATTGAAGAAACGATAAACGGTGTTGAATATGTACCACTAAAATCACACGTTACCGGAGATACTTGCGATATTTGTCACTGAAAAATCAAAATGATAAATAATGCAAAAAAGGGGGGGGCGTTAAAAACGTTAATGTTACAATTATCAATTTCATTAGATGGTATGTAGACGTGAGTGTGTGTACGTACGCATTCATAAGATCTTAGAATTAAACGATTTTCTACTTTCAATGTTTTTCACGGTTTGAACCTGACACACAAACCTACTAGTGTTTCTTTTGTCTATTCACGCACGCGTATGTACTTTGTTTGCGCTTCATCCATCATCACCAAACCAATTCCTATTGATTACCAAATGCGTAAAGACGGGGAAATATTTGCATTTGTAAATTAAAACAAAAGTGGCCAATCTTCACTGAAAGTAAGAATTGATGATGATCGATGGTCAAGAATTACATCCTCTTTAAAGTGCCCTGTACACGCGTTTAAACAAGCGAATTAAACTGAAAAAGTACAATATAAGATTCAATTTTTATTGCTACTAAAAATCTTTGACGCTGTGAATTAGTTAACAAAATATGAGGCACTAATTTCGGTTCAACCTCGTAAAATCTGTCTGCAGTAAAACGAAATGAAATTTTTCTTTTGGCTGTTATTCTTCTATTATTTAAAGCAAAAAATTGAACTAGTTGTGTTTTTTGTTTTTACTGCCTACCCCAAGTGTCTTTCGTCACTCAAGGGATTGAATTGAAGTGATAAACAGTGTTAAATATGTATCACTAAACTCACACACGTTACTGAAGCTACTTGCGAGATTTGTCTCTGAATAAGCAAAACGACCAATTATGCAAATAGATTTTCATGTTTGATTTGAAACCGTCATATGCCAGATTTGTTTCTAATCTGAATTCAAAATGAAAAAAAAGAAACAAAACAAAAGGATGAAAAATCTATTAAAATCAGTCGAAAGAAGATCATTTTGAAATAATTGTTTTTAAAACTGTTCTTAATGCTTACTTTGTGAAATTTCCCAGCTGTTGCATCTTGGATATTATTTTCAAGTTAGTTTTTAAGGTAATGGAATTTTTAGTTGTTTGGTAAAACAAAAGCTTTTTTTTCATTATTTTTCAAATAAATCAGAAAAACACATTTGCTATATTAGCTGCAAACGAAAACCAGTAGCAGATCTTTTACTAATTTCCCAAAAGAGTGTAAGGTATCATCTACATTCGAATGATCACCATATTGCTATCGCAACATTTCGGCTGTTGTGCCCTCTGACCATCTTCAGTAGCTTATCGGTAATTTAAAGAATTTTGAATTGAATCGTTCATTAAATCTACGTGGCTAGATTGTCCTCGTTCCGCTGTCTTGTTCTAATTATATAAATCTTAGTTATTGCTCGTCCATTATTCACCAAGTTAATCAGTAGTGATTGAACTTACAAATAACTCGGATATTATTTTGTGAACTGATAACTTGCGGCCTTACACCTCATGTTCTTTTCATCTAATAACTACGTTGCTGCACTGCTAATTGTTTGCAGTAGCTACCTCTTCTAATTTAAGTTTTTCTGAAAACAATCTATAACTTCATTTTTATTTAATGATGATTTAATTTGTTTATTTTGATGCTGGGATTGCTGTAGAGACTTGGCTTAGTTTATAGTTTATATTTATTCAGATTTTAGACTAAGCATTGTTGTTCACGTCTAGTCAATCAATTCCCTATATGATACTCGCTCGAAATAGTGAGCAATATATTTTCCCGCGATATGTTGCCATTACATTCTACGGTAGACTCTCTGCAAACCAAGGCTATAGATCACTATCTGGTTGAAGAGACGGATCAATGCCTTCTCCAATGGTATATTTGCGTAAGAGGATGCAACGAATTAAACTAGAATTCGAACTCGGCTCTCCGATTTCTAGTTCCAATATCTCGAGCCGATATCCACTCCACAGCAACCCACATCAGTCTAGTTTTTGTTTTATTTCATTCCACTGGAATTTCAATGTAACTAAAGTAAGCGATGCAATTTTACTTGCCAGAATTTTACATAGAGCTTCACAAGAAATTATATCGATTTGACAGTCTGATATTAAAAAAAAAATTTTTCTGTTTAATCCTAGTAAGTTAAGTTTTATTGGTAGAGTATTTTTTTTTATTAAAGTTTAAAATAATTATTTGTTAGCGTACATGTATCTCGAATCGTTTTTTCATACAATAATGCTGATGTTTAAAGATGAATGATTTGATGTCTTAATAAATACTACTCTAGGTAATACGTATTACATGAGTAGCGAGAATCTAATGATTGTTATGTTAATCAGTTTGCACTTGTTTCTATTACATTTTTTTTATCTATAAAAGGAAATAAAAGTATGAATTTCATAACGGAAGTTCAATTCATAAATTCTTGCTTGCAAAGTAAACTTAAAAGCTATTTGCAGAGAGAAAACATGAAACGGGCCAACACAAAACACTGTATGTATGTGCTATGTCTTTAGGGCGAAAATATTTCATTTAAAAAGTTGCATGAAATTCAAATGAAGCTTTTTTGTTCATTTTTTTTCTTGTATATTTCCAATTTCAGAAACTTGTCTACAACAGTGAAAACATTTACTTCCTGTTAATCGAGAAAGCTGAATGCATTCGGAAAAATAAATGAAAAATAAAACTATATAAGTTTTGCCACAGTTATGATTCGGATATACAATTCATTCAAAAATTGAAAACTAAAATGAAAGCTAGATATTATCAGCTAAAATTGATAGAAATAATATATATATATATATATATATACACACACGACTTTCGGCAAGTTTTGGTACTACCTAATTTTACAAGTTTGTGAAAATGAGTCGTGGCGGGAATAATTGCCCAAATACTAGTCAGAAGCATAACATTTTAACTACTTATTATATATAAGAAATAATAATAAAAATTAACGATTTTAGCACATATAAATGATTAATGTAGGGAAGGTTGTCACTTAAATGACCATAGTCAATTTCGTACAGGCAACACATTAATGTCCCCGACTATTCAGGAAAAAATTTCAATGCAATCAATGTGCTATCTGGTTATCGAGTACTATATAAAAAACAAAAAAAACAAAAAACAAAAAAAACAAAAGAAAAACAAAAAACAACGATCTTTACATTAAGCAACAACAGACAGAAAGATATACATATGTGTGTGCGTATCATATATATATATATATATATATATATATATTAGTACTGACGCTAAATATTATTGCTTTTTCAGTAGTTTTACTGATAAAAGGTACTTTGACTAGTATCGCTAAGTACTTGATATTAGTGTTGAGATAGAGCATTGATAATTTTAGAGAGACTTTGTCAACTTCGAAATTTCGTGAGTGCACCGCTATGACGACTTCTCTCATCGTGGTTGTTTTCTGGAGAAAAATATGAGTGAAGACATAACGATGCCCTCAAAAAAACGTCGAAGTATGAAACATGAATCTGCCCAGCCCGGTAAGCATGATGTTAGCGTGTTCGCAGTCGAAGTTATTGAGTGTTAGCTTAATAGTTTTTATTTCTAAGGCTTCCATTATTTTTAGTCATTTTTTTTGCATGTGTGAATCTTTGACTCATATTCGTAGTGTTATAGCTTATGTAATCATTTACGAAATTATGATCAAGATTAATGAAATCTGCATAGAAAAGATATATATATATATATATATATATATATATATATATATATATATATAGATATTTATATATATGAGTGTTTCTCAGATGGATAGTTAAGTGAGATAAAAATATAAAAAAAGGCAAAAATAATGTGATAAGAGAAAAAACATGACATTTATCTCTGTATATTCAGTAAATGCATCAAAACATTTTATCTACAGAATTAAGGTGATGCCAACAAAAAATGTCTTTAAAAGATGTCAGGTTAGTTTACCGAGTGATGCCGACGGCAAGATCAATGAGTTTGATTGTGGGAATAGAATAACCGAAAAAGGACGGAGTGAAATGTGACAGTAGAGGGCGACGAACCACCAGAGTAAAATAAAGTACCCGACTATAATTGTATAATTAAATTTCGATGTCGGGTGATAATGTAGTTGAAATGATAGCAAGAGAGGACGGAGACAAATTGATCGAATCAGAATTTCCGTATAAGGCAAAATTGATATCAATCTCTACATATATAACTTGAAGAACAAAGAATTTGTGTGTTATTTATAAATATATATTTACTTTGAATAGATCGATCAAGTTTCCTTAAATACAGTATATATCAAAATACAAATCGTCAATGGGGCAAAATTGGATATATAAAAGGCAGTTTTTAATGGGGTCAGTGACTTTCGTGAAATTGCAAACAAAGCGCATTCACTAAAATATTTCTGTTAATATATATAAAAAAAAATATATATATATGCAAACACACACACATATATATATATATATATATATGCAAACACACACACATATATATATATGCAAACACACACACATATATATATGCAAACACACACACACATATATATATGCAAACACACACACACATATATATATATATGCAAAGACACACACACACATATATATATATGCAAAGACACACACACACATATATATGCAAAGACACACACACACACATATATATATATACATGCAAACACACACACACATATATATATACATGCAAACACACACACACACACATATATATATACATGCAAACACACACACACATATATATATATACATGCAAACACACACACACACATATATATATATGCAAACACACACACACATATATATATATGCAAACACACACACACATATATATATATATGCAAACACACACACACATATATATATATATGCAAACACACACACACATATATATATATATAAACACACACACACACATATATATATATGCAAACACACACAAATATATATATATGCAAACACACA
>JBBBDQ010000815.1:7760000-7782500 GCA_037127315.1 Ascarosepion bandense | reverse complement strand
ATATATGCAAACACACACACATATATATATGCAAACACACACACATATATATATACAAACACACACACATATATATATACAAACACACACATATATATATAAACACACACATATGGAAACACACTCACACACATATATGCAAACACACACACACACATATGCAAACACACGCACACACACACATATGCAAACACACGCACACATATATATATGCAAACACACATACACATATATATATGCAAACACACATACACATATATATGCAAACACACATATATATGCAAACACACACACGTATATATATGCAAACACACACACATATATATATATGCAAACACACACATATATATATATGCAAACACACATATATATATGCAAACACACACACATATATATATATATATACAAACACACACATATATATATCAAATATATATATGCAAACACACACACATATATATATGCAAACACACACATAAATATATATATATATACAAACACACACATACATACATGCAAACATATATATATATGCAAACACACATATATATGCAAACACACACATATATGTATATATATATATGCAAACACACACACATATATATATATGCAAACACACACACACACATATATATATATATGCAAACAAACACACACATATATATATATAAACAAACACACACACACACATATATATATGTGTAAACACACACACACATATATGTAAACACACACACACATATATATGTAAACACACACACACATATATATATGTAAAAACACACACACATATATATATATGTAAACACACACACATATATATATGTAAACACACACACATATATATATATGTAAACACACACACATATATATATGTAAACACACACACACATATATATGTAAACACACACATATATATATATATAGTAAACACACACACACACATATATATATGCAAACACACACATATATATATATATGCAAACACACACACACACATATATATATGCAAACACACACACACATATATATATATATGCAAACACACACACACACATATATATATGCAAACACACACACACACACATATATATATATATGCAAACACACACATATATATATATGCAAACACACACACATATATATATATGCAAACATACACACACATATATATATGCAAACATACACACATATATATATGCAAACATACACACACACATATTTATGCAAATACACACACACATATATATATATATGCAAACACACACACACATATATATATATATATGCAAACACACACACACATATATATATATATGCAAACACACACACACATATATATATATGCAAACACACACACACACACATGTATATGCAAACACACACACACACACATATATATATATATGCAAACACACACACACATATGTGCCAACACACACACACACATATATATGCAAACACACACACATATATATGCAAACACACACACACATATATATGCAAACACACACACATATATATGCAAACACACACACACATATATGCAAACACACACACACATATATATGCAAACACACACGCACACACATATGCAAACACACGCACACACATATGCAAACACACGCACACACATATATATATACGCAAACACGCACACACACATATATATATATATGCAAACACGCACACACATATATATATATGCAAACACGCACACACATGTATATATATGCAAACACGCACTCACATGTATATATATGCAAACACGCACTCATATATATATATATATATATGCAAACACGCACTCACATACACATATATATATATATATGCAATCGCACACACACATACATATATGCAATCGTACACACACACACATATATATGCAATCGCACACACACATACATATATATATATGCAATCGCACACACATATATATATGCAAACTCACACACACACATATATATATATATGCAAACACACACACATATATATGCAAACACACACACATTTATTTATATATATATATATATGCAAACACACACACATATATATATATATATGCAAACACACACACATATATATGCAAACACACACACATATATATATATATGCAAACACACACACACACACACATATATATATGCAAACACACATACATATATATATGCAAACACACACACATATATATATGCAAACACACACACACATATATATATGCAAACACACACACACATATATATGCAAACACACGCACATATATATATATGCCAACGCACACACACACACACACATATATATAAACAAACACACACACACATATATATATGCAAACACACACACACACATATATATATGCAAACACACACACACATATATATATACAAACACACACACACACACACATATATATGCAAACACACACACACACATATATATGCAAACACACACACACATATATATATGCAAACACACACACACATATATATATATGCAAACACGCACACACATATATATATGCAAACACAACACACACACACATATATATATGCAAACACGCACACACACACATATATATATACAAACACACACACATATATATATAAATGCAAACACACACACACACATATATATATATGCAAACACACACACACACATATATATATATGCAAACACACACACATATATATATATGCAAACACACACACACATATATATATATGCAAACACACACACACATATATATATATGCAAACACACACACACATATATATATATGCAAACACACACACACATATATATATGCAAACACACACACACATATATGCAAACACACACACATATATATATATGCAAACACACACACACATATATATATATGCAAACACACACACACATATATATATGCAAACACACACACACATATATATATGCAAACACACACACTCACATATATATATATGCAAACACACACACACACATATATATATGCAAACACACACACATATATATATGCAAACACAGACACACACATATATATATATGCAAACACAGACACACACATATATATATATGCAAACACACACACACATATATATATATATATATATATAATAAATTACTGACACATACACAAATACACATGCATGTGCGAACATGATTTAGTGGGAACCGGTTGTCTGATTTGTCAGGCTCGAACTCGATTTCATTTCTACGCATTCGAGTCACTCTATATTAGGTTCAGGAGGCCGTCTTTTTATAAACCGAGAGATTGCCGCTTTGGACTTTATATTATGTGTTTAATGTTTAGAGGAAAAGGAATAGAAGAGGAAAAATAATTCCCTCATTTTTATTTCCTGTTCCTACCTTTCCGCTGTTTATATTTTTTTCTATTACATTTTCATCTTTAAAAATAAACTAGATTTAACCAGATGACCCTGAAGAGGTTGGAATAGAAACCGTTCGGTCGTTTGTTCGTTCTTCGTTTTATTTTTTTTCTTATTGTTCATTTTGTTTTATTCAACAACGCCTGTGAGTATTAAGTTTTATCTATTTCTGGCTTATATATATATATATATATATATATATATATATACACACAAACATTGTGTAAATAATCATGCGTTTATGTTAGTAAACAATAATTAAAACCAGTCACACAGTATCGCAATATTACATGTCTTAATCCGGTGGTTCTAATTCATGTATCTTTCAATTAATAAAATTGTGGATTTAAATCAGAAGACAATGTTTCAATGTGTGATTGAACATTTTTAGTTTTCCACTCAGTGTAGCTTGAATATTTAAAGCAGAGACATGTATACGCATGCCAACTCAGTTGATTTAAATCAACATACTCAGCACTTGGAAAACTGAGTCTCATATACCGAATCTTGTTCAACAGGAATGTAAATCTTCGTGGTTATAGCTGGTGTTTTGCATTAACGAGCATTTGATTTAAGTATGATAATTACTAGAGAACGAAGAAAACTCGAGACATTAGCAAGGTAACAATTAGAATAAGTGACATTAACAGTTATAAAAAATGAATCGGATAAAATTAGTTAAAATATAAACTGAAAAATTTAGAAATATATAAACCTAATATGTTGTATATGAAAGCAACAATCTTACAGCATTCAAATAAACATCAAACAAACGAATTTGCAAATTCGTTAAATAAGTAGATGAAAACCGATTTAGTATTTCTCTATTTCTGAGATGAGGTAGTATTTACATCATTCAGACTGTTGTCCTCATCTTTATTTCCATTTGAACGATGTTTCGGTCTTTGTACGCTCCAGCCTTTTTCAGGTTCTAGGAATTTCTAGCCGAACCCTTTATTACAATCACTGGGGTATATGAACTCCATTCCTTACGTAAAGCCTTGATTGGAAGTCATGAGTTATCTCCCTCTAACACTGTAAATTACTTGTTCATCACTGCAATTGCCTGGTATTGAACTCACAAATCTAAGAGTCAAGTTAGGAACTAACCAAGGTCTATATCCACTGAGCCATGTGTCCTCAAAGATGAGGACAATAGTCCGAATAATATAAATACTGAAAACCGATTTCTTGTTAATTTTATGTAATTAACAACTATACTCGATGAACCTGTTGTCTCGTGTTTAAGTCCTATAAAGAAACAGTTAACCAGGGGGAATTGGAAGGCCATGTTAAGGCCGTGGTATTATATTAGGGGCTATTATTAGAGGTAGTAAAATTATAATTCCCTTCAATTATGACATTCTAAATTCTTGAACAGTAAATATCACAAAGATTTGGCTAATAAGTTTGTTTGCTTTGTTTTTATGGCAAATAAACCTCGGCGGGTCATTTATTGTCAACTAAACTTTATTGCTGGTAATACCTTTTCCTTTGTTGTTTTTATATACGTTTTGCGTCTAGTAATACATATTCTTTTTGAGTATCAAGATTCATTGGAATATGTTTTTAACTGTCGGGTCCCCAAGTCCTACCCTTGTTATTTAACCCATAACTGAAGGAAAGGGACGGATTAATACCTTTCCCAAGGGCACCAGTGCTTAAGTTAATGCAGGGTATTCAACCGGAATTCGAACTCGGCTCACCGATTTCTCTTTCCGGGCCGATATCTACTGCACCACAACGCACCACCGTCACTATACGTTTACAGCACCTGATATTCCTAAGCAGTCAGAAATCTAAGTACTGACCAGGCTCAACGTTGCTTAACTTCGCTGATCGAGCGAGCACCGTTGTATTCAACGTGATAGGCCTTAAGCCTTAGCTAGTATGTATTTTTATGACTTTTGAAGTCATTTCACCCCAGTCAACGTAATGCAAGTTACAAGATAGCGAGAGTTTACTAAAAAAATAAAAGAAAGCGAATAGAAGAGGATTCAAAAGGACAAAAGAATAGAATTACATTTTGGAAGAATCTCAGTACATATGGGTGCGGGAAGAATTTCACGAACTAAAAGAGACAATAAGCATTGAATTTACTTCCAGTAATTTCAGCAATGACTACTACTTACATGGCAAAGCCGGTTTAAGTGACATAAAATAGAATTAAGCTAATTTATCTTCAGAAATCAATTCAGAAAATATCTTGTTCATCATTAAAAGGAGATACATATAAGAATGGAAAGATTATATTCGAGAAAAGAACTTGGAGGCAATCAAAATTGTAGCAACTAATATCAAAGTTGAAACAGCAGAATATTAAAGGTAAAAAGAATGAAAGTTTATAGAATATCAAAGAACGCATATTATCTTGTAAAATAGTAATTGCATTTATATGAAAAATTGTGTTAAAATGTTTTATTTGTCTATACTTATAAGATGTGGTATTTAAATTATTTACACTGTTCAGATTGTTGTAAATCATTTTATTGCCATGTTTACGAGATTTCGGTTGTCCGCTCCAGCCTTCCTCAGGTAATTGAAATTTTTAACCGAACTCATTACTCCAATTATTAGGGTATATCATTCATAGTCTATGCGCTAAGCCACTTAAGTTTTCTAAGCCAATAAGTTTTCTAAATAGCGCCTGAATAAAGGCCAGAGCGTAGAACTGCTGAAATTATATAAACCCGAAAATATTGATGACAAAAGTCCGAACAGTGTGAATAATGTTAATGTGTTTGTCGGCATTTTTACGTTTTATGCACAAATAAAATACACGAAATCCTTTTATCCAAAAACAAATCTATATATATATAATTAAAAGGCAAGATGTTTGTGTGTGTGTGTCCTTTCTTATCAGATCTTTACCAAACTTCACACAAATATTCTTTACGCTTCCGGTCAGGTCATGGGCTACGTATCTTTTCCGATTCCCCCCACCCGATATCGGAAATCAATATCCAGATATCCGATCAGGAGTTCAGCCATTTTATCGCGCTTCTTGCTTCAGAATTAGCTCTAACTTGGTAAAATTATAGTTTTTAATGTCACACATTAGTAGATCTTCTCAGACGACTCATTTTCCCCGATATCAAAAATCGATACCCCAGAAATTCTATCGAATCTGATCAAAACTAATATTCAGCCATCAATACGGCTCATTTTTTCCAATTTTACTCCCGATGGGTACGATAAGTTTTCATGAACTTGGGTTAATTTATCCTTGGATGATTTATTTGACTCCGATATTGGAAATCGATACCCCTATATCCTATCGGCTCTGATGAAAATCAAGTTTTCTGCCCTTTTATAATGGTTTTTGCTTCGGGTTTTGCTCTAAGTAGGTATAATTGTAGTTCTCAGTCTCAGCCATGATACCATTTACTCAGAGGACTTATTTAGCCTTCAAAATTTAGTTTGCGACGGAAAACTTATTTGAAATACATCCATTCATTTTAGTAAGTTCTACGGCTTCAAGATCAACCTTTCAACAACTTTTTCATGCCAACGTCCAAACAGTCTGAGCTCCGGGAACATAAATTAGTTTTTAAGCTTTCGTTACACCCTATCAACGCCATGCTGCTAGTTATTGATATTTTCACAACTAATATTATAAAAATGCGACTTACATTGCATAATGCACTCTCTGCAAAATGTATCGTCAGACTTTATATGATTTTTTCTTGTATGTGAAAACTTTGTTGATATTCAAACTATAAACTATTACCTGCGTTATCTTTAAGTAAAATTCTTACCTGATGGTTACCAAGGTACTCGACGGAACATGGAAGGACTGCGGTTTCCCCGGCTACTACGGTCACATTCACTACGGGAACATCGAATCGAGGGTCCGACGCAAGCACTGAATAATAAAGAGAAATGTATTAGCAAAACAACCACAAAACAAATCTATACGTATAAATTATAAGATGAACATATGGCACAATCGTACACATAACCTATGTCAGCAGATAAAAAAAGAAGAGTTTTTAGAGTGTATATAATTCATCCAAAATAATGCCAAAAAACCGCGAGAAAATCTAGCAGTTTGTTCTTAAGTATATGCTTAATTATTTGACTGAGTGATAAGCACGTAAATAATATGTGAACAGTATAAACGTGTACCAGACAATGTACAATAAATCCCTGTAAAATGTGTGTATACCAACGGCATGAAACACACTGCCAAATGTGCAATACATTTGTTTTATTTTCCCCCACCCCACAATACAATGCGCAAACGCCATGTAACTGAGTGATGATGTTTTTCAGGGAGAAAACAGTAAAATCTACATCTTACGAGGATATCGGTCAATCTTAATCTAAAGAGGCTAAGATTTGTAGTATTCAGAGAAACATCCTCTCGGGAGTCGGTTCTACAAATATCTTCCAAGGAATGTGCAGATTAAGTGAAAATGTACTCCTTATGGGAGAAAAACAATAAGAATGATAAGATTTTCTACAGTGGACATGGCATGTAGTAGGTTTGAAAATCTTAGGAGCTAAAGAATGTAACTCTTGAACGTCTGTCATAATAACAGCGATTTCATCGCCCACAAGGCCGAAAAATCGGCTTTTGAAATCTATGAAAGATGAACAGTGAGAACAAAGAGATACCAACCCTGATATAACAGCAATATTATATATTTGGGTTTGATCTTACTTTTGTTAAAGAGTATAGCCGAAGTTATGTATTCTCTGAAATGAAAAAAAACTGATTATTCTTCCAGCAACATTATTGATCTCACGAATATATTGGTCACAGAGCCCTTGAAGGACCTCAAAAGCAAATAGTGGTCTGAGGCATGGAGCCTCATTGAAGGTATTACAGCTCATTAAGAATAGAGCTATCTTGGGTTCTGCTGAAATCATTAGCTTTGCATTAGGAGTATTTAATTTTTTTAAAAAATCCAGTTTTTCTACCCATTTAGCTATTAGATTTAGATCAGATGAGATATAAAATATTAAGAACTGGTCATCCAAATGTTTTGATGTGTACCGATGCACCAGGGTACAATCTGAATATATATTTAATAATAATCATAGAATATTCCTCGGCAGATCATTAATATAAAACACATAGGATCAAAAAAGGTAACACTGGTCGCAAGTCCCGCAGAGGATTACAGCGATAGAAAAGATTGGTTACAGAGGGTATTCATGAAAAGATAAAGTTGAACAGGATTGAGAAATACGACAAGCGATGCCGCATTTAAAATTTTTTTAGAGAAGCAATGAACAGAAAAATAGTTTCACAGAGGGGAAGTGCGAGAAAAGCAGCTATTCGAGTAAAATGGCAGTAAAGTTTATTTCAATAAATATGGTGAGACCTGGATGTCAATCTAGTAGCACGCTTTAATAAATATAGTCGGAATACCAAAGAATAAGAGCTCGTCAGAGAAATTGCCTTGAAAATATTTCTAGAAGAGTGAGTGAACCACGTCCTATCGGTGAGGTAGTAACTGAAGTTGAAAGACCAAGTCAGAATCCATTATATTGAAGGTCTTTCTTTGGATTCTGTCAAGAAACTTGTGATGAATATAGGGCAAAATTATTCACGGAAGAATGAAGAATTATAAATGAGCAGGAGATGGATTCTGATCAGAAAAACTTTCTGGCATAACACACTGAAATTTCTTAGCAGCTATAAATTTTATGAAATCGTTCTAATTCAGGTTGGTGCAAATGTGAAGTCAACGAGGCGCATATTTGTTGCACTTCAAAGAACTAGCATTAGCCATGCTGATGGCGGGAAAGGAAATTCGTCTTTGGTGGTTAAAGAAGAGCAATTTTGTTTCGGAGGTATTAATTTACAAGTCATTTTCTGCCTTCGTTAACCACTGACTGGAGTTCATTTTCAAGAACAGCTAGGTTTACTTTATCAACCATGGTAGATTCTAAACAAGAGTAAATGGTGTAATCTGAATCAACGCCTATTTGGGAACTGATATCAGGATTAACATTGAAGACAAATTAAACGACATTCAAAGACCAGCTTGTTGAAAAGATTTGAAAACTGGGAACTCAGATTTCTTTTTGTTGCGCAATGGATATTGGCTCAGAACGAGAAATTGGAGAGCCTAGTTTGAATTCCAACTAAATTTGTTGCATTAACTTACGTTCAAATACTCTTGGAAATAGGTATTAATCCATCACGTCTCCCTGTAGCTATGACTTAAATAACAGGACAGAGAGGTTTCTATAACCTTTGTCGGCAACCAGTCTACCGAAGAAAGTAACAGCAACATACCGCGATAAAATTGCCTGCCCAGTCAATCATGTCACTTTCGAGACATCATTGCCTAAGCATGTATCAAGTATGGCACTTGACTCAGTTGTAATTAATCTAGTGAGACAAGTTTTGTAAGCATTATACTATGTCAAAATTGTTAGTAATTTTCTAAGCGTAATTTTGATGTCACACAAGGTCCAATGTGTGAAGCACCCAGTAAGGATTGAACTCAATTGAAATTGATCTAGTGAATTAAGCTTGCTCACGATTTCATCATTAATCATTGTGATGTAACTGATATTGGCTCGGTACGAGAAATCGAACAGTAGATTTCAAATTCTAGTTCAATTCTTTGCATTCGCATGCAAAAATACTCATAAAAAGTAATTATCCGTCTCTTTTCTCAGTTTATGGGTCAAATTGGGTTCTATTGGCTTGGTTGCCAGCCAGTCTATGGCAGAAAGTAATGCTAACTTTGTACCAAGTCAGTTTACTTTTTAAAACCATGATCGCCCAATCGTGTATTCTCAATGGTATAACTGACACAACCATTACACCAGGTTGAGATGCCCAATGATTTGTTGTTGTCAGATAAAATTCAGCGAAAATTCTACCATTATGAAAAATAATGGATTAGAAGTCGAAAATTATCGCACACTAAAAAATAGAGAATAAATAAAACCCTATGATTGCAAAAATTTCACAACCACCCACAGAGAAACGCAATTACAGATAAAGAAATGGATAGAAAAGGCAATATACTCTGAATTGAAATGGAATAAGTCTGACAATTTGAATCGAATTTTGTCGATAATTAAAGGGTGAATTTCTCGCGATATTAAAGATTTGGATAAATTCAGTGTCTGCCAAAATATCGTTTTTTGTCGGCAATTCAGTGTAATCAGTTAGTTGAAGAGTTGGGTGGCGTCGTTGGAAGTAAAAATAACGTGCAAAACAAAAGATTTTAATTCTATTTTATTCACTAACCCTTTTATTCACTGCTCGCACACATCTGTGCACAATGCAAGCATTGATATGATTACAGATGTGTGTATGGTTGTTCATGTAATGAAGTATTAATAAAATTATGCGTTCGTGTGTATGTGCAACTATGTTTGAATATGTATCTTTCAGTCTATGTGCTTCCACAGATACATATGTCTATTTAATAAGCGATCTATTTCTCTTATCTGTGTGGGTACATCATTCACCTTGATACTGTGTGCGAGGGTCGCTGCTATTCATGATCGAAAATAGGTGAACAAAAATAAAATCTAGATAAAAAACATGTCCCGTCATCAACATTTCGTTCCCTGTCAAATTTTGTTCATAACCATCATTGTAGAAGAATATATATGCTCATCTCTATCACGATCAAGCTAACTCGCTAGCTATCCAGCAGTGCATCGCAAACGAGTTAATCTAACGTCTCTGACTGAATTCTTCCCTTCAAAGTGCAAATTTTTATTTGTTTTCCTGGAGATCCTTTCGCATTAGACTCCCTGGGAATATGTTGCGAATACAGCGGAAAATTCTACATTCATATCTATTTTCATATTCATTCAATTAGTGATTCTAACCTGCATGTCTGTGAGCGAATCCACGTAACGTCGTGCAGTGTACTCTAATTCCAAGACAATAGTATGCTTATGTGGATAGTAGCAGTGGTTACAAGTTGTTTCATCTTTGGTTTGGTAGCCCGGCCTTATTCTAATCTGAGTAATTTTGGATCCAATTTATGAGAAAGGCAACTGAGAAAATTTGAAATTCCTGCCACTGTTGAATTATGCCTATCAGCATCAAAAGATGCAAAAATGCATAAATAGCTCATGATTCGATTTTCTATTTTAATAGTTTATTTTGACATTTAAAGTACTTGGTTTTAATGCAATTTCTTAGATACATTTCAGTTCCTTTCTAGTATGTATGTAGGACTGAAGTACATTCTTTCAAGTTCTTAATGCCTACTTTGGCCTAGGAAGCTACCAAACATCTAAGATACTGATGGAAATTAAGTAAAGAAAAAACGAGGGAATTTTTGTATAGATAAAAAAAAAAATCAACGAAGATAATATGAAAGGAGAAATAAAATCCTTTCAGTTTCATCCATAAGCTAAACAGATGACCAGACACAAACATGCCTTTTTAGAAGTGCCAAATAATGTTTAACCAATGTCCTTGTTTTATTCTCATAAACTCTCGAGAGATTACAACGTTGTTTGCATCGATGTAATATATTCCGTTTCTGTTTGTCCTTATTCAAATATGTACACACTATTCTCTTTTTTAGCAGTCTGTAATCAGGAACATTACTTTTTCTATCTCCGCATTTACACCAACTGTTTTCTTAAGTATTTCGAAAGGTGTATAAATAAAATACCGTGCGTTTATTTTCCTTATTATTCATATTTATTCTGCTCAGTGTAGTAATGAACAAGGCCAAATGTTGGCTTTCTTCAAACTTCCAGACGAAGAGCTATAATGAAATTTCCAATGCTTAGTACAGTAAAAAGTAAAAATATTGGGTTGACAAGCAAGAATATTACACAAAAATTCTAAGAATTCATTAGCTCTGTTATTCAGATTCAGTAAATACGTGATCGATTACTGGCAATTTGGGAAAGAAGAACTGAACTATCTTAACCATAAAACTTTTTATCTGTGAAAATTTTGATAATTTACGTTATATTTTGATATTTTTCGCTTCGTTTGATCCAACATTACATTGGCGGCTTTACTACATTATCTGTATTTGAAAGTCCTGCCAATGTTTTTTTTTTAATGTCTGAAAAAAATAAAAATAAAAAAATACTAAGGTGAGGCAACATATTTATGCATGGATTTATTTTCAACGCAATTTTTAATTTTTTTAATTTCATTAATTCTGTCAACGTTTGAAAATATTTTAACTTTTCTTTATTGATCTTATTGCAAAAAATTACGTCATATTCTTTTTTGTTTGTTTAAATCATAATTTAATCCAAAACTTAAGTTTCTTCACCCTTCCTTTTTTTCAGAATTTTCTCGAAGGTTACCTGACGCAGGAAACAGAGCATAAATATTCATATTTCTAGGCAGTTATTTTAAATGTAACCGGAGAAGCAAATAAAACAACTCAGATTAAGACCATTTTAATTTAATAAAATGTTTTAATTAAAATGGCTTTCTAACTATGATATTTGATAAATATTGCAATGAGGTATCAGAAATGATATTTATTTTAGCAAAAGTGAGAACTCATCTGTAAACTCCGTATTTTGGACGTCATAATTTATACTTTAATTTATACTTTTTGCCAGTGAACGCAAGGATCTTTTTCTGAGTGAAACATTTTACCAAAGAAATATCAACTCGTTCTCTTGAGCTGTCTGGTGTGAAATATGTGCGCAGGGGTAATACTACATCATAAACGTAGTTTTCACATTCAGACAGGTTATTCTTTTCGTGGATATGTGTTGTAGCTCGGAACGAGAAATTGGAAAGCAGAATTCTAATTGAAGTTGATATTGTTGCATTCACTTACGCAAAAATACCCTTGGTAAATGTATTAATCAGTCTCATACCTCAAGTTTTGGGCTAACAGACTGATTCGGTTCTACAGCCTTGTTTGGCAACCAGTCTACCCGAGACATTAATGGCAACTGTAGGAAAGCCTTCTGCCCAATCAGTCATGTCTCTTTCGTGACATAATCGCCCATGCTTGTATCACGCATGACACTTAACTAACCGATTTTTCTACCACATACAAGTGCTAGTACGCTAATTCTCAAATAATTTTTCCCGCTGTTGTATGATTATTTTTTAAGAAATTCTTCGCTTAATTTATCCATCGTTAAGATGCCGGTAAAAGTTTCGGATCCCGTTACCACTCCATTAGGTACCTAATTCTTCATGTTATCTTCTACTTGTACAGGAGGCACATCAAGCTAGCCTCTGACCATCACTACTAGAACCCACAATGCCACTTATATTGTAGCAAACCACCAAAATTTTATCCGTATTTCACCGGTGGTTAGTTCTATTAATACAGATTCTTCCCAAAAGCAACTGCTCTTTGGAATAGACTACCAAGAGAATGTTTCCCTTGATCAATACAATTTTAACTCTTTCAAGTCCAGATTTAACAGCTATGTTTCTCTCCATTCTGTATAAACTGCTTAACTTAATATCGATTGGTCCCGGGGTTTGCACTGGGTTAACATTAGAAATAACAAAAATGTTCAAAAATCCCCACCTGCATTACTATTCTAGGCAGCACTTGTATTTGCTAAGAATCAAGTCAGATAAACTGAATAAGCATCTGACTTTGCTGTGGCACTCAGTTTGATATGCCAATAAGGGCCTAATTGGATTCGCTTTGCTTGTAGAGTTTTGTCTTTCTCCGACCATACAGTTTTCCTAACTCATGTACTGTTATCATTTCCTTGTTTTTTTTCCTTTCTTTTGGTCTATTATTAACCAACTTCCTCACCCATTCCCCAGTTTAGCCAGCTTCCAACATTTTTTCCTTCCAGGTCACGTCTCGCCATTTGCCATTATTTCCTTCCAATCCAAGACTCACGTCCAAATGTTCGACTCACATTTGCTTTTTGTAGCCAGTCCAAAACAGTAATCAGCAACGCAGACATTGTTTTTGCTACAGAAATAATAATCAGTGTGTGTGTGTGTGTGTGTATATATGTATATATATATATATATATATATATATAGGTGGCAGTCGGAGATCGTTTCTGATTCTCTGAATTTAAAGATGTCAATGAAAACGTCTGTCTAGAACCGCTCTCGACCGGGTAAATTTTTAGCAGCCGAAGGCTAAATAGTTTTGCGAAGTCAATGTCTGTCCGAAACACGTACTACAAAGAATGTATTGTGGTGTCAATCAATATCGATTAGTGGCTTAGCATCTTCATTTTGTCTGTAGGTCTTTGCAGGAAAAAAGATTATACAACACTATTAATAGAAATGAAAATTAAATACTATAAAACGTTACAAATGAGTGTGGTATTAAAAAAGCACTTAATAGAACGGAAAATAAACGTTATAATATACAAGAATCACACACACACGTTCAAACAGTATCGGGACTTTAGCTCATATAACGGCGCTAAAGTACGCAAGGGAGGTTACTTGTTTAAACTGTTCCACATGCATTCTAAGTTATGTCCTAGCTTATTTTCATTGTTTATAGAAGTTTTTTGAAAGTTTGCAGTGTCTGGTTGTTTCACTAGACAAAAGAGTTTCCATAAGTGACCTAGGTTTGTGCAGTAGGTTTTGCTAAAGAACATATCTCAGGTCTGACAACCAAAATATTTCAAATTCTTACCACTTTTTCCTAGCTTTGTCGTAATAAGACTTTCAGGAATGCTTCCATCAATGCAGACTACACCAGATAAATGTATTTCAGAACACGACTAATTCAAAGGAGATTAATTGCCGAACTGATATATGATGTAGTTTATTTTTCATAGCGCCAGTTAAGATTTTTTTTAATCAGACATATATAAGGATGTATAATATGCGAAACAAAATGAAGAGGAGGCGAGTAGAAAAATTCCACTGTTTGAATGAGTGTGTATATATATATATATATATATATATATATATATACACACACACACACGTGACACTATCTCCCGCGGGTATATTTTTTGTTTGGTTTAATACAATGGAAAGAGAAATTAATCTTAGTGGTATTATTAGTTGTGCTTTATTGTAATTCGCGATGTGAGCTCATGTAAAAAGCTATTTCAATACTATCAGGTACTTGTAACATTCGAGGAATAGATAAATTAGCTGACAATTTGAGGGAAAGAGAGAAATATAATTTTCTTTTTCATATACGATACGCATTATTTCGCGTTAGGTGGAAATTTGACAAAATGGTCGCAGTCATAATAAAATGTCAGAATTTACTTGATGAGGTCAAGTAAGGTTAGATCCCACAACAGATGTTCCCTGAGAACAAAAAATTGTCGGAATTGAAAAATCTAAATATGATTTAATCGAAAGGAAGTGTGCTGTTGATATTGCATTCATCGAGCCACGCCCTTCCCCGCCGCAAATCGTGTAGGTGGAAAAACGGTCTCACTGGTCAAAAACTGAGTCGGCGCAATCCTCCGAGAGAAGTGGGGATGGTTATAAAAATCCGGACTCGGCGAGTTTAATTGTTGGTGAGTCGAAATGTAACGACCGTGGAAAAGGGTTTCAACTAGTGGGGCATGACCCACGGCTGGTCGCCTACCATAAAACTTATGGCTAAAAAGTTAATGCCGAATGAACCCTGCCGCCGAGTAACTTGTTGAATAATACGCCTTCGATATTAATCCCGAAAGAACGTTGTGTTTGTTTTGTTTTGTTAAGCATGGGGGAATCGAAATTTCCGATTCCTCGTTCACTTTACTTCGTTAAACTCCGATAAGGACCCGAAAGGACTTATTTTAGAAGTTGCATAGAGAATTGACAGCCCTGATTATAGAGAAAAGACGTTAACTAAAATTTAATGAACACGTGAAAAGACTTAAGTGAAAATTTAACGAAACTTAGAAAATCCATTTTTATTTAAAGATTAAAAGCTGATATTTTTAAACGAACGATCTCTGTTGTAAACTGGCATTCTGACGGGTGTATTATCTGTTCCTGTGACTAATAATTGATTTTTTTTTATATAAAGACATTCTTCGTAATTCTCCAGGCGTGTTCGACCTTATTCATTATTTAATTTTTTTTTTTGGAGGTGGGGTGCCGGGTTTATTTTTAACCACAAGTGTACTCCAGTGTCCGGTCTGGTTCTGATAGAAAGGCGACTACTGAAATTGCACAACGCGACTTTCTGAGATCAATTCACAACGTGGGCAGTAGTCCGTTGTTGCAATAGACGTTTTGAAAACCAGTTTTTGTGACGAAAACTTTGCAGCGAGATCACGATCAGCAACAACAACCGAACAAACCGGCCAGCCAGGTGGCAGTGTCACAACTGGTACCGTCTCGACCGTCGGCGAGAAGAAGTGTCACAATTGACGAGCCGGCCGGGGCGAAGGTGTTACACATACACAGGTTGATTGAAAGGTTAATATTTTATATGTGATAGACACCAGTCTTTTAAAAATTTTGACGATTGTCCAGCATACATAAAATAAGTTTTTATATATATATATATATGGTAACTATTTTCATATGGATATTTTGAATCGTCCCAGTAAAATTCAGATAAAATCTAAACATATATGGACAGAGAGAAATTATATATAATCCAGATATAAAATAATAATCCAGATGTCAATAATTCAACTACTGCTTTATTGTAATTGTTGGCTAGGTTATAATTTATTTCAGTCTGGGAAAACAATCGTAATATAAAATGTATAGTAAGTACTAATATGTAGTAGTTAATAAATTTAGAGTTCGCACTAACATTGTTCAATGACAAGGATAAAGACTCATTAAGAATTATTCACAACTCGCCAAAATGTTCTTCATGTAAAGTCAATGTATGTGAGTAGGAGTAGTATTTATTTAAAATGCAAATTTACACGGGAACAATGCAACGTGTCTCTAAAATTGTTAAAATAAAGCTTTGTGCTAGTCCGTAAGAAAAATATTTATGACAACGCAAGGATGTACTCAGAATAACATAAGTCGTGGCGGACAGACATAATCTCGCTGCTTACCTTGAACGGGATCTACACTCTGTGGTGAACTGGGGCAAGAAGTGGCTTGTCAACTTCAATTCATATAAGACCAAGCTGTTATCTGTCAACAATTACAGGCAACCTCTCCTGCCTCCCATAAGCATGGACCAAGCGATTCTCCCGGAGAGTAATACACTACGTCTTCTCGGACTTACCCTGTCCTCAGACCTCAAATGGAACCACTATATTGAATCCATAGCAAAAGGTTGGGTCACTATGTCGATCCAGTATGTTTTTTACACCTGAATCCATCCTGCATATATACAATCAACCATCCGTTCGTCCCTGGAGTACTGGTGCCATTTATGGTCAGGTGCCCCTGCCGTTCTCCTCAGTGTTCTTGACAGGCTCCAAAGGAGAGTCTGTAATGTGATAGGTACTGATCTGGCGGCTCGACTGCAGCCACTTCCCCATCGTCGAAAGGTGGTCTCCCTTTGTCTGTTCTATAAATAATTTCATGGCTGCTGCTCAGCCGAACTTAAGTCACTGATGCCTCCTCAACAGGTGTTTACTCGTGCAACCAGACTGGCAAATGGGTCCCACCCATTGACAGTCAGGTTAGCCAAATGCAGACGACAATTCTACTCCTGCAGCTTCTTCTCTCGCACTTCCCGCCTGTGGAACTCGCTCCCGTATTCTTGCTTTCTTGACGGCTACAACCTCCAGAAATTTAAATGCAAAGTCAGTACACATCTACTAACCACTGGACACTAGCTCTATCCCCACCTATGTATCTGTCATCGCACCTGCTTTCTCAGCTTTCTATTGTTCCTTTCTAACTAGTTTGTACTCCTCACTTTTTTCTAATTAATCTTTTTACATTTATGTAGCCCCCTGCACATCAGTGGCGTTTCCGCCTTGCTCGGGGTGAAATGATTAAAACAAAACAAAAACAATTTTGGAACACGGTTAGTCTGTTACTTCCAATTTCTAGCTTTTCTGCCAATTCAGTATTTCCAATAATTTAAATGCAACATCACAGCTTCTGTCTTCCTGAATCAGGCTTTATTTTATTGCATTTTCTTCCCTCTTCGTAACCACTAGTGTCGTAATGGTATTATCGCCTTACTTAGAATAAAGTTATTAATAATAAAAAAAAATAAATATTACATACATTTTCATCTTTTGTTTGTTGTTGTTCTTTCCCAAATAGGAAAACAGATAAGAACGATAATATGCATTTAGTGAATGTAATACAGTCTCCTTGGGAAAATTCAATATCGCACCTAACGAAACAAAATGTCATATCAAACAACAGAATGATCTTAAATATTCTCGGACAAACTGCGAAATTGAACCAGCATGCTTAACTTGTGAAAGAATTCATTTGACTTATTAACATGAAAGTTCAATGATTAAACATGATATTTAACCAAATCTTCAAAAGATTTCAAAGAAAAAAAAGTACGGTTGAATTTATATAATAACGTGCCTAGCAGAAAGTATTTTAGATAATTTTAGGAAAGTTACCGCCAATTTTTAAGAAATTTTGAACCATAAAAAGAAAATTATGACATTAAATATAGATTCAGCTAAAACACTTCACCATTTTACCTTCAACTGAATGATTCAGTCTCCTCAGAATTTTGGTTTCTCGGTAAATAACTCATTAAGGTAGGATTTTCTCTGCCATCCAAATAATTCAAATTTTTAACAGACTATTTGCAAAGCCCTGAATAAATGAAAATTCGAAGGAGCAATGTCTGGTGAATATAGCAAGTGGAGAAACATTCCAGCGAATCTGCAACAATTTTTGCCATGTAACCAGTAATGAGGCCTGGCATTATCCTGATTGAAAATTTCCTTTTCTATAATACTGGGCGATTTTATTGAGTTTCTGTCTTTAATTTACGAGCGGCAATTTTTAGAATCACTCGACTGGTTACTTGGCAGAAGCTCATTATACAGGAATCCTTTCTAATCCTATCAAATGCACAGCATAACGTTCGTAGGATGAAGACTTACTTTTGTTGTGGTTAAAGATAGCTCATCTCATTTTCCCCAGGATCTTTTTTGCTGAACATTGTGAAAAACAATTCATTTATTACCTGTCATGAGTTACTTCATTATGAGTGAATTTTGTTCTGCGTTTATAAAGTAAAATCACGGAAATGTGATACAAAAGATTTTCAATCAAATCGGGTTGTACTCAAATATCGCTGCGACTTGACTATTCAAGATTCACCAAGTTCTCATGGATAGTGAATTTTCTAAGCGCCACTTAGATGTGGCACAAGGCCGAAAGTATGGGATACCCAGCGAGGATCGAACTAACTACTCAGTTGAAATAGGTTCTAGCAAGAAAAACTTGCTAAACATTGCACCACACCCAGGTACCCAAAGTTTTCATGGATAGTGTATCTTTTAAAAAATTACTGTTTCTGCCAATTCCATCGTTGTGTAATGTGGGTTATTTTCAATATCTTGATGTAGTAGTCATCTCTAGGGGCTTCTGCTTGAACGTTCTACATCAATCTACAATCACCAGCTAAATTTTGCGAACCACTTGTGTACAGCTCTGTTAGCTAAAGCATTATCACTGTACACAGCACATCTTTGTTTCTTGCGAGGCATTTTTGCATTTACGGTAATGAAACAATCATCAAGTGTCTAAAAATGCAAAATTGACACGAATACAGACATTTTTAAACTTCCTTAAGTGTCTTTTTAGTGTGCTCTAATAAAAATGTGATGTGCGTTGTGATTCAATAGATATCGACTCGGAATGACAAACTGGAGCCAGAGTTCGAATTCCAGTTGAATTTCTTGCATTCACTTACGTACAAATACCCGTGGGAAAAGTATTAATTCGTCTTTTCCTTCCAGTTATGGGTTAAATAATAGAAGAGATTGGGTTCAATAGCGTAGGCTGGCAACCAGAATTGTATATCACGTATGACATTTAACTGACTGATTAAACAATAAATTCAGGCATTTTATGTAGATAAATTTGTTCTAAAGTGATGGAGTATGAACGACTAAGAATCAGCATGAAATTAACTGACAACACAATATATAAAGAATTTTGTCGGCTTCAGCTGAAATTCCAAAATTGCAATTTTGCAAGTCAAAAATAGAAGCTGAACTAATCCTCTGGCGGATTTTGCTAAAGTGCAGGAGAAATCAACTCATTTTACCAACCACACCTCTAAAACATGACTGAAAAATCACAGAACACCTTAAAAGCGTCATACTTCTATGGTATCTGTTTTCCTTAAAATATTTATTCGGTTTTGGTTGGTAATTTTTAGTGAAAAATAGAAAAACAAAAAAAATGCTAGTGGTTGGGCATAAATTTACATCACCACACACCTCACTCTCCCACTATCTGAAAAACACGGGAATATTTCTATTACTTTCCACGAAAAAGAAACTTAATAGATGCTGGGAAAAAGGCATTGGATGGAATAGAATATAAAACAATATTTCTTAATTACTGGTCATGCATGAAGGCTATTGAATTTCAAGATTATTCATTGCATAGATGTGCTGGTAAGACCGTTGAGTAGCTATCACAGAAAACATACAATTATTAACCATATCTAAACATTAATTTTGCAATTATCAAATATAAAATTATCAGATATACAGTTACTCTGAAGGATTTTCCTCTTATAGCCCAGTATTGTAAACTAGGTAGTATTAATTTTAAACAATCATCGTATTGCTAGATAAGAACATATCTTTCGAGATTTCCATTTCATTCTCTCTCTGAAATATAAATCCCCATTTTGCACTTAATGAATTCATTGCTATTGTCTTCCAACATGTAAATATAGGACAGTCCAATGATTTTAATTTCTAAGTATTCGCGCACATGTTTATATACGCAGACTTTTCAGACATCAAATATGCATACGCAGATCATACAGTCTTTCACATTAAACACACACTTAAACCATTCTTATACATAAATATTACATGAATTCAAATTAATTGCCACATATAAACATCCCAAAGTAGCGTACATGCACGCAAATATATACAAAGATAAAGACCGATGTTCGTATAAATGTGTATATAAAATAAGCAAAGATTATTATGCATGAATACATATATGAAAGATACACACGCTAATATAAATATATTCGTTTAATAATAACTAACTTTTGCAACCTAGGTTTATACTTCCGGTAAACTAAAGCGACATCTAATTATTGATTATTTTAGGTTTTTAATACGTACGAAAAAGGATTACTAACAAATGCGCGACCGGAACTTTTAAACAAGCAAAAACATTACAAAATATGGAGATATTCAAGAAAATTACAAGACATTCATTCAGAATTCTATGAAAATGTTAGGTATGTTTAGGTGTTATTGCATCTTGATATTGATATATCATCTTACATTTAGTTAAATGTTTGATTTGGAACAAAAAATAGCTAATATATCCAGCGGGTACAATAGAGAATATATAGATAAGTATGTATGGTTTGGCTATTTCTGCTCATCTGTCTTAAAAAATAAAAAAATTGCTTTTCTCCCTGACACAGTCTACACACATCACCACAGTAAATAAGCAAAACAAATACATACACACATAATTTTATATACATATATAGATATGTCTCATCAATACATATAAAAACCACATATTTCTAAGGTTCTTTCATACATACATTTCTGACGAACGAATATTTATAAAATATGAATAAATAAAAGCTAAAATACAGAGAGAGAGAGAGAGAGAGAAACGAGTATAACTTAAAGATTTCACGTATGCATATATGAAAAAATTAATATAACAATTACAAGTGCACAGGTAAAGATTATATATATATATATACACATATATACACACACGGACAAATTCCTATACTGATATTCATATACACAGACAAAACAAGCATTATATCAAACACAAAACATTACATAAATATACCGACACAGAAGAAACAGATATACACATATATACATAGATATGCACACACATACATATATAAACCAAGTAACATATATTCGTAAACCACATACAAGCATGTTTCGTTGAATCACAACTAAGTGTGGAAAGAAATAAATACACACACATACATATATATATATATAAATATATATATAAATAAATGTATACATATATATATATATAAATATATATATAAATAAATGTATACATATATATATAAATATATATATAAATAAATGTATACATATATATATATAAATATATATATAAATAAATGTATAC